>CATQJL010000112.1:49260849-49614316 GCA_958299035.1 Cylicocyclus nassatus | reverse complement strand
AAGCAGTGGTATCAACGCAGAGTACTCTACAAACCGTTTTTATGAAAAAGGACGAACATGGGTCGCTTATATACCAATGTAATAACCGAATATTTTGAGAAGAAACTGCCATTAATCCGCCTTCCATCCACTGCGTATTGAGTCTGCCCTATGCACGCCAATCAACCGAATCTTTAAAAAATCAGTGCCTTTCGAGCCGTTAAAGATCTATAAGATTCGCCCTACGCGCCGCTTACAACCAGGGTCAAGCAAAGGGTGTGGCACACGATCGCTGGTTACGACCCCCCCCCCTGATTGCTGTCTTAATAAGACCCCCCCCCCTGAACTATATTCTTAAGATAGCATTACCAGAGTTGAGAAAAAGGTCCGGCACGAGTCTTTCGAAACCCCTCCCCCCCCCAAAGCCCTCAAACGACCCCTTCTTCCTCCTCTTAACCTCTGGACCTCAAAGTGTGACATTCTGGAGGACACCATCTTCTTCTAGAGAGTTTTCAGATTTCTGAGAGCTGTACGCCCGATTTTCTGTGACTGCACTTTACAATCAAACGTAATATGACGGCTGATTTTGTCTGAATGGGCATATTGAAATGGCCATAATTTTTTTATGGGTGGGACGTTCGGCTCTAAATTTCCAATGTAGCAAAAGGAAGCTATGTGCTCAATACTCATACCAGCAATGGAGCGCTTTCTGGATTTTGAAGGCAAGTTAAGGGGGTGCGGCACACCCCCTTAACTATATCAAAGAAACATTTTTAGCGGACAGTATTTATATGAATCGATAGCCTAAACCTTGTAGATTCCATAGGACTGGAGCCTGATTTGTCTTTTTAGCTCTAAGTAATATTTGGTGAAAGCACAGCGATCAAAAGCGAAAAATGGGAAAAACGAGATTTTGGTTGGCTTCTATCTCCACAGTTTGCAGGTCTTCTGAAGCGGGATTCCCGTGGTGGACAAAGAAGGAGTAATGCTTTGTCTTGAGTGCAAAAACGGATAGCTAATTCACCTTTGAAACAAAGTTAACCATGTTGGAATTTGACCATTTCATTTAGGTAGCCTAGTATCTTGAATCTTCAGAATCCGCTCACACTTTGTCTACAGGGGTTAATTGACATGCTAATTATGGCACTATTATCAGATTACCCAACTACGACCCCCTCCCCTTTTGACTCCTCAATACGACCCCCCAGGTGTGGCGTGCCGCATCCCGCTTACAACCAGTAATTTGATAATGTATAGACTACCAGCCAGCATTGGTTATGCGACGTCCCTGCAGCAGCTTGCGACGATGCGGGTGATGCGTGCAAACTCTCTTACGCGAAGAGCACGTCGCATGCGACCGTGCATTCTCGCAAGGCATACCAGCGCGGAACCGATGCTGGTTAATACAACCTATACTTTCGCGCTTTTGCCGCAAACCTTTTACGAAAGCCTCATAGTTATCAAGGTAATAACAGTGTTTTAGGAAAAAAAATTTGAAAGGGTACAGATTTTCATTGCGGGAGTGTTTCTGTTGGGTCTTCGCTTCCCCCTCCCCTGGGTCCGCCATCACTGCGACTTAAATACACTGTTCCATAGTTGCAAAAATAGCAAACCTTCTCCCACCTCCTTTCAAAAAGCACTATTATATTGGATGGGTTTCAATATGAAGTGCAATTTCTATTTCTTTTGTGATTTTGTAACTTTGGTGAATCTGTAACTATTTCCTCGGTTGATTGGCGTGCATAGGGCAGACTCAATACGCAGTGGATGGAAGGCGGATTAATGGCAGTTTCTTCTCAAAGTATTCGGTTATTACATTGGTATATGAGCGACCCATGTTCGTCCTTTTTCATAAAAACGGTTTGTAGGCTGCCCTTAGGGTTATTTTTCTTCAAATATCGGTTTGTAGGGGTTCGCTGAGGCATTGCGGCCCATGAAGGATTTTTTTTCAATATGTGGGCGTGGGCACTTTCTTGATATCGGTTTATGGGGGATTGTAGGGTAACTACAACTGCAAATTCTATAAGACTATAAGCGGTATATAGGGCAGTTATATCCTGTTAAAGGATAATATCTAGGTAAGCGGCCTCGTAGGTCAGCTTTTCCTATATTATTGGATGGTGGGAGCTTACAGATCAATATTTTTGCAATAATTACCGATCTGTAAGCGGCCCACAGGATAGTGCTTCCTTCAATAAGTGTAAGTGGCCAGTATAGTTTTTTAAACTTTCTAGGGAGGGGGGGGGGGAGGGGGGGGGGGAAGGGAGTAGGGCAGTCGCGCAAAATACCGATGTATAAGCGGTACGCATGTTGTCTTTATTAAATATCGGTTTGTAAGCTTTTCTTAGGGCTGTATTCTCGAAACATTCTAGAAACAGCCCACAGTTTTTTTAATACCAGTCTGACCCATGGGCTACTTTATCCTCAGGTATGGTTTGTAGGCTACTTGTAGGCTCTGTATTTATGGGTATAAAACGGTATGCTACTTTTAATAGTTATGAGCTAATTTATGTGACTATTCTTTGCATCCAAATGATTTTGCCTTGACCAGCTGTAAGCGGCCCTTAGGGTCGCTAGTTTTTCTGTTACGAACACTTGTTCTATCCGTTGTTCTCATCAACATTGCTCTTAAAGGCAGTGTCCAGGCAAGTCTGGACACATGGGGCTCTCACGTGGATAGTAATTTTGGGGCCCAACTAAGCCACACACCAACCGGCAGCTCAGGTAGTGCTCCAACGGCTGAGATATCCTCCCTGAAACTGGACCCCGCGACCATGTTTCGCATGGATTCGTGGCGTAAAGCGTGCATCCTGGCGCGAAACCACACACACACACACACACACACACACACACACACACACACACACACACACACACACACACACACACACACACACACACACACACACACACACACACACACACACACACACACATGTAAAAAACCCTTAACCCGTTATTATAAGTCATCATTCGAAGCGACGAAAGAGGCATTGGAGAGGCAAGCCTTTTCGTCCTTTGAAAATAAGGAAAAAGACATAGAGTGCATTGCTATCTCGGAGTCATCGCAAAGAATGAACATGCACTTCGCCTATCCACAATTTTTGAGAACTTGCATCTATGCATTTGAGTAGGGTTGCAATAATCAGCGCTCACCGTTTCACTTGGAATTCAAGGTCATGGATCATTAGAGCACAATCAATCAGTGTGATTACTCAGGCAGCGTCCGGGCAAAGTTTCGAGTGGAATTTTTTTCGCTTACCTGAGCTTATTCCTTCCGCTAGTTCCAAAAATGCAACTTGGAGGGCACGAAAACGCCTGCCGCCAAGGTTAGGACGCAGAGTCTTTGTGGGATCCTACGTCTTGACTGTGTGCGGTATGCGCACTCCGGCTTATCGAACTAACTCGTCCCGGTCGCTTCCAGTCGCCACTTCTGAAGCGGATTTCTCGCTTCGGAAGCAAATTGGTGCATTGCCAATTGGGCAAGAGCCTTACCAGAACGGGCGCCCCTGTACTCTGCATCGACCTGCCCGAACGCTGCCTTTGAGTCATTCACTTTCACCTTACGCTCTGCACGGTCAAACCTCTCCTTCAAAATTGAATATTCGTTCGTTTTGAGCGAAACCAGCTAGCCTTTGATTCACAAACATCTCACCAATGATCACGCTGACAACACGCCAGGGCCCAGCGGTGGTTGCGCTTTCACAAGCTGGATATCGTTTTTGGCCCGAAAAAGCAAAAAGAAAGTCGTTTTTCGGGGTCCGGGGCGGAGCCCCGGGATTTTTTCCTATAATTTACGAAATGCGCACGTAACATACACTAGAGTGCGTACGAGAATGTTTTGTTGCAATGTTTTACAGAGTCTGGCATGTTTTAAAAAAAGTTAGTTTAAGTGCCATTAACTTTAGGTAATCTCATTTTCCACTCAAGGACTGGAAACAAGAACATCCCCTTGGAGATATTCGCCCTTTGGTAATTCAAAAAGGAAGCTTCTGCATTTGATATGGCGCTTATGCGAAAAAGTAGACGAAGAAAAATATGAGAAAGTTTCCAAACAGTCTATAAAAATCAAATTCCAAACATTCTATAAAAATCAAATCTTAATTGTTTTTCCGTCATGTTTTCCCAATCTTTACGGAAAAAATCTGGAAGATTCAACATAATAAGGAAAAATTTTATGCATCTTTCAAATCTTTCAAAACAAAACAGTTTTGAAAACTAAATTATTTTGAGAATACTTCTTATCGAAGCTTTCAAACCCAAAGTCAAGTCGCTTTGTACGCTAATATGTGCTGATCAGTGGAGGTTCGAGAGATGTTCACGAGGCGGGGAGGAAAGGGGAGGGGGGAAAGGAGTTCTTTGGGACGCATGCACTAACATCCCCGCGGGGAGGGGTTGCAGCTTAAAAGAAAGCTTTATATTTCGAAACTCTAGATACCCGGATTTCACGTTGTGTACCTATCCGTAAGTATTCCTACTACCCTTCACTATGAACATGTTGAAGAGGAGCGAGAAGCTGTACGAACCGCATTCTCCAGCTTTTGTATGATCCCTGATGATCCCCGGCGCTTTTCTTTAAAGTCACTTTTCTTTCTCCGAAGTTAACGAAAACCCCCAAAGTTGTGCAGATTATCTAACCGACAGTGCTAAGCATGTTCGTGATAAGAACAAATGATGTTTTGAAGTCATGAAATTTTCGATGATCCATAGGTCGAAATTTGAGGTTTACCGAAAAATTCGACTTTTCAAAAACTCATTTGTTCTCATCAGCAACATGCTTAGCACTGTTGTGTTAGATCTTCAGTACAGTTTTGGAAAGTTTTCGTTAACTTCGGAGAAAGAAAAATGACTTTAGAGAAAAGCGCCGGGGATCATCAGGGATCATACGAAAGCTGGAAAATGCGGTTCGTGCAGCTTCCCGCTCCTCTTCAACATGTTCATAGTGACGGGTAGTAGGAATACTTACAGCTAGGTACACAACGTGAAATCCAGGTATCTGGAGTTTCAAAAATAAAGTTTTCTTTTGAGCTGCGATCCCCTCCCCAGCGGGGAGGTTAGTGCATGCGGCCCTTTGTGTGAGGGGGCATGGCTTAAGCAGCGCCGTGAAAAAATTTCACGGAGTTAATTTGAATGTTCGAGAACTTCAGGAAATTATCATTAGTAGCAAAAAGTCACTTGCGCAATTTTCATTCATTCCTGTAAACTTGTCCTTCGAAGGACGATCACAAATTCCTAAAAGTTCAGTGAATTTGTGTGATAACGCCACAAAGGCTGTAAAAAGTAGTTTTGCTGTGAAAATACTTGGATCCACTGCGAAAAGGTGTAAATGTAATACCTCCCACTGCTAAAAGGTCGAACTCTGATGGTTTTCATGATTGCAAACATTCCAGGCCTCAATTTGTGTAAATGTAATACCTCCCACTGCTAAAAGGTCGAACTCTGATGGTTTTCATGATTGCAAACATTCCAGGCCTCAATTTGTTGAGAATAATGACATCGCAAAAAGTTTATTATCAAATCTATTAAAGAAGATATAGAATCCAAAATCCGCTTCGAAGAGCTAGGCTTTGCTTCACATTACGGATGTTTGCTGGCTTTGGAAAGTTGAAATAAGTAAACAAGTGAACAAGTACACAAACAAATAACGAGCGGTATTATAAGTAAACACATGCCTAGGATTCCATCCGTTCAGCTTTTTCTCGCTCTTGACGTGCTTCAATGACTCAAACTCTAGTAAAACCTACGATTTTGTGCTCCAAAGAACAAGTCGCCAGCGCGCGGGAACTCAAAACGGAGTTGTGGTATGTTGAAAATAACAAATTGGGTCTGTTTGCAACGCACAAGTAACGATACGGCACCAAATTTGGTCTATAGTGAAGCAATAGGGAGTGCAGGAAATGTACAAAATTTACGAAAAACTTATGTGAGTTTGGAAAATGGTAAGAGATTTTCCAATTTAGGTTGCTCCCGCGTAACCTGGGAGCAACCTGGGGTTGCTCCCTGCTTTTCCTCACATAATTTTTCAGATTTCTTTACATAAATGAGATCTTAATCGATAATCTTATATATAAAGCTGAATGTCTGTTTGCATGTATGTCTGTATGTATGTCTGTATGTACGTATGTTCCAAATAGAAAATTCCATTTCTGAACCGACCGGGACCTAACTTAGCACACATACACTTCTGGCCCCGGCGGGTGTCATAGGCTGTGGGGATGATCAGCATGCTCGATTACACCCCTCTGCCAAATTCCAGCCCCCTAGCTCAAATTTTGCAAAAAATCGATAAAATCGACATCGATCGATAACGAAAAGTGGACTGTGACACCCACCGGAGCCCGAAGTGTATGTGTGCCAAGTTTGGTCCGGATCGGTTAAGAAATGGAATTTTCTATTCGGAACATACGGCGGAGCCGGGTAAGCCAGCTAGTTTTACTATAAGTACAAATCCTGTTCTAAAACTAACAAATCCTTCACTTAGTCTAGCCCAAAATGATCTCTGTATGGCAATGTGAAAGATTGGAAAGCGCGCTCCAATTGCGCGGCACTTAGACCGGCAAAGCAAAGACTTCAAATCTTTGTACTGAATTCTGGTTTCACATTTCAACGCTATGCTCGTACTCCTTCTTTTGGTGATTTCAATCTTTGTCATCTTTCCATTTCAGATTTCCAATTAAGCAGGGGCATACTGCACTGCGCGAGAAGGAAGAAAAAACTGAAGAGGCGTCCAAAGCTGGAACAATGATGGAATGAAGAATGAGGTCTGTTCTTTTGTTCCAAATGTGGTAAGTGACGCTAGGTGATTTGTTACGCTGTTATCTAGACTAAGATGATGGGAAATTTGATGTTTAGGACTTTCTTTGTCACAAGTTTCAGATTTGTTTATGTTCTCCACAGGTCCGAAAATGGCAAAGTGTGATATCGAGTTTTTAGATGCTAAGTGAGCCCTGCTACGTTGCATACACAAGTACTGATGCAAAGCTCATCGTTGCAGCTCACTTCTGTAAAAATCTACATATGCTTTTACTTCGAGGTGAGTAGTTACTTGCTAAAGTTTTCATCTAGCTGACTTTTCCTTGATTGCTTGCGGATTTCCTGACAAGATTTCATTTAAGGCTTCCGTAGATCCTTCAGCCAAGTAATGCTTGGGCTTCTTAGATGGATGCTGATTGAGAGTAGCTATCAGTCTAAGCGGCAGCTCACAATGGTTCAGAAAAGGTACGATTTGGGCCAAATTGGGTACAAAAATTTCTAACCAATGATTTAGCTGCTGTTTGGGCGATAGCTCACTTGAGACCTATCTATCTCCCTAGCGACGATGTGGTGTTCCAGTAATGAAACGTAACGGAATGGAGCAAATATTTAGAGTTGAGTGAAATAACGTGGCCCATACCTCTTTTTTTCTACACAAGAATTTAGTAAACGAGTTTCTCTTTCCCTCCCTCCCACTCCTTCCCTTTCTCTCTCTCTCTCCTCTCTATCTCTTTCTCTGTTTCTGTGTCAAAGATATAGGAGTATGTGAAATCTTATTGCAGGCTCTTGCTTACTTTCAAGTGGACGATTTATGATTGTTTGCTGTCATGTCTCTTACATGTTTACGCAGTCGTGACTCTTCCAGTAAAGATCTTGGCAAAGCATGTCATAGGTTAGTTTCAAAAGAATAAAAAGCGCAAAGAGGCCTGAGTACAAGTCTTTTCAACCATGTTTTTAGAACACCACTGATCACCGCACTCGACCTCAACTGATATGTGAGAATACAAGAAACTAACTTCAATGAATTCCCGCTGTTTAGCCAGCGATGTTAAGTCATGTGGACTCGGTTTTCTTTTCAAAAAGAGGCGACGGTACCGATCTCTTAAACGACGCTACATTGGTTGACGTTCTATTTTTTAGGGCTACCCCAACTCAATGCTAGTGAATTGTGTTTTTGTTGAATTGAATTAAGTAATATCACTTTTCATCTATCTCTGTCTCCACTTTTCGTCACATTACGAACAGTTTCAAAGATAATTTCTGCTTCATTGTGAAATTTTGTGCTTTTTGGGTATCACGCTCTTTCGAATAGAATCTAATGTTTATTTATGCAGGTTGTAGAATTTGGAAAAGCATACTGAACAAAGTTATGGTTACAGCAGGGCAAGCGAAAAGTCCAAAATTTGCCAAAGTCAGAGGAGAAGTTTGTGAGGTGTTTTGAAGTTTGAAATAAGCGCTGAGTCCTTTTTGTTTGCATGTACCTGTCCGTCACAAAATGACGTCAAAAATAGGGGGTCAATCAGAAAGTCGTAAAAATTTTGGGCTTCAAAGGGGATGTCGTTTTTGAAATCCCGGAATTCAACCTCCTGCCAAGCCCTGCAACACGCTGCGATGGCAGTGCTTAGCTTCACGTACAGATGATGGAAGTATGAAGGCAGTCCTACTAAGAATCTGCTTATATAATGTGGGCGTTATAGCTGGCACTACGGTAGAAGCATGAGGTCACTTGTGATGGAGTATTGTTCATTTTTGCCATTCATTTTGGGTTCCCTTGATAGAATAAATGACGCTGCCAACTCTCTGCGAGCGAATACTCTACTCTTAAAGCTAAGACTGTACACCCAACATGAAAACATTTTCGCAGTGATCAACTTTCTTGTTTTTTCCTAACGGGGCTGTTATGCTTTCCCTTTTACTCGTTAGATGTTCGTGTACGCGTACATAGTGTGGCCGCCCGTTCTCGCCAATATAGGTAGCGTGGCAGTCTAGCATTCAAGCCCGTATACTGCTCCAGTTCTTACACAGTCTCCCTGTTTTCCGTAAGGGCAAATAACGCAGCATTTGAACGCGCAGGCGATATCGTATAATCTATGACGTATGAGTTAATTTCTGATGTTATTCCGCGGTATATTGGCGAGAACGACATTACGTTTCAGCTGCGCTCGCATCTAACGACTTCGTAGTGCGTGTGTTACCCTGTCTGAGACGAATGGTAAGCAGAGAGGAATTATGTTAGATCGTTATCAGATTGTGCAGTTGCCCTTCGAATACGTGTAGATTTGGCCGAACAGTAGCCGTTTGAGGCTGCTGTCGCGGACGCCAGCACTCCAGACTTCTGTCGTTCACTCTCACCACTGCAGATGTTAGTCGCCGTTTGGAATATACTATGCAAGATAGCACGCTTAACGGCAATCGGGTGGGCGGACTTGGCATGTAAAAGGATGTTCTTACAGCTGTCTACAGCTACCATGTATGTATCGTGCCAACGGCCAACGGTCAGTTGTGTGTTGAGATAGGGCAACCAACCTTCGTTTGGTCTCTCTCTGGTGAATTTTATGTACTGGGATTGTTGATTTAATACTACAAAACACTAGTCCATTTCGAACTGAGTTGATGTAATCAACGGCCGTCTATGTATCTGCACTACATAAGTAGTTTCTAGATAACACCGGCTTCTCTATTTTGCTCAAAGCATCTAGCAACACGGGCGCTAATGCTGACCCATTGACATCTCTTACCTGTGAACAGAAGTCTCCAGACCACTTGTTACATTGCACTTGAGACACTCCCCTTCGAGAGTTATGAGTCGCGTCTAACTAAGTCCATACGTCGACATACTTGCACTGTGCTCATCAAGCATCTCGGAAAGACCCTCTAGTGCTTCGCTGTTGGAGACATTGGTGTACAACGACGACACGTGTAATGACTCTATGATGCAACTTTAGTCAAAATTTACGTCGCAGTCGGTCAAGAAATGTCTAGTGTTTATCAGATGTTAGGGAATTTTTCCGAGAAGTGGGCCGACAGTTTTGTTGAGAAACCATGATATCCTGTCAATTGGGCCGTTGATGCACCTGATAATTGATCGGATCTTGTATTCTGTGGCAGGCGCGCAACGTGTTTTGTGGGTTTTATTTTGTTCATTCAAAAGTCTCTCGAATTTTTATAAAGTGTAAATTTGATGTTAGACCGCAAACCAGCGCAAATTTGCTTGGGCTTTCTCTTAATCCTCTTCCAGCTTTCGTTGTTCATTAATCGTCTACATGCTCCTTCCCTCGTTTCATATTTGAGTAGAGAGGAGTATAACAAATGTTATTTCTGCTTGATAACCACGGCAGAGACATTCTGGTATAACTTTTTAATTTTTGGATGATCTTCTGGGAAGGTTGCATGTAACTCCTGCTCTATTGTTTGTGATGAATTTCGGAGCAATGGTCATGGCACGGCATCTTCTGAAGAAGATGAGAGGCTGTCACGTGACTGTTACTTTCTGGCGAAGTGCTAGAATTTCTTTGACTAATGAGAACAAATGTGGCTATACTTCACGAAGTATCTCATAGGCTGTCTGTTCATAAAACCTGGGCATGTTCAGTATATCTAAGAGCTTTCTTTTCCAAAACAGGTATGATAGATATATACTTTATTCGGCTTAACGTTTCGGCATCAGTGCCTTCTTCAAAGGCCTGAAAGTAAAGTAATTCACCTTTATCTCATGTGATTACTGCCCTTCAAAGTGATAGCAAAGGGTTTGAGCACACATTATGCTGTGCTGTACAGTAGAGAAGCAAAAATGATTAAGACGTCATCGAAACAAATTTTCGATGCAATCTATTAGCAATCGCTAAGGAGCTTGCCGTGAATGATCGTCAATGACACTAAACAGATGATCCAATAATTATTCTTTGCGTCACTAAAAAAAACACCACTTAACTCCTCTGGATAAAAGTATTGTCATCAAATCAACGATTCACTTCAGAAATCATAATCGGCTAAAAATCTGGTTGAAAGACGTTAACGAAACATTTTCCGTAACCAAATATACAGACGAAGATGATCAGAATGGAGTTCCGAATTATGAAGCATACAGAAACGCATGTGATCTAATGGCCCTATAGAAATGAAAACTATGAGAATTAAAGGAAGTTGCTGCTCGCTTTTGTAGCGCAAAAAGCCGGTTTGTTTTACCGTGTCTGCTGTGAGTTCAAAACAAGCATCATGCACGATGATTATAGCGTGGGCTTGCATTTACATGTTTAGACATAAATTCACAGCATGTTATCATGCATCTGCGATACATTATTTGAAAAACATACGATTTTTTGACATCTAACTTTTCGGTAACAAAATAGTCTTGAGCACTATATTTCAAAAATTCAATTCGGTTTGAGCATTGCAAAATTTAATTGATGGCAATGCGACTGGGGTAATTTAATGATTGTTGCGTGATTAAACAAAGACTTCCTCCACGTCGACTGGCAAAATGATCTGAAAGCTCCGAAAGCATCGTTAAATTGTTGTTCGACACACTTGGTCACAAGCAACGGACACACTTAGTCACGAGTTGCGGGCTGGTTCAAGGACTAACAAAATTTTTGTTACAATCTGTCAAGAGATTTTTTTTATCTAAATCTCCAAAGCTAATTACATACAAGCGATTAAAAGAAGCACTCGCATGTGACCGATACAGGGCAAATATGCTCTTAGTGCTGAAATGAATGTGGGCATGCAATGACTAGAAGAAAACCTCGAAGAAATAAGCATATTTAACGACAAATACTTGACATATACAGGGTGTCCCAAAAAATGTGAACACTGTTTGATCTTTGATAACTCCCTTGCTTTCATGTCTTTCGCCGAGCTTGAGACACCATTCTGTAGAGCGAGGTTCAACTCAGATTTATAGTATGGAGCGAATCATCGATCGCTTTTCATTACTGTAGGATTACGATAGAAACTTTGACGAGGATTTTAGGCCATTAGAGGCCATATTCTGCCTCGGAACAAAACAAAGCCAAAAGCTCCTATACTATGAATCCGGTGAGTTCGAATATGAAATTTCCACCGTACTGTGACGCTTCTTTCCGAAGTTATCCCAGGTAAACCGTAATAACAGAATTCCCAGCATTTGTCAAAAATGTGATTACCCCGTCATAAAAAGCTAGAAACTCTTGTAAAAAGTTGTGTAATGGATTCAGCGTGTGCGAAAACCCTAGCACACGATTTTTCAGATTTTTTGGAAAAAATTTTATCAAATGGCATATTTCACAGTGGATTCAAACGCTGGAAGTTCCTACCGTAATCCAACAGTAGCGAAGGGAGATCGGAGTTTTGCTTCATACTGTAAATTTAAGTTGAACCTCTGTCTACGAAATGGTGCCTAAAGCTCGGCGAAAGACATAAAAGCAATGGAGTTATTAACGATCAAACAGTGTTCACATTTTTTTTGGGACACTCTGTATACGTGTGATAATTTATACAAATATTCTGCAGATGGGGCGCAACCTAAAGATAAAAGATGCGATGCAGCGTGGAGAAGAACCTGGTACATCTTATGATCACAAAGAAGAAGATGCCCTAGAAAGAGAGAGTAGTGCGATTGATGTGATGCAAGTTGAATCCACACCGAAGTTTCAAGCTATACAAAGTTTCGAGGCTACTAAAGCAGCGAAGCAAGGTACTTCACGAACGGCTACGCCAAAAGCAACAACGTCTACTTGCTACACGCAGCTTGGAGACGAGGCTTTCAAAGGTTGAAATTTGAATTAAAATTCAAGAGGCAATTCAAGGAATTAAGAAAATCACATACGAATAACTTTTACATGAATGTTATAGGTGGACCAGTGGATACAGTGTTAAAGTGTTAAGTGTTAAGTGTTACAGTGTTAATGTCAGTTTGAAACTGCACCAAATGTCGAACTTATCTTCCGTTATGAAATGGATGATCAAGCACCGGGATACTACAAAAAGGACTACATTGTGCCAAAGAAACAAAAGAAAAGTAAACATTGACTATTACTCGTGATTATGCCATGACTATTAAATTACTGCACCTGATAATTCAGAATGGCAGGAAAAAGTGGAAATCGAATTGAAGTATTATCGTAAATTGGATGGAAGGAAGCATCCGTTGCTTAAAGAATTTGAAGAATATATTTCTGAAGCACTGGTAAACACTATGTTGAAGCCGTCGGTATGTTTACGGACAAGCGCTAACTCAAATTTCGTCTTTGTTTAGCCGGATGCTTTGGCAAGGAAAGGCAATCTATTGAAAAACGGTACATGGGGTTATGTGGCCTGTATAAATCGGTTTATGCTCGCAGCTATGAGAGCGCGAAAACGGTGCGTTGTTTCTCAGACTAAGAAGCTTTTTTTGGCATTCCGTATTTCCAGAATAAACCAAACAGTAACAGTCGACGATGCAATTTATTCGTGCGAATTTTTGGCATATATGAGGCGCTTAAAAACAGAAGGGTTAGTGTAAGCTCTCGTAAAAGTATGAGAAAGCTCTTATTGCTTTCAATAAGTTCAGAGAGCAACGACTTGAACCAGGTGAGTGACGGACTCGATGCTTTTGATACTTTGGGCATTTTGTTACTGATTCATTTACAAGCCTTCGCTATCGATTTACAAGGATTTGACATGTTTGCAGTAGCCGGTCGTGAACGTCGCGAGGTTTTAAAACATGGCAAAAGACTATTTCTGAACTATACAGTGAGATTGAATGTCGAAGAAAAGCAAGCGCTATCGTTTCAGGGTATTGCACCCAGCGAAAAAAAGTGTGTCAGTTTATCTGCTTTTTGTGACGTTATTTCATACATATAACTTGCAGAAAGGTGAACCTTACTGTGTTGCTAGAGCTGTGGTTGAGCATAAAGGAGTCGAAGAAACTGTAGAAAATAATGAAGATTTTTGAACAAAAAAAGACTTTGCGGCCAGCACAATACAACTATGTTATGGGGTTTGTCTTTGTGCGCTTTTGCGTCGCTGATTTTTACGATAACATAATTCTAGTGCAACACTGCAATACAAGCAGGAATGAGTGTATCTACAGAATGATGTACGGAAGTACTTGTTGGTCCGAAGAAGAAGATGTAACTTCGGTGAATGAATGGGGCGAACAGGGCTCTAAGAGTTCGTCATGGATGAAATTGGAGAAAGGCTTTGGGTGAGTGCATCCGTTGTTGCACCATTGATCTACTGCATAGACTAATATTTACGTACATGTTTAGATCAGCAGCTATCCTGTCCCAAAAAACAAAGCTAGGGCTGCACAACAAAAGCTTCCATTTTATGGACAATATTTGTTCATGATGAAGAGTCGAAAAAATGGATGATTATTATATAAAGTTATTACGGAATCAGTGAGTTAAAATTAAATCAAGCATACTTTTTACACACTAGCAGGCTGTTTGTCCTTTCTTGCAGCAATATTGAAAAGCAGCAGTTAGAAGGAATGACGGAGCCACTTGCACCGTTCTTTCTACAATATAGCGGAACGCGCGTACATAAGATGACCGTCCCTCATGTAACGAAACAGTTTTTGCGAGATAGTGGATTTGAAGATTGAACCTTTCTTGTAACACGGTATGTTGCTAACACGGAGTCTGCGTCAAATTCGTACTCAAACTGCTCTCTATCGTTTGCGATTTTTTATGCTTCAGACAAGGCATGCTATAGCAGATTTGCAGTAGGACCATGATTATCAGCAAAAAATAGATGAAAAAGGATTGTGCAAATATGACAGGTATATCAAATTTAGCATAACTTACATCGAAATCTCTGCTACAGGACATTCGCAAGTAATGCAACTAGTAAACTATCAGAGACGGTACCTATACAGCTGCGCTTTCGGTTATGTAAAGATGCGGAATTTCGGACGAAAAGAGGCCGCTAAATATCTTGAACTAGTTCGAAAAGTAAAGAAAAAGTTCAATCTTGCGGAGAAGGTGTAACTGTGTCATCACAATTCTACATCTGCTAAACTCATCTTGCTGGGTTGTTTTAATTTGGAACGCCGTAAACATCTTGCCGATTTGGAAAAAGGAGATTTAGAAATGGATGACTTTGACGAGGATGATGTAGAAGAGGAAGGCGATGAGGAAGATGCAACAAGAATTTTTGTGGAAAAGAAAGGAAGCAACGAGAATTTTTGATGTCGCAGGAAATAAGGGAGATGGACAAACTAAACCAATCTTACGTGATGGTGAATTTGTGCATTTTATACGAAAATTAAGCTCATATATTTTAAATTATTAAATTTAGATACGAGACAACGAAGTTCGCAACCGCTTACGGAAACTGAGTCATCGCCACGAAAACGCCCGAGGGTGTCGTCACCAATAGAAGATGTGCCGGGAGAAAGCAAGCCGTTTGTTTTGATTATTCTACCGTATGCTTGCATTGCAGGCTTGATCAAAAGCTCTGTATTGGACTTAGAGGTGGAAAAGTCAGCTCGGAAGAAGGTGACATAGTGTCGTTGGTACTGCAAGCATCGTCGTTTACATCACTCAAGCAATTCGAACGACCTCCAATGGACAACGACGAGGGACTGGTGCAGTATATCGTATCGTTATAAAAGATGAAGACCACAAAGAAGAAGAAAAAGAGAAAGAAAAAAAATCAGTAAACTGAATTTCAAAATTACGGCGAAAATTAGCGAAGCAAGTACAGAGCCTATGATGAGTGACGTGACAAGAACGACTACGAGTGAAGCCGTCCGTGCCATCCGTGATGTAGCTGACACCACCAGATACACTATTTCCGATCTCGAAGGACGGTTTGAGCCTCTCGATCCAAGTTTGCGATACGAAATAGCTGGAAGCTGTGAAACACCTTACACGGGTGGTTTGACAAAGATCGAGATTGTACCCCAGCAGAATCATTTCCTACGTCGATGTCATGCACAGCCTGCACAGGTTGTGAATTCATTTGTTTAGTGGAAACGACAGCATGTTTAAGGACTTTCCGTGGCTTGAGGTGCGTGAGATGCCTACCATCAATGGACGAAGTGTTTACGCCAGAGTAGATATCGCTAAAGAAATGGCGGTTGCTGATTATCGTAAGAAAAGGACCTGAAATAAGAGAGACTTTTAATTTAACGATAATATTGTTTGTATCTAGTGGCTATCAAGGACTGGCGGAAGACGTAAAAAAATTTCTGATTAAACTTAATGAAAAGCAACGCCATAAAGTGATAAAGTATTGGCATGAATTTAGAAGAAGCGGTAGAGATTTTATCGTACTTGCACATTGCGACTCATACAAGGCAACAGTAACGCTTGGTCGACTTATCAACCAGTCGATAGAGCATGCAAACCTAGACCTACGTTGTATTCGCTTTGGCGAACGTCGTGTTCGATGGTTGCATTGTTTGGTAGCCAAAGCGATATCAAGGTAAGGTTGAGCAAAATCATCTCATACATAATGAAAAGTTCTGCGCAATGAAAATTTTACAGGCTGGTGAGCAGTTACTGTGGAACTATGGGAGAAGGGAGAGAAATCCAAACATACAGTAAGTTTCGACCCGCTTTAGGCGGAAATTGGACTGGCGGGAGTCCGCCTTGCAACAGCTCGCGCCGTTTAGCAGCTACAATATATCCTATCGTGCTGAGAACCCATGCCTGTGTCTCTTCAATCTCCTTAGTCTTTGCTTGGCAAAATGCCAGCGCTATGCGCTCGCGAAGCCTCCAGCGATGCGCATGCGCTGCTCCACGCAGATTGTCTCGCCTAATCCGGGATGAAACCGACTGTACCTAGCTTTCCAGACAATTATCCGTGCTTATGTCAAGTGTGCGATCCGGCTGCAGCAAAAGGTGAATATTCGTTATTTATATATTTTGTTCCATTGATAATTTTTGTATGCACACTGATTCACACAGCTCCGTATTCATTTTTACAATCGGCAAGACGCAGCATCCTTTTACAAAAAGTGTGGAATTTTGAGCGGTCTCTCTCAGAGGAGGATCTTAGCTTACATGAAAGGCCTGAATTCGACATTAGAGAACTTCTATTTCTGGTGACACAGAAAGCGCGCGCAGTAGGTTTGCTGCTGGAAAGAATTCCTGCTGACGAGAGTTGCGTTTGCAATGAGCAGACGGACTGTTTTCACTAAAAGTGTAAGTATGCACTTTTACCCAGGTTTGGATATGACATTACATCGATGTATACAGGATGTGTTTCCGGACCCTGCCATGTTTCTGGTAAAGGTTGCATCTCCTTTGGCGCAGTTGCTACAAATAGCGACGGAAGCTGCTTTCAAACACATGAAATCGATTGTTCTTATTCTTCTCCAGGCTTTACCGTGCAAGAAGCAGAATTGGTATCCAAAAATATCAAAGGTTCTCAAAAAAAACTCGAACGTGAATTATACCGCTGCAGACTCATAGAAGAAGGTAAAATTGCCGACAGCCGAAATGTGCGAGCGTTCTTTCGCTTTTGCAATCAAAATTTGAGGGTGTCAAATAGCATTGGCACTATATACGACTCAACCGGGCAGCCCTGCGCTTCTGATATGGAGAAAGCTGAGAGATTCGCCGAATTTTTCAAATCCGTTTATAAGGACCCAACAGCCTCGAATGGTGATTGTCCACGTTTTACAAATGCAAAGATTGATTATTTGGATATCACCACTGATACAGTATATTAAGTTTTGAGGCGACTCCCCCTTAGAAGATCCACATCCCCTGATAAACTCCCATATATTTTTCTTAGGAAAGCATCTTTAGGTATAGCTCCAGTACTAGCTTTGGTATTTCAAAGATTTCTTCTTCGTGCAGAAGCCCCTGCCTTATGGCGCACTGCAATTGTTAAGCCAATTTTCAAAAAGAGCTGCAAGGCTGAGGCCGGAAATTATAGGCCGATCTGTTTAACATCATCAGTGAGCAAAGTCTTTGAAAGAATAATTTGTAAACAGATTTGCGAATTTCTTACTAGAAACCATCTTGTGCACAAAGCACAACATGGATTTCTACCCAAAAGATCTACATTATCAGCTTCAATGTCAACGGCACCCTTGTGGCAGAGATCAGTCAATGAAAAAAGAGTTGTAACAGTCTGCTATATAGATTATAAGAAAGCCTTTGACTCCGTGCCCTTATCTCTTCTCTTTAAAAAATTAGAGGCTTACGGCATTGAAGGCTGTTTATTGCGATTCCTCAAAGCATTCCTGCTTGAGCGTACGCAAAGAGTGCGGGTCAACGAATCGTTTTCTTCAATCTATACAACAGCAAGTGGTGTACCGCAGGGTACTTGCTTGGGGCCTTTGATGTTTTTGCTTTACATCAACGATCTGCCGTCATGCATTCCCCATGATGTACATTGCTCTATATATGCTGATGATACAAAACTTTACTGCTACGACGACCCTGGTCTAATGCAGCGCGCCTTGGATGCGATAGAGAGGTGGTCCGACAAATGGGAGGACATTTCCGCGGAAAAAACCTTTATCATGGCTATTGGACGTGCACATCTTTAGTGTTCCTTTCGTATTGGGACACATGAGCTTCAAACAGTTAGCAGTGCCAGGGACCTTGGTGTGACCTACTCTGACAGCCTGAAGTTTGAGAAGTACATACGAGATATTGCCGTTGCCGCTCACGCCAGGTGCAATTACATCCTTCGTGGGTTCAAAACTACTAGTGTAAAAATTCTCTTTCGCCTTTTCGTCATCTATGTTCGTCCTCTTTTGGAATATTGCACTCCACTATGGTCTCCCTCTGAGAAAACCCTTACGGAAATTATTGAAAGAGTCCAGAGATCGTTCACTGTCAGACTTTTTGCCCGAGCTGGAATATTCCGATTGTCATACAAATCTAGGCTCTCTATTCTAGCCACTACTACTCTTGCGTTCAGAAGAACCCTTTATGACCAAAACCTTATCTTCAAAATAATGACCAATAGGATTGAATTGGAACCGCAAGATTTTTTAAGTCTATCGAATTTCAACAATTACACTAGAGGACACATGTTCAGGCCATTTTTCGTTATGTTTGATGTTTTTATTTCTGTTCCCCGAATCAAGAATCAAGAAAAAAAAACGTATCTACCTCCAGTGATTCTCTACCATTTTGTATTGCAACTCTCTCGAATTATCCTTTTTCTTTGTTACAGTTTTCTTCCTGTGGTGAATTCGACTTTTTTTCTTGGTGATCATTCCCCTCTTCCGAGGGTTTTATTGTACTCTTCCCTTCTTTTCATGTGTTATTGTCCTTTCGAAAACCTTTAAAACCTTTATTTTTCTCTCTGGGTTATGGCCAGCTAGCCTTTGCAGGCGGGCTCGCTGGCCCCCCAAACAGGGAGTATCGTTTTCGAAAGACGTACAAGATTTTGGTCGACCGCTGAAATTATTGATCCTCCTCGTCTAGAGTCATTTGGATGTCCACTTTATAGTTAAATAAGGTAAAAAATAAATAAAAAACCGCTGGTTATTTTGTTGGGCGCACGCCATCTTGAGTAAAGCGGTCATCGTTACGACTACTGCGTAGCAGTTGTGGGCGAAGAAGTTTACGCAGTGGTAAGCTGGATCGCATGCATTGCTTATGAAGGATTTCGTATGGTTTTGTTTGTAGGAATGTCAGGCGGAAGCCAGAGCTAACGAAATGCCATTGCACTTGGAGTTGTTAGAAGCTGGCACATATACCCGTCATTTTCCATCACTAACAATAGATCCGTGGGAGACGATAAGCCGTAACCTAAGCTTCATGAACAAATTACGCAGCTCTTGCAAAATAAGCAGTCTCATAAGTACGCGTGCCTTGCAACCTGCACACTAGGTAGTTGTTTGTATTAGAAGCTGTTTGATATCTTATTTGTATCATATGGCTGTCTTTAGTGTGTTATACATTGTACCAAACTGAGTCTCACTTTCATATTTACCTCTTATGATCTCACATCAAACTGCAAGTCGGCAATAAATTTATATTAAACATGCGATCGAACAACTACTATCAAATTTTTCAGCACATTTCGTCTCAACTATGTGCCCTGAAGCTTACTTCATCCAAAAATGAGGCATATCGAAAGCAAGCATTAACCTTGTTCATTTGTACCACCTCAAAAAGAAAATTTATTGAAAATCCGAAAACCAGAAACTCCAGGGCCTCAATAAAACATTGTTCTAATAATAGTTCCATAAGACCAACACCTCCACGTCCACTCTCCATAATTCCAGAAAAAATTTAAAAATTGCGCACCCACCAAGATGGAAAAATAGAAAAAAGTCACAAACAAACCCCAAAATAATGCCTGAAGATTCGCTATATTGTAAGTCTGTTAAGAATAAATTAGACTCAAAATTTCATAACTGTAACATCACATCGAAATCACTTTTGAATCTAGGAAAAATTTTTGAAAATATCTCGATTATTAGAAAACCTGTTTGACATTGACCTCAGGTTTTAAAAACCTCACTAAAGCCTCTGACGCATCCTTAATTGCATCCGCTTATCTACTTAATACTCTCATGACTCTTACGATTTTTTGGAAAAATTTGAAATTTTTTTAAAATTTTCGTAACGTTTAATGTCTTCTAGGTACTCGAAAACCTATCTGATTTCTATTTTAAAAGTTTTTCAACCACTCAAGCAAACTACTTTCACATTTTAAAGGTTTTCGATTTTTTCCAGACACCTATTTATTATATTATTCACCTATTTCGCTAGACTCTGAAAAAATCTAAAGGTTTTCAAAATTTCGGAACATCCAAACACCCGTAAACATTCGAAAACCCTCATTCTACTAGTTCTAAAAGACTTAGCCACCTTAGGCAAAATTTCAACAACTCTTAAACCCTTTTACGTACCTCCGCGACTCATCTATTATTCTATACCTTCTAATCCTAGAATTTTCTAAATTCTCCGACATTGCGAGCATTCAACATTCCTAAAAACCACTTTGAACATTTTTTAAAAACCTTTAAGAACCTTAATTTAGGGCCTAACATGCTGGAATACCTTCCGCCTTATCCCCTCAACACTCGTCTATTTTTATAGACCTTCTCAAAGAATCCTAGAATTTTTCAAATTCTTGGAATATACGAGCATTCAAAATCCCTCAAAAACTACTTTGAACTTTTTTAAAAGTCCATAAATACCTTAATTAAGGACCTAGCAAGCTTAAATACTTTTTACGATATCTCCCCAGCATTCCCTAATTTTTTCCGATTTAAAAAAATTTCGAAATTTTGGTTCGTCACTTACATATACTATATGTTCCCGTAAAATTTTACTTAGAGTTATAGATGATTCGTGTGTTGCGTCGTTTAGGTTAGACGTGTGGTTAATAGCTAAGCAGGGCAAGGATTTTGAAAAAAAAAGTATTGTTGAGAGGGCTTGAAAAGGGCTTATCACGGTTGACAGATGCTCAAAACGCCCCAAGAAGTAGTGGGATGGCATTTCTAGGAGGTATCGATGTGCTGCACCTTTTCCATGCTATTTGAGAGTATTTGATCCCGAGACTCCCTCCATGGATGATAAGGCTTCAAAATTTCAACTTGAAAATTCGTCAAAGCAGGTCTAAATTGCATTTGAGGAGCCACAAAAATTGTAGTGTGTATTTATGTAAGAGTTGCGTCTAACGTGATTTTTGGAGAATTACGGGGCAACTTTAAAGGAGCCGATTTTACGACCTGAGCATGCATGTTGGGGGCTAATAACTCTGCGAATATTACAGATGTGGGGCTGAGACTTGTTTTGTTGGATAGATCTCTGAAAATATGATTTTTAGAAAAAATCTTAGAATGGCAAGTTTCCATTAAAAGTGCCTAATTGACAGCCGAATTTTGGGAAATCTGTCAATAATGGCCAGTTTGCGCTTTTATGTCCCTGCAAGTTGCAGGGTTGGGGTAATAACATGTGGTCATTGACATGTAGTTTTGGTAGCTCTATTTTTCTAGGGGTAGATCATGGCTGTAGCTACTGCGTAGAGGCGCTATATAAAGGCGACAATGCATATTTTGAGTTTTATCTCCGTGGAGAGTGGGGATGACGGGCTGGGATAGCCATTCTTCTATTCGTATTCGAGGGGGGACACCACATATAATTCGGAGAAAATGCAGGGGCCTCATCTGTGGGAGCCCATCTATAAAAATTCCCGGACTATAAGCCACGCGATTTTTCCTCTTTCTCCCCCCTCATTTTCTCCCTCTTTTTACTACTGCAACGCGTGTGATAGTTACCCGCCGGCCATCTGGACCTGTTCATCCTCCTGGTTAGAGGGCTGAAAACGGCTACAAAGGGGTAAATGATGTTAGAAAAACGCGATTTTCGTACAATTTTTCTCATTTTCGAATTTTCCTTAATTTTGATCGTGATGTGGAAAAGAAAGTGGGCGCAGCTAACTTGAAGGAGTTATGGTTGTATGATTGTATTAGGTGAGCTTCTATTTCACTAATAATAGATCAAATGAGATAGTATTAGGCTGGAAACTAGGTTTTGCAACTGGTTTCATAACTTCACTCTCTTTGGATATGGCGCACTCAAACTTTGGCATTATGTAGAAGGCAATGTGAGCTACAAGTGAGCACAAATTGCCTAAATTTTGAACAAGAAATAAAAAGTTTTAGGCGTTTCTCGAAAACTAGTAAAATTTGAGAATTTTTAGGGTTTCAAGCTAAAATGAAGCCTTTGGCAGCCTAAACCATGCGCAATAATCCAGATTCGTCTATAAATTGTTGCTGGAGGTTGACTCTTTCGGCCTAGTAAGAAAGAAACAAAATTTAGGGGCAAGTCGAGATTTGACGTCCTCATAAAGTCGAACGAGTCGATGTACGCAAGAGCTGCTGGGGACGACTGTCAATGACTAAAGAGTCCGAAGCTCAGATTCCACCGAGACTTTACATAGTAAGGTTATTTGACTTGCCAAACGCGAATATCACATTCATTTGTTGATTCAACGCCTTTTTCCTTGTTTAGGGTAAGACCCCATATCGTACACCTACAGTAATCCTACAAAAAAGCCCTTATCACGCAACTGCACTATCGTTTTCGTGATCAGCATGTCGGATAACACTTATATGCCAAGTATCAGCCAAATCCGTCAAACTTTGAATTTTTCCCTTCATACCATGCACCTACCGTCATCCGCACCGCGACGTCAGAATTTGGCAGAACAGCAGCTGCGCTTGTAGCTTACATAATAACCAACGCAGTAGCAAAATTTGAGTGCGCCATGTTGAGTGAGAGGGAAGTTATGAGACCAGTTGCAAAACTTAGTTTCTAACCTAATAATACCAGGAGAATGAACAAGGTGCTGGCATATCGATATTATAGTACAACTCTGGATGGACTATCGCAGTATGAAACGGAAGGCGACTGCCCTAAACGTTTTGAAAATTTTTTATGGTGGATCTTACAGCTTAATTACTTATTGTTTATCTTCAAAACCCCGTAATTATGCAATATTAAGTGCTACAACGAACAAATATGGTAAGTTACTTCAGTTTGGGCGGAAACTGGACTGGTAGAAGCAGAGGTGCGATAGGGGGAGCCAAGTCTCCCCCTACCTTCACTTTTGAGCTGGTACGGGGTGACCACCTTCACTTTTGGAATAAAAAATTTTTCGCTGGACGACAAAGAAGGAAAATAAGCAAAACAAACGCAAAAAAGATTATTGAAAGCATATATTTATGTATACGGCGGCATATATATTTAAAATAAAGGTTTTTAGTAAATGGTGTATTTGGAAGTAAAGCTTAGCAAAACTGTACGGATTTTATTAAGCAAATTATGTTATAACGTATAGCGAAGGAAGTAGGTCGATCCAGGCAGTAACGGCCGAGAACCAGAATTTTGAATATTTAAATAGTGAAAAATCATGCGAAATTTCCACTGTTATAAATCTGTTGTTTGAAGATGTCAGCAGTTGCGACTTCATAAGTTTTGAAGAGTAGATGTTGCTCTATCAGCTAGTGAAGGAATCGGGTCGATTTAAGAGATAGTCGTTGAAAACCAGAATTCTAAAAATTTACGCCATTTTTGCGTGTTTTTTGACTGTTGAGAGTTAAACTCTTATAAATCTTGAATGTGGAAGTGTATGATGTTGCGACTTCATAGGTTTTATAGAGTAAGGTTTGCCTTATCAGAATATGTCTTGTACGTTTTGATCCATTGAAACACCTCCGAGATCCAGAGTCATGAAAAAGCAGGTAAAAAAGAGCTTTTTGAACTTCAACAGCTCATAACTTCTTCAGAACTGCATGAACCATGTTGCGACTTCATAGGTTAGATTCCTCTCATCAAGGGCTTTCAGATGATATATAATATGTGGGGGTTTAGAGCCTCCTACGAATTATGACCGGGGGGGGGAGACTTTTTAGGCCAAAGTCTCCCCCTCGCCCATTTTAATGTATTGGCTGGAGGCCGCCAGGGGAGACTTTGGCCTAAAAAGTCTCCCCCCCCCCCGGGCATATGCCGTAAGAGGCGCGAAACTCCCACATATTATATATCATCTGAAAGCTCTTGATGAGAAGAATCTAGCCTATGAAGTCGCAACATGGTTCATGCAGTTCTGAAGAAGTTATGAGCTGTTGAATTTCAAAAAGCTCTTTTTTACCTGCTTTTTCATGACTCTGGATCTCGGAGGTGTTTCAATGGATCGGAACGGACAAGACATATTCTGATAAGGCAAACCTTACTCTATAAAACCTATGAAGTCGCAACATCACACACTTTCACATTCAAGATTTTTAAGAGTTTAACTGTCAACTGTCAAAAAACACGCAAAAATGGCGTAAATTTTTAGAATTCTGGTTTTCAACGACTATCTCTTAAATGGACCCGATTCCTTCACTATCTGATAGAGCAACATTTACTCTTTGAAACCTATGAAGTCGCAACTGCTGACATCTTCAAACAACAGATTTATAACAGTGGAAATTTTGCATGATTTTTCACTATTTAAATATTCAAAATTCTAGTTCTCGGCCGTTGCTGCCTAGATCGACCTACTTCCTTCGCAGCACGTTATGACAAAATTTACTTAATAAAATCCGTATAGTCCAACAAACTTTTACTTCCAAATACACCATTTACTAAACACGTCTATTTTAAATTTTCATGAATAAAATTTATAAATATTTTTAATATTCATCGTATCTGTGACCCTAAAGAAAGCCGTTCGGTCACGACTTGACCTAGAAAGATAGCTCTGTTCGTCCGTCCAACCCCCCCCCCTCACCTCCTTTCCCCCCCCCCCGTCGACGTTTTTGGGAGGTGAGTGTCCGGCACTACCACCTTCACTTTTGGCCGGCCAGTAGTAGCTGGAACCACCTTCACTTTTGGTGGGCCCGGCTCCCCTCATCGCACCTCTGGGTAGAAGTCTGCTTCGCGACGTTTTGCAGTCTGCGTCTCTTTATTCCAATCTATCTTGCAGAGATAGTGGCAGTGCGGACGCGCTGCTCACTTGGAATCAGAGGTGCGATAGGTGGAGCCGGGCCCTCCAAAAGTGAAGGTGGTTCCAGTTACCACTGGCCGGCCAGAAGTGATGGTGGTAGTGCCGGACACTCACCTCCCAAAACGTCGACCGGGGGGGAGGGGGGTGGTAACGTCGACTGAAGCCTATCCTCCAGGTCGTTGCCGCCAGTGCGCGGAAAATAAGCAAAACAAATGCAAAAGAGATCATTGAAAGCATATTCTTTTATCTATAAAGCGGCATATCTAAAATAAAGTGTTTACCAAATGGTGTATTTAGGAATAAAACTGAGCGAAACTGTAAAAATTTTATTAAGTAAATTTTGTTATAACGTACGGCTGTGTGGCTTCTACGAACATCATACTCAAATAAACTTTCACAGTCTAGGTCACACTATGGCTTTGTTTTCTCTCACATCAGAACGCAGCCGTTTGTGGCAGTAAAAAGCGTTCTCATGGAGCTGTTTAACAGTGGCTAACCGATCAGCCACAGTGTGTATAGCTTGCTTTCGGCAATCGCAGAGCTTATGGGCAAAAAAGGTTCAAAGCCTTCGCCCTGAAAAAAAGGTATATTGCTGCGTGTCAAACGCTCCGGGCGAATGTGGTTTCTATGAGCAATCGGGTCATGGTGGTGGAGGTTAGTTGAGGTTTTCTAAAAG
Source organism: Cylicocyclus nassatus (assembly GCA_958299035.1). Lineage (NCBI taxonomy): Eukaryota > Metazoa > Nematoda > Chromadorea > Rhabditida > Strongylidae > Cylicocyclus > Cylicocyclus nassatus. Next base: position 49,588,521 of record CATQJL010000112.1, on the reverse strand, counting down.
TGCAGAGATGCAGCTATAGACTCGTTCCAGATCTGTTACCCGACGACCAAAGAAGAGGACATGGGCTTTCTGATGCGAGTTATGGTTTTGGGGCAGTTCTCCGACGATGGCACGGTGTACGCTAGACATAAGCTCGGCACGCACTACGTCCTGCCGCGGCGATGCTCGTCAACAACGTGAGCCTGCTCGAAGAAGTGGACGACTTTGACAGAGACTGCGCGAGGATGGCATCCACCCTTCTTTGCAAAACAAGAGCTCAAGAGAGCAGCTGCGCTTTGGATTGAAGACAACGCAGCGGATGTGCTGTTGAAAGGCACAATTGCACCGATCCCGAGGTAGATTTCAATTGTTTTTAGGTTTAATTTCTGCATTACTGATACCTCTTTTATTTCGCACTTGTGGAGCCCCTAATTAGGACAACTGCGGTCGGTACGCAACTAAAAGAAATCTACTCTTACGATGGAGACAACACGGCCAGCCGATCAGCCGCAGTGAATATAGCTTGCTTTCGGCGATCGCAGAGCTGATGGACGAAAAGAGCTTTGAAGCCTCAGCCCTGAAAAAGAAATACATTGCTACGGGTCAAATGCTCCGGGCGACAGGGTGTTCATGAACGATCGGATGATGAAGATGGAGGTCATTGGTCACTGCAACGAAGGCGGAGCTGCATGACATTGAAGAATTGCTGGAAACGGAAAAACGAAATGGAATGAAAAACTCAGTGCGCAAAGCAAGTGAAAGGAAGTATATGAAAACAAGCAGCAAAGATTGAGCAAAATTTTTTTCACTAGATTTTAATCTCATTTACGACGCCTGTTTCAGCAAAAATAAACTTGCCCATACGATGACGTAGATGACTGCTTCCGATTCTATATACAACGGATACATCGGCAAGGAACAGGGAGCTTCTAAAGTGTATAATGACAGTAATTGCTCTTCGTACTCTCACCCTAGCTGATAATACAAATACTTTGCATTTTCAAATGTCGTAAAATACCAAAATTATGGGTATATTCAATGTAAAGCATAAAAATGATTGTTTGTGACTTGTCATACTCAATTTCCTAGCTTTCCCATGACCCCTTACTTCCTGAGCTACGCGCTTGTGCTTTCCAAGAGTGTACAAAGTCATCTGACCCATGCTCTACAGGGATTAAGTCCACATTTCCTTAAATATCGCTCCGTGCTCATACCAGCCTCTTCATTTTTCGCACTCCGTTAGACTTCCTCTGCGTCTACATTTTCATAATGCACCGCAAACACAGCATCTCAGACAATCGCTGGGGGCAGGCGGGCACCGGAAAAATAAATTGCTGATTTCTCGCACCCCGCTCGCGGATTTTTTGCAAAGCAATCAGGAATTTTCGGAAGACCGCTTGCTGAGCCAGCGGATTTTTGAGAGACCGCCCGTTGAATTTTTTTCGCTCTTATCTTTTGCAGATATATTGGTGAATCTCTGAGAAATCGAGAACTCAGCAAGCGGTCTTCCGAAAAGTCCTGATTGCTTTCCAAAAAATCCGCGAGCGGGGTGCGAGAGATCAGCAATCTATTTTTCCGGTGCCCGCCTGCCACCCGACGATTGTCTGAGATGCTTACCTTTTTCTAAATTTTTTGTATGCTGTCATTTTCCATATAAACAAAATGATATGCGCTTTCATATCATCGCTATCACGCACTTGACTTTCTTGGCTAGAGGTTGAAGATTTGATATCTATGATTTTCACTTCTTACCGCACAATCTATTTTTCCTCAGAAGCGTAGGTCTCGGATTTTGGTGCGTATTGATACAAAAGAAGTGGCAGTACCATATATTGCACGAAATTTGGCGAACTCGGTTCGAAACAAAGCTAGAAGGCTCAAATTTTGCAGGCATACTACCATGCTGACTGCTTACTATCTACCATTTTTTGGGCCTCATCGGTTCACTCGTTCCTCCCGACCCAAAAAATCCGGATTTTTGACCATTTAAATTCTTTTCTTTTTTATAACTCGAGTTCTAAGAAAGCTGCGGCGCTCAAATTTTGACTACACAAACATTGTAAGACCTGAAAAGTACACAAAAAGGGCCAGCCTTATCGAATAAGTCTGAGGCCCATTGTAAATATGGGGCGAAATGTCGCTCATGGAGTAAAGATAGCGAAAAGCCGATGGTGCCATTGTATTCGTCGGCAAAATTTAGCCCATATATGCCCTTTTCGTTTTTTTCCATATCGAGTTAGAAAGTGTAATTCCACAAAAAGTCGTGATCGGCGTTTTGTACTTATCTGCCCAAGGCACGACAGTACAATATATTGCACGAGACTTGGCGAGCTCACAACTCGGTTCAAAATAAAGCTAGAAGGCTGAAATTTTGCAGGCATACTACCATGCCGACTGCTTACTATCCACCATTTTTTGGACCTCATCGGTTCACTCCTTCCTCCCGACCCAAAAATCCGGATTTTTGACCATTTAAATTCTTTTTTTTCTTATAACTCGAGTTCTAAGAAAGCCGCGGCGTTCAAATTTTGACTACACAAACACTGTAAGACCTGAACACTACACAAAAAGGGCCAGCCTTATCGGCTAAGTCTGAGGCCCATTGTGAATATGGGGCAAAATGTCGCTCATGGAGTAAAGATAGCGAAAAGCCGATGGTACCATTGGATTTGTCGACAAAATTTAGCCCATATATGCTTTTTTCGTTTTTTTCCATATCGAGTTAGAAAGTGTAATTCCACAAAAAGTTGTGATCGGCGTTTTGTACTTATATAGTAAAAAGTGGTTTTTTCACTCCCAACGCATTCGCGTTGACCAGCGAAAATTCACCATTATAGGCTGTGCAACATAATGCACGCCGATACAACGTATTGCAAAGTCTCCCATTTATTGGGTGAGAATCGCTGGAAAATCGAATAGGCTCACTAAGGAATATTTAACCCACCGTACCCGGCCCCACATCAACCCCTACCCGTCGGGCAAAGTTCCTAACCGACCAGTTTGACCTGGAAAATTTTTTGATAACAGCTCCGCCCCCTTAGCCCCGCCCACTCTCGAGTTATGGCCTGGTCTTGAATAGGGTTTTTTCAAAACTCGCTACAGGGTCATCCTAAAATCCTGCAAAAGGCGCAGACTAGATGTATATGTGCAAAATTGCAAACCTCCAGCTTTACCGTATCTCGAAATCCGAAAAACCGAGTTTTGAAAAATCGATTTTTTTTAAACCATCCATAATTCACCAAAAAATTAGGTTAGGTAGACCTCCAATAGAGAAGACCCCCACAATTTTTTCAACTTTTTCTGTAACGTCTGAACATGGTTTTTTTCGGTTTTCAAAAGTTTTAGGGGCGGGGCACCGCGCACAGATATCCGGCAAAGATGAGTCTTCGCTGAAAGGAAAAACGGCCACGCAACCTTCCTTCAGAATGGTCGTCCGTAAGTTTTTATCACACTCTAGACGCTGTTTCGTCTAAGTTTTTGACTTTTGAGGCAGAGAAACGCGAAGAACTTCGAATTTTGGCGCAATTTTGATGAAAATGCAAAAAATCCCAGTTATTTTCCTTAATGATTTAATCATACCCGTATACACCCAAAATGCCTATCCTCTAGGGCTAACTCCTGAAATTCGGTTTATTGTTATATGGGTACGGCAGTGGCGTACCCAGGATTTCGGCTCGGGGGGGGGGGGGGGGCGCGACAAAAAAATTTTTCTAATGAAGGTGCGTGGCGTTAGCCACGCACTCCGAAAAAATTTTTGGGGTGTTTCTAAAAAATTTTGGCAGTCCCCGACCCCTAGAATCTGGAAAAAGGGGGCGTGGCGTTAGCCACGCCCCCGAAAAAAATTTTTTTATAAGGCTAAAATGAATTTTTAAAAAATTTATTTTAAATATTTACAAGTGCAAACAAGTCATTTGCACAATTTTATAACCCATGTAGGTGACTTTCAAAAATTTCGCGACCCGTTCTCGGGGGGGGGGGGCGCCCCCCCCCCCCCCGCCCCCCCCCCTCGGTACGCCACTGACACACACATACATACATACATACATACACACATACATACATACATACACACACATACATACATACATACATACATACATACATACATACACACACATACATACATACATACATACATACATACACACACATACATACATACACACACATACATACATACATACACACACACATACACACACACATACACACACATACATACATACATACATACACACATACATACATACATACATACAAACACACACACACACACAAATACGTAGACAACCCTTAGCCCGTTATTATAAGGTCTTGATAGAAAAGGGTATTTTTTACACTAAATGCATCTGTGTAGGCATTCTATGGCACTCCTTAAAACTTTGTGTTTCCGCCTGATGTTGTATACGGGTATTTCTTCGTTTACTGAATCGAAATTGAAACGATCTCAAATTCATAATTCGTATTTTCTCAAATTCTATTTCGGCAAAAAGTGCTTTTCCTTGGGGGCATTTTTGCAGCACGTCCTTTGGGTTATCTGCATGTGAGAGTATATTATCTACATGCAAATTTTTGATTGATCCTTGCGCAATTGGCGATGTTTTAAAATTAAAGAAATAACCAAATCCTTGTTAAGGGTCAGAACTGCATGAATCATGTTGCAGCTTCATAAGTTAGATTCTTCTCATCTACAGCTTTCAGATGATGTGTAATATGTGGGGGTTTCGCGCCTATCACGGCATATGCCCGGGGGTTGAGACTTTTCACCCCAAAGTCTCTACTGGCCGTCTCCGGCCAGTACATTAACATGGGCGAGGCGGAGACTTTGGGGTGAAAAGTCTCCATCCCCGGGCATATGCCGTGAGAGGCGCGGAACCCCCACACATTATATATCATCTGAAATCTTGATGAGAAGAATCCAAAAAAACGGTTTTTGACCTGTTTTTTAAGAGCCCGAATCTCGGCGATATCTTGATGGATCGGTACAGCTAAAGCATAGTTCGATAGAGCAATTCTTACTCTACGAAATATGAAGTCGCAACATTGCACACCTTCACATATCAGATTTATAGGAGTCTAAACGTTAACTGTCATTAAGTAACCTAAAATCGCTTAATTTTTCAAAATTCTCGTTCTCGGCGACCACTGCTCAAATCGACCTAAATCTTTCACTTTCTCGTAGAACAACACTTGCCCTTCAAAACTTTGAAGTCGCACCTGCTGACATCTTCAACCGCAAGGTTTATAAAAGTGGAAATTTCCATAATTTATTGTTTTTTACAATTCAAAATTCTGGTTCTCGGCGGTTACTGCCTGGATCGACCTACTTCCTTCGTAGTACGCTATAACAAAATTTACTTGATAAAATGTGAAGTCTCGCTGACTTTCACTTCAAAACACACCATTTACTAAACACGTTTATTTTAAATATACATATATGCCGCCGTATACAATAAAAAATACGCTTTCAATAATCTTTTTTGCTTCCAATAATGTTTTTGCGTTTGTTTTGCTTATTTTCCGCGCACTGGCGGCAACCAGAGGTGCGATAGTCGGAGCCGAGTTTCCGCCTACATTCACTTTTGAGCTGGTACGGGGTGACCACCTTCACTTTTGGGTTTGAAATTTTTTTGCTGAGGCTTAAAAGAAGGAAAATAAGCAAAAGGAACGCAAAAGAAAGTATTGAGAGCATATATCTATGTAGTAGGCCGATCTAGGCAGTAACCGCCGAGAACCAGAATTTCGAATGATAAAATAGCGAAAAAATCATGCGAAATTTCCACTGTTATAAATCTGGTGGTTGAAGATGTCAGCAAATGCGACTTTATAGGCTTTGAAGGGCAACTATTATTCTATTAGATAGTGAAAGAACTAGGTCGATTTGAGCAGCGGCCGCCGAGAACGAGAATTTTGAAAAATTAAGCGATTTTAAGTTACTTAATGACAGTTAACGTTTAGTCTCCTATAAACCTGGAATGTGAAGGTATGCAATGTTGCTACCTCATAGGTTTTGCAAAGTAAGAATTGCTCTATCGTATGTTTTAGCTTTACCGATCAAGAAACAGGTAAAAAAGCGCTTTTTGAACTTCAACAGCTCATAACTTCTTCAGATTGCATGAATCATGTTGCGACTTCATAGGTTGGATTCTCCTTTTCAAGAGCTTTCAGGCGATATACAATATGTGGGGGGTTCAATGATTTTTGCGGCTCTAACCCAGGGTGGAGACTTTTTACCCCAAAGTCTCCACCTCGCCCATGTTAATGTATTGGCCAGAGACCGCTAGTGGAGACTTTGGTGTGAAAAGTCTCCACTCCCGGGCATATACCGTGGAAGGCGTGAAACCCCCACATATTATATATCATCTCAAAGCTCTTGAAGAGGAGCCAACCTATGAAGTCGCAACATGAATCATGCAATTCTGAAGAAGTTATGAGCTGTTGAAGTTCAAAAAGCGCTTTTTTACCTGTTTCTTTAAGAGCCTGAATCTCGGCGGCATCTTGATGGATCATCGGTAAAGCTAAAACATAATCCGATAGAGCAATTCTTACTTTGCAAAACCTTTGAAGTCCCAACATTGCATACCTTCACATTCCAGATTTATAGGAGTCTAAACGGGTAGAGGTGGGACCAAGAAATTATTTGATAAACAATGGTCACTCGACTTCTTCACATCAGCCCGAGCACTACTTACTGTGATGCCAGTGGACGAGATCGACGTCGCTCTTTAAATCAAACCGTTGGCAGATGCCATAAAAGACATTAAGGAAAGGATAGAAAACGGGCTATCAACAATAAACGCAAAAATCGACAACATCTTGCAAGTGGTTCAAGCAACGAGCGAGAGATGGACGGTAACTCACTATCAGCTGTCTATCATGGTGAAGCGGACCACCCCGAGGTCAAATTGCATGTTTTGTACCATGAGGGATAATAAGGATCAGCACCCCACGGGACGTTGCTGCAAATATCCCGATGCCGTGTCGCGGCCTGCCGCCCGAAAGGTGCCGTGGCACCATGAAGATTGTGGAGTTACATGCCCAATCTGTGGCAGACTCCACAACGTCCTACTATGCCCTATGACGGGATAGAACGGGCCTTTCAAACCCCGGAACGTCCGGAAGGTGATCCAGATCTTACAGCCTAATTAACGGCTACTCAACTCAAATTTCGTTGCAAATGTAAGACCAACCCCCGAATCATCGACCTCGTCATGCGACTCTTCAAATCAAGGTGAGTAGTTCCATATATGTTGAACATTTGATCTATCATTTATTACAAAAAATGCCAACACATAACAAAAAAACAATCATGAATTGGAGTTGATGCCGTCTTCGATATCACTTATTGCTTTGGACACGGCCGCCGTTATCAAGTCCATGTCCCGCCTCAACCTTTTCAACCAGAATCAGAAGGCGTTCGCTGCGTTTGTCTCGCTGGCCAATGTGTCGTCTTCAGATCCTCGATTTGCTATAACAGAAATACTTTTCAAATAGTCCAAAACAATATGGAACAAAAACTCTTACCTTTCTGGCCTTAGTCACTTCCTTTTTGGCCTGACCAGCTTCCCTTTTAGCCTCATCCACTTGCCTTCGGAGAAAAGCGATCTCCCTCTCCATATCGATGTAGTCCTGTAATTATGAAAACTGAGAATTATTTTACAGAACATCCAAATAAACCCTCAAGGTAATAAAGAAAATCAAAGTCAAACACTTTTTTGTAACCACTTACCTGGGGTCTCCGATAGGCTCAACAGCGTTCATGGCAGGCATATCGTTATCGAATCTCAAAAAGAATACTATAAGAAACCAAACAAGACAAAAAAGATAGGCAACAATCTCAGAAAGTAAGAAAGACATAGGCAAATGGCCTAAGCAAGCGGCTTAATCACCCATACAGCCAGGGTGACATCTTCTTGCGCAAAAACAGACGCGCGTTAAGTATATCATTGCCAGAATGATATACCAGTCCATCAAATTCTTGAAAGACGAGGTGCGTCTGCTCTGACGCATCAGTTCGAGAATTGTATCAAGTACCACTCATTGTTCCAGTGTACCCCAGCGGGGATTGACTTGTTATTAAGACGATAAAGTATTTAATCTAGATCTTCTCCAGTTCGTCAAGCCCATTTACGTATCCTCCATCATCGTAGCAACATCGCTCCAGCCTTCGACCACTCGACAAGTTTTTTTTCTTTTCCGTTTTTTTCCTCCTCTGCTACATTTTTGCAACTTCGTTCAATATTTCGTTTTTTTGCAGTTCCCATACTTAGTGGTTTCTCTTTTCGTTTCTCGTTTTCGCGTTATTCTCATGTTCATTTTTTTCGCCCGGAATAAGTTTTTTTGTTTGTTTGTTTGTTTTGTTTCCTTACATTTTTGTAATCTTGCTCCTCTGGAAGTAGTCTTTTGTGCGGCGGGGAGTGTCGTAATAGAGATCCGATCCGACTTAACTCTCTGTCCCAATCTGTTTACATTTGTGTTAGTTACTCATTTCTGGCACAAAGAGCGTGCCACATGGCTGACTCTTTGTCCTCATCGGCAAGCCTCCTCCTTGCCGATGCCCTCTGTGTTATATCTATATTTGTCTTGCGCCGTAGATACCGGCTTATTTTGTTGCTAAATAAAACCATCATATCCCTCTAGCATACCTTCGATAGTCAAGAGGCAAAGGCTAGAAGGTGATAGTTGTTTGAGTTCCTGCTCCCTATAAAGAGAGAAGGTTGTACAAAAAAATATGAAAATTCAGAGATATGAATTGAGTCAGGAAATTTGAAAAATTTATATAAAGTAGAGATTAGCACATCATCAAATTTGAAACTTTAACTTGGTGGTCTCCTATGCACAGTTTCGTCTTCAGGATTGCCGGCTAAATTGGGTGGCAACGAGTACAAAGTTCTTTTCCTCAAAAAAAAAAAAAGCTGTCGCGGTAGTTGGGAGACCGAAAGAAGGAAAGCTTGTCAACAACTGAATTAAACACGTTAAACATGTCTAAAAAACTATGTTGCACATCGACGCCAATCTGATTTTTGATTTGTCCTTTAAATTTTCACCACCGCATAGTCGTTTCGTACGCTGCGACGTTGTCTGGATCCTTCCCTCGTCATTCTGAGCAAGTATTGTCCAAGATGGAGAAAATTCGTTGCAAAAGCGCTAAAAGAGAACAAGGCAAAAAAAACGCCCTTTTTTGTAATTTTCATTAAAAAAACCGGCATAAGCAAAGAAGTAAGCTCGGTGACGTTGTCTACATCACAGACAGAAACAAGACTTTCGAATACACAAAAAAACCGAGTGAACCGAAAGGGGATAGAGTGAAGAAAAAACAAGAGGTTCTCGAAAACGCCGTTTTTTCCAGATTTCTCGTTCGAATCAAAAGAAGTCTTGCGACGTTGTTAGCGTGAAAATAGAGATCAAGTTTAATATGATACAGGGTGCGGCAAAAGTCTGGGAGCTTAACTTTGTAGTACCGCAATTACTTCATTTTCATTTTCATTAAATACGCTCGAGGCGTACCTCAAAGAAACAAACAATGTATGCGCTGCTGCATGACGAAGGCGCAATGGCGATATTAGTTGAGCGGGCGCGAACGCGACGCGCGCGTATCCTCGCTGTTGTAGATCCCGCACCTCATGCGCTCTGCGGCTAATAAAGCCGCGTTCGCGCCCGAAGGTATTGCGCCTTCGTCATGCAGCAGCCTATAATTGTTAGTTTTACACAAAGCACGAATAACAACAGAACATCATATGCTTCAAGCCCAGACTTCATACAAACTAGAAAATAACGACTTAGCTTGCAAGAAGACTGCTGGAAATTACGAATGTCAATGATGAGTTATATCCACAGAGATGGAACCCATGCCCCGCGTTAGCCAGCAAACGATCTTAAAGTATTCAAACAAGCAAACGACGGCGGGTAAGCACCTACCGGCCTGCCGGGGAGAGCCCAAAACTCCATGAGCATTGCTTCATGTGCAAAACAGAATAGTGTCAAGTATTGCACAACGAATATGAATCTAAACGAATTGTAATCTAAAAAGTTGGTACCCATGCCCTTTCGTTTGCTAGCCAATCTCAATAGATTTCCAAGAAACAAACCGGAGCTTATAGCCCAACCATTCTGCCGAGGAGAGCCCAAATCCGAAGTAAGAATAAGCATAACATGATCTTCAAGCAATCAAAGCTAGCAAGCTGTGCGAAACAGGCTAAAATATAGATGCGACCCAGGCTTGAAACACATGGTGAAAAGAACAGTGTTAGTAAAAAGCTCAAAAGCAGTAGAGTTCAACATATGCAAAGTTATAAGATGGCTGCTAGTCAGTGCATATTCGTAACCCAATCATGCTCATTGCACAGGTCTGGTTGCAACCGCGCAGTCATAAAAGAAGGGAAGTGAGATACGTTGAACCTGCAGATTAAACAGTCATTCAATCTTCTTTTCTCAAGACTCTTCTGAAAGAGGAACTATTACTACATGCCAAAAGTTCGTGTGGTAATTTTTGTAGCATTTTTGATGTGCGCACAAAAAACTCCTGCTCAAATAAGGAACGAAATTGTTGCCGCCCACCAAAGTGACAGAAATAATTGGAGAATGCACTAGTCCTTCCATGGCTAGGTCTGAAAACCCAGTACTTGGAAGGCTTCAACCTGGTTTCACTCCTAAAAACCCTGAAAGCTAATATGATATCATGGACAACACTCCGATATGTAATGCTTTCAAGATCGAGAATTTTCAACCTCTGTTCATAATTAGGAAGTAATCGGGGGTAAGCTGGATTAAGAAAACAGCGATAGAAAAGCAGTTTTGTGAACACTTTTTGAACCATCTCCAATGCCTGCTTGTGCTTCCTCAGGGAGGGGCTCCAAACTTGAGTCGCATATTCAAGAACAGGAATAACAAGGGCTTTATAAAGTTTCAATGAAATTTTTTGATCAGTTGATTTGATGTTTCTGAAGATTGTGTATAAGATGGAAAAAGCACGGGAAATGACGTAAGCAATCTGTAAATCCGGTTTCAATCTCGAATCTATCAAAACTCCCAGATCTTTGACGAATGTTTTGTTAATCAGTGTTATTCCACTGTGCTTATAATGCACTTGTTCTTCGCCACCGATGTGAAAAACGGAACTTTTAGCAATGTTAACAGAAATATCCCACTTTGAACACCGGACAATCATGAGACCAATAAAATGTTGTAGAGCTTCTTGGATCTCACAGCGATTTTCATTGCTGTATATTCCGTATATTTTTATATCGTCTGCATACATAAGTACATGAATTCCGGGGTGAGTCTTCAACATATGGGGTAAATCAGCAGTGTAGACCGTAAATAGAAGGGGAGACAGAACACCTCCCTGAGGAAGCCCACTAACGCAAGGAAAACGCTCAGAGTGGTCATTCCCAACGTGGACAATCATATGTCTGAATTGGAGATATGACTTGAGACAATCAAGTAAGGCGCCTCTGCTGACCCCATAATGCTCAACTATGTACAGCAATTTAGCATGACTTATACGATCAAACGCTTTGGAAAGATCAAAGTAGATAACGTCCACTTTCTGTCCCAATAAGATAGCATTGACCCAATCATGAAATGAATCGATCAACTGGGTATAGTCGTCCTCACCCCACTAGTCGGTCGGTGGTCGGATTTGAATTCGAACTGGAGCAGACCGGCCGCGGCAGAGCGCGGCAGACCGCCCTTCAGCCAACCGCTTGCACATGAGCTTTTCTCTTATTTTCTTCGTGTTTCTTTGCTATCTTTCGTATTGCGGCAATATTCTTTATCAGATTATTAGATTTCGCACAGCTAATTATCATTTTGTGCAGTTGTGCTTGTTTGTTTTACATTTTTTCCATGTAAACCGGATAGAAGGATGCGATTGGAGATTTTTGGATGAGAAATCTCTTTTTCCGGTGAGTGACATATAGAAGCTACTCCAAGACGAAGGCGGTCGCTCATGTACGCGAGGCGTTCGCGTGCGTACGAGCTCCAATGATGAAAGACGCTCAAACACGCCGGTCGCAGCCGCTTCGCGTACTAAACCGACCGCCTTCGTCATGGAAGAGCTTTTACATAAATGTGATTTGATGAAATGTGTCAAGTTTCTCGTTAGAATATGTACTCTAAACTTTTCTTGCGGTAAGGCTGAATTCCTCTCAAAAAGTGTTTGTTTCAAAGAGTTAGCGGTACGAAATCTAAATGTCTGATTGAGAACATTGCGGGCATTACGAGAGATAGCAAAGAAACACGAAGAAAATAAGAAAAAAGCCCGTGCAAGCAGTCGGCTGAGGGGCGGCGTCGGCCGTGCTCTGCCGCGGTCAGCCTGCCCCATTTCGAATTCGAATTCGACCATCGACCGACTAGTGGGATGAGGACGACTATAACAGTAGAAGCACCACTAACAAAGCCGTGGTGCTCTGGGGGAATAATTTTGAATCTTTCTAACCACTCCAAAAGTTTATCACGAATTATTTCTTCCAAAACTGATTGAGATGGGAGGGATTGATGCTAATAGGTCTGAAGTCAGAAACCACTTGAAGTTTACTGACTTTTGGAACGGCTGTGACAATAGCTTCTTTCCAAATACTTAGTACCTCACCACACATGAGGGAGATGTCGAAGATGTGGGAGAGAGGAGTAGTAAGTTCTTTAGCACATCGTTTGAATACCACCTGTGGAATTCCGTCAAAATTTCAAAAGTTGGATTTTTGAGACTTTTGAGATAGCGTTCTACCGTAAAAGGCATGATAATCGGAGCTGAGCATACATGTGCCACAGGCGCCTTAAGGGATACTGTTAAAGATGTCGTAGTAAATGTGCTCGTAAAGAAAGCACCTAACGCTTGAGCTTTGGATTGATTAGTTAGGCATACATTATCCGATTCATCTTTCAAGGCACCAAATTCTTTGATATGATTTTTACTGTGGATATACGCAAAAAGATTCCGTGAGTGCTTTGACAGAGCTAAGCGTCTCTCATAATTAGCAAGAAACTTTTTGAGGTGGAATGCAATACCGCAACAGACTTTTTTGTATAGCGGACTATCAGATCGAAATGTCTTGAACAGCCGTTCTTTTTGCAGCAGGAGTGACTGGAGGTGATGCAGGTATTCTAGATATCCAATTTTGCGAGCTTCAAATGGGGTAAATCTTCCTAAGAGCTCATATAGGACTCAGGAAAACTGTACTACACTTCCGATGAACTGCTATAAAGATCAAAGCATTCTTCCCAGTTAACTTCATTGAGCTCTTTTTTCAATGAAGCAAAATCAATCCTATTGAAATTTGGTCTTGATATTTATAAGGTCGCATTTTGGAGAGGTGAATTCATATCGAAAATAGATCATATTATGATCAGAAGTGACAAAGGGAGCTCTAATGATTAACTTAGAGATAGAACGGAAACCTGCTAAAACCAAATCAGTATAGCATCATTACGTGTCGGCTCCGTCACAAACTGCTGCAATTGCAATCTTTCAAAGAGGTCAAAAAATTTCTTAACATTTATGCTGTTCGGGCATCAAAACTCTTGGGAGTATTTGATGGGTAAGTTGAAGTCACCGACAATCAAGGTGTCTGAGCAACATAAAGCAGAAGGGGACAGCAAGTCTAAAAGGGCTTCATCTGAGTCAGCATTAGAATTCGGAGGGCGATAGATACAAATGGTTCGTAATTTGGAAAAAGAAAACTTGATAAAGGTCAATGGCCAAAAAGTCGCAATTGTTTGGGATGGTTATGTCAACCTTTTCGCACAACAATGTTATTTTTATCAAAACACATACACCTCCCCCTTTCTTATGGTTTCTATCATGACGAAATATTGTGTATGGCAAATTCGAAACTATTTCAGCATCATTGATTTTAGAAGAGAGCAATGTTTCTGTAATGAACAAAATGTCAGGAGCTTCAGTGACCAAAAGATTATGTAAATGGGCAAGTTTACTCACTAGAGATCTAAAATTAGACAGTATAAATCCTAAAGAGTGGTCTTGCCAACTATTTAGGTTCCCCGCTGTGTTGACCCTTGTCTACGCGGGGGTCTGGGGCTTGCGAAGGCGATTGTGCGAAAGATTGCTGGCTGGAATTAATTCCCCTTTATAAACTACGAACCTGTCCTCATATCTACTCTGATTCATCTGCCTAGCCCTTTCTCGAAGCTCCCGTTCTTGCTCTCTCTCCCGGCCAGTCATACTTCTTCTAATGAAGACGCCCTTATAATCAGGATAGTCCCTTAGAAGTCTGGCCCGGGAGAGAGTTGTGACCCAGTGCCCCTCTGTTGGTAACTCAACTTTGACCAAACGAGGCTTGCCCACTTTCTTTCCTCCCCATCCGATAAACCCTTATGGGCCCTGCATTTCACATCGAGAATGTCCATGAGCCCACGGACTTTTCGCTCAGTGTCGTCTTGTCTAGCCGATGCTGGCGGCCTGGCTCCATCACTCGATATTTCGAATTATGGAAGCCCGGAGATCACGATGCGCCGTGATCTTTTATCCTTCTCAATTGCCCATCGCTAATCTCACCAAGACGCACTAAAATCACATGGTGATTTCATTCAGTTCTGGTATGTTATGGTCCAAAAGTTTTTTAAATAAATGAAAAACAGAAGTGGATTCAAAACCACCAATGGCATCCTGAGAAGCGAGCGAGTTGATAATTTGCGAAGGTACGGTGCTGCTCGGAGGAGTAGTCAAAAGGTTAGAGGCAGCAGGGGTTTAATTTTTGCGTTGTGACCTATTTGATTTTGCAGGCATAGCAAGATAGAGTATTTGATAAAAAAAAAGGCCAGACGCACAGAGATATCGATCAAGACACCGAAAAGATCTCAGATATGTAACGAAATTTCAATTCAGCCGGGACTCAGAAAGTGAGACAGAGAACTATTTGACACAAAATAAGGAAAGAATATCGGAAATAGACACGAAAAATGAGAAAAAAGAATACGCTGAGAGCAGTTAAAAGACCAACCGCTCACGGTTGAGACAAGTATGGGAATGATGGATTACAAAGATACTGCTGGTTTTGATTTCAATTTTATGCCACATGATGCTGCGGTCATTCTCTACAGAATACACTCTATTTGGCTGGAAATGGCTGCCGTATGTTTTTCTGAGAATGGAAGTTACCAAACTAGTACTTTTGCAAAGCGAAAAAACCAGAATTTTTGGTATTTACAATTTTTGCTGTAATTAGAGATGTTGCTAATGTTTTACAAAACTTCGATGCGCACAACATAGAAGAGGCTTTGCGCTATTGTATCCTAGTTTTCTTTTGCCAGGAGCTGTTCTCGCATGAACGGAAAATAAAAGTTTGCGGATGTTACAAACGTGCAAGTAGAAATCCGTCCTTAGAACAAATTTAAAAGCTATAGAATGCTCAACAGGCACTGGGACCAAAGCTGTTTTTTTTGCATACGTCTTCTAAATTAAAATCTATTGGAATTCGGCACACTTTTTATACTTTTAAGCGATATTTTTAAGTTTTTATTCGCGCAATTGTATTTAAAATTTTGGTATGCGACGTACAATGCTTTTAATTGAAAATCCAATATTCTTATTCCTAAGCAATGCAAAAAATTCTTCTGGAAATATGTTGTAGACAAAAGTTTGCTCTATCACGCTGAGCATTTGCCAAGGTAAAAGAAGCAGATATTGTGAAGGCGTGGGGCGAATCCATTACGACTACCTGCTGCCATGACAGGTGGACTTGCCGAGATTTTGTAGGGCTGCGTGGAAGCCAAAAGAGGCAGTTTTGCAATTCAAGAACTGGGCTGTATCTGCGATGGGTCGCGTCGAAATTGAGCTCCGAACAACGAGGAAAAGGGTACCAGAGCCAAATGTCCCGCGCCCCGCATTTGAGGTAGCGAGGTAGCGCGCAGTGCGCGCAGACGCAGACGAGCAGCGGAGACAGACCTGAGGCGACGGGCATTTGGCTCTGTTCGTGGATCTTAGCGGGGTCTTAACAAAACCCTGCAACATTATATATCGTTGTGATCCACATGAGACGGCCAGGAGCACTGACAACGTCGCGGGTCTTGAAAATCACTCCATAAGGAGACAGACGTATGTGGCGACTCTCTGCGCAGATTTGAGCGCATTTCTCGTTTTTATTGAACTCCAGCGGCTTTCATGAACTTCCAACGCTCACTCGCAATTCAGAGAAAAGTTAAGTGAAAAATTCTGTCCTAGTTTTTAGATGAATTTTCGAATAAAAACCTTTTTTCAGCAAAAAAGTCCATAAAAACACAATCCTTCGATTTTTTGAGCTTCTTTTGAATGTCACTGCTATATTTGCCTCATTCACATTCATCCCTATATGGCTATGTCATTAGTTATGCCATAATTTCCGGGGCTTTGCTTCGGATGACTTTCGCACTTTTCTCCAAGTGAAGGTTGTGTTCTACCATGACGCTCGAAGTGAAGGTTACCAGAGTACATGGCTCTATGTATCGAAAGTATGCATAGAGGGCCTCTAGTGTTGGCAGGGGCGAAAACGGCGAAAAGAATCGCACTAAACCACCACAAAGGGGTTGCCGAGTCTTGATGATATGATGACTTATGCGCGCAAATGCTAAGCGTAGCTCGCAAGCCATCCCGGCAGCCGCGCCAGAAGCGCTCGCGGGCGTTCAGACTACGGTAACTTGAGCGATCTCGTGCAGTCGACTTTACCATTATCACAAACCTGTGCACCTACTTATACAGTAGGTGTAAAAAAAACACATAGACGCACAAAAACTTAAGAATGCTGAGAAAACAGATACTTTTTGTCCCTATCTGAAATGCAAACCCAAGAGCCGAATGTATACCTTTTGAGTCAACGGGATTGGCGGTAGGCGGGGTTCGAGGCGAAATAAGGCTAGGGAAGAATAATCAAAGAGCATGCTCGCGAGAGAAACGCAGACTGCGTCGCGGGTGTTAGCGGTCGCCTTTCAGCGGCAATCCCGTTAGATCAAATGTTACCTAGTATTGTAGTAAAGCACAATTCGGTGACGTTGAGTGGGAAGTCTGCACTAGTTACTCATGAACTCAAACTGAGAGGGGTGCTTGCTCGGAAACGTAACAATACTCGTCCGGTGGCAGTTCCTTTGACCAAATTTACGTATTCTCATTTACAAGTGCATTTCAAGCTGCATCTATTTGATGGAGTCGAGTCCAAAACAATCGCACAAATTCTACTATCAAGCTTGTTTCTATTGGTATTACAAACTCCGAAGGAAGAGCAGTACACAACTTGATTAGATGTATGTGCGCTTACAACAACTGGGTGCTCCTTGAGTGTCGCTTCCGTCTGAGTTCTCAGGTGTGCAGGTGTTTAATCTTGAATAATACTAAGGAACGGTCAAAGCGTCATCGATAGACTCAGGCAACGGATAGGACCCGTCCGCCGGAGAAATGGCAGGGTCGCGGCGTTTCCCCAGCGGTGGGTCTCCCATTTGTCCGGCGGAGCCCTCCCATTTCTGCTCCGGATACCTCCCATTTTCTGCTCCGGATCCCTCCCATTTTCTGCTCCGGAGACCTCCCATTTTCTGCTCCGGATACCTCCCATTTTCTGCTCCGGATACCTCCCATTTTCTGCTCCGGAGCCCCCCGATTTTGTGCTCCGCAAGTCTGCCGCGGCATACTGTAATTAGCCCTAATTAAGCTCCAAACCCCAATTTTGTCTAAACCCCACCCAAATCAGCCGAATACGACCCCTCCCCCCCCCCCCCCGGGGTAAGAGTTCAGCGCGACCCTCAACCCCGTTCTTTACCCCCTCCCTCTCACCCCTAGCGTTTGTGGATAGAAGATAGAAGAAAGAATGAAGAGATAAGACATTTATTTCAAATTTGCAAATCAATGCACTACCACAAACCATTTCTTTCCATGTAAGATACTTTATCTACTATGACAGTGGCGTTCTCCTCAAGTTCTGACATTGCCTCTTCGAGCTGGCCCGCTCCACAGAAAATCAGTTCTGATAGAGGACAAGTTCCGAGTACTCGAAGTCGTAGGAAGAAGGCTACAACGAGGAACAGAGAGGCTAGAGTGAAATCGCGTACAATGTGGTAAAAAATACTATCCCACAAATAGAACAACACAGCAGATTAATTTAACAGCTGACTGAAGATGCTCTACCTTCCTGGTATATCTCAGGTTGTTATCAGCCGTATACCGACTCAAGCACAGGTATTGATGTTCTCATATAGGGGCCTGCAGGATCGCGAGAGCCGGCGCGGCTCTTCCAAATCTGGCGGACTCGCGCCGGGCAAATTTCTCCGGCGCGAGTCCGCCAAATCTGGCAGAGTCGCGCCGGAGAAATGGCGTACCTTTGCAGCAGGGCCGGAGAAGCGTCCCATTTGCCTGCCAGTGATGTTACCGCGACGGACCGCCCATTTGCCCCGCTCTCATTGGTCAACTGGGTCCGGCGCGACTCTGGCAGATTCGGACTGTCCGGTGGAGGGGTCCGGTCGATTGTCTGAGGAGAGGAGCTATCATCCATAAGCGTGAGCGTGCAAGAGCTTGTCAGCCTCTAATGAACGCACATCATGCCGTTCAGCGATGACAGGAGCTTGACAGCCGCATTTGCGACGCTTTGGCACGATAAACTATCTGCCTTCGTCAGGGACAAGCCTTGCAATACAATTCAACCGTTCCTACTAAATCACTAATGTCGGAGTTTCAATAATGTTGTTCTACTATCACTTATCCTGAGAATCAGATTCACTGACAAAATGACAACTTCTGCTACCTTTCCACTTTACAGGAGTTGGTGCAGGAAGGTAAGTAAGCGTGCTGATTACTAACAAAGCGTAACAAAGTGCCATGTAAAAGTGAGCACAGGGAAAGGTCGTACAAGGATAGAAATGGGACCTCTATCACAGTCTTTTGACAGAGCCGGGCGGAGCCCAGGTAAGCCAGTTAGTGCTTTCCACTAAGTTTTGGTTGCAGAGATAAAGAATAAAAAAGAAAAATTTTTGAGTTTGGGTGATTTGAGGCAAGAACTTCAAAAAATTCAAAATCTGTGCTATAGAATCAAAGAGCCAAATGTCATAAATTTTTTGGCTTCCTCTTTTGACAGTGTTTGTGCTGATGAACTTTTCTATGAAAGTTATGGTTTCCCAGATAAATGCCGAAAAAACAATTTCTCAACCTCGGCAGTCCTCTCCAAAATCATGGGCTCTTTGCGTCTTATTGCACAATTTTTGGATTTCCAAAAGCTCGCCTCGAATAACAGGGCATCGAATAACCTTCATTTTTCATTTTTATCTCTACAGTTAAAGCTTAGTGGAGTGTATTCAAAGTTTCTTCGGAAAGTTGACTATTTACCCTGTCTAACAAAATTAAAGTCAAGCAAGAACATCGTGGCAGAAGAAGTTGCGAATTCTTAAATGAGGCACAGAACTTTCGGATCGACCTGATATTTACGAGGCACAAGTACTGCACTCAGTACAGTGTATACCCGCCCAAGGGCTAACGAAAAACCAGCAAGAATAGAGTGAGTGCACATGCTTGCCCTTCTTCTATTCTTCCAATGTTCACAGTTTACAGAAATGAAGTTGAGCTGTTTTACCCATTCTGGAGTAATTGTTCGACAGGTATAAGGCCTGTTTCAAAGACGTATGGTTTAAGATTTATTCAATTTCCACAACATCACATCGGCATCTTCCGCACTTCTTCTCAGTCGCTACTATTCTATCTCATTGAAATTCAAATTACGTTTCCGGTTAAACTCTGAGAATTGCTACGGTAAGATTCTTGATTTTGAAAAATTAGAGAACACGACTCACTTCGACAGAAAAAATCACAATTTTTTGGAGATTTGAAGAATTTCTTCTCAATAAGTTTGATTTTAGGGGGCATGAGCGGGCAGAAGTATCTGCTGGAAGAGTGATACGTGGTTAGAGTTTGCACTGAATAAAGTTTTAAGTGATTTACCCTCCTCGATCCTTGTCACAAAGCATTGCTCTTGGCCCTAAAACATGTTGATGATTTTGAGTATTGCTTTTCGCAAAATGTCTTTGTGAATAAACAAAAAATCTGCTTCTCAAGCTGAATACCCAATACTGTTCAGTTTTTTATGCAATAAAGACCAGTAGATTGCTGCATTCATAAGGAAGACTAAGACCTCCTGAGATAAAACATCAAACTCGAACAATTTTGCCCTGGCCAGTTTGTGGCACTTTTGTAAATTCGGTTGGGTCTTGAGCAAGATTTTGGGATCAACTTTACAATGCCTTCAACATTTCTAATTTGTTTTTCTCAAAATTCGGATGATTACTGGATTGTAAGACGCACGTCAGAAAATTGAGAACTCTTTGATAGAGTTCTGCGGCTGGAAAAGATCTTCGTTCAGAAAATGTGTAATTATATCATATCTCACCGTAATTTCCTTTACTGCTGGAAAGGAGAAGAGGCTACTTATGAATTATTTATCTAGCAATAGCGTAAAGATGTTTGTACCTTCACCAGCCTACAGAACTGACTTTAGATCTATAATATTTTCATAGACTAGAAAAATTTATATGTCTCTTTTATGTAAGACTTGTAAAGCAACTCAAAGAAGTGCATCAACTAACCTTCTAATGGTGGTAATGGGCCCAACGTTGGTGCCCCGGAAGAAGTAGTGGTTGTCGCGCTGATAACACTTATTGTCATGGTTGTCGAGTTGGTAGTAGGTGATATCGTGGTTGTAGTCAACGTTGTTGTGCTTGTTGTTACTGTTGTTGTTGTTGCGCTAGTAGCAGGCGTTGTCTTTTTTGTCACGTTGGTAGCAGATTTTGTCACTGTAGTCGCGTTGGTAAGAGGTGCTGCCGTAGTTGTTGCGCTGGTAGCAGGTGATGTCATTGTTGTCGCGCTAGTAACAGTTGTTGTCGTAGTTGTCGCGTTGTTAGTAGGTGTTATCGTGGTTGTCGTCAGTGTTGTTGTGCTTGTTGTTGCTGTTGTTGCTGTTGCGCTGGTAGTAGCTGCTGTCGTTGCTGTTGCGCTAGTAGCAGGTGTTGTCGCTGTTGTCGCGTTGGTAGATATTACCACTGTAGTCGCGTTGGTAGCGGGTGCTGTCGTTGTTGTCGCCAATGTTGTTGTGTTTATTGATGGTGTTGAATTGGTTCTGCTCGGTGCTAAAGCTTTCGTAGGCGTCGGTGGTGTAGGCGTTGGTGTTCGTTTCATGTACTCTGTTTTTATATCGTTATACGTAACTCTACAATGAGATGGCTCTACAGACTTACGACGGCACCATTTCTCGCACTTCGTAATGTTTCGAAAAATTTTCCATGGAAAGGTAAAGGCAGGTAGAAATGGACAGTAGTATCTCAAAAGTCAAATGATTTGTATAGCCAGAAGCAACATCCGTCATTGTCTTACAATAGCAAATTTTGCAGTTTTAAAACTCACATTAGTTTTTTTATTGATCTGCACAACTTCTTTCTTCCTAAATAAACACTTTTTGAACTTGGTGCATATTATACTAATAATCACATAACGAAGGTCTATCGTTTACGTTGGTAGTTGCAGGAGAAATTCCTCAACCCTATCCCGATTACCTCATGTCAACTGACATGAACAATGACAAGTAATTTTGTAAGCCTCAAAAATCAGGAAACAACTTTTTTGTCGACAGACACGCCAAGTAAAACGCACAGGCAGTATGTCAGAATAGTATTGCAGCTCTACCTGAATTTACCTGATGTTTAAATAACTCATCCAACTCTTATCCCACCATCAAATCTCTTTTAACATGAAAAACAGTTTTGATGTATTAAGCTGTTCCCTTTTTGCTACAGGTCTAAAATGAGGAGAATTTTAATCGATTTCGATGCGATATCTTGCAAAAAAACCCCAAAAAATGGTCCTTCGAAACTTGCTTGTTTTTCCAAATTTCGTCATATGAGCAATGCTGTTCAATTCATGAAAAAATTTGTTCATATTGATACTAATGAGCCTGTCGTTTAGCCCAAAAATAGAAACAACTAGTGTTTGTAAGTATAGCTGCGACTTGGATTCCCGTAGTTTTCATAATTGAAAGACCAAAAATTCTGATACTAGCCTTGTGTTCTCATCGTAGATAAGTCCTTGCCTGTAGTAGTGCTTGAAGCAGTAGTGTTTGCTTCTCCATGTGACGTCGTTGATGGCAATAGTGCCATTGCTGTAAATAACGATCGTTATTGGGTCTTCTGTCTAGGAATACTAATGTACGGGTTGAGAATTTACATTCTGTCGAAGTCGATTTCTCGGAGGTGCTGAAGTTAGAGGTGGTCGAGTGCGTTGTATTTCCAGTGGACGCTGATGTCGCTGTAGTTCCTGCTAACGACGAAATATCATTCGTTTATTTGCAATCTGGAGCCCAGTGAACAAGCCAACATACCCATTGTTGTTGGTTGACCTGTGACATTAGCGATGGTAGGACTAGAGCTTGCTGCAGAGCTCGACGAATCCAACGATGTTGATGCCATGGTTGCTTAAATCACCAGTGAATTTTTCTATTATAGATTGACAGTTACATACCAGTCAACGCTCTCGTATCTGTGGTAGTACTAAACTTAAAAGCAGGAGACTTTGTTGCATTAAGCGACGGTGTAGTTGTCGTTGCCACTTTCGCTGTTGCTAGAATTATTATTAATCCGCGCTGAAAATGTAGGATTTTACGAACTAATGGTAAATGATGCTAAGACATCGCCCGCAGTGGTAGCGGCTTTGGTCACATTGGAAACAGTTGTATTTGTGGGAGTTTTTTCATCGTGGGTGCTCGATTTATTGGCCATACTTTGGCTGCAAAATTTAAAAAGAAAAAAAATTACCGTTTGCCACTGTCGAGCCGTTCGTAGCACTACTACCAAAGGTAGTGAGAGCAGTTGCGAGCGAAGGCGCTGTTGATTCAGAAGTTGTTGTTTTTGTAGTCAATTGTGTAGATGCTGAACTTTCGCCATTTTGGTGGCAGAGCTGTCACGATCACCTCCAAGCAAAAGTTACTCAACACGTTGTTGCGTTCTTCTCTGTAGTGGCACTGCCAGTGGTATAGCTTGTAACGTTTGTTGTGCTTCTCGTTGATGACAAAGGCTCTGGCGTTGTTGACGACACTGTAATCGTAAGTGAATGAATGCCTAGAATGTAAAAGTTTTTCAACGATCTTTGCCGGCTCTGATAAGGAGAGCTACCTGACTTAGCTCGGCCTCCTGATAAGGTGAAAATATATCTGGACAGCTTCAAACGCTGACTCCGAATATGTTTCTAGCTGCCGCGCGCCGTTATGGCTTTTTCCTGCGCAAAGTGACATATTACTGAATGTGGGAAGACTGCCTGTAAATAAAAATCTGAAGAAAAAGGTGCTAAGATATCGAAATAGTACAAATTTAATCTTTCCTCACTGAAAATAATTTTAACGCAAGTGTATTAGAACTTGGATAATGATGCCGTGATCCCAGTGAGTTGATGAGTATGCGAATTTTGTGCAGGAAAAAGCCTATAACTCACTTCGGAATGGGGCGCGGCAGCTAGCAATAGCATATTTGAATCAGCGTTAGGAGCTGATCCAGGGGCCGAGCTGAGTTGGGTACTTTCCCTTGTGAGTAGTGTGACAGTTAATATCGTTGGGATAGCTGTAGATGAGAGTGAATAAACGGTTTTCAATACTGTTGTTTTCAATTGCAAATCATATAGAAACCAAAGCGGCTTGTACAGCTTCTCGTCCCCATCAATTCTCTTTATAATAAAGGATAGTGGAAACACTTTGGATAAGCGGTACGAAATCGAGAACTTCAGAACAATTTCGGAATATGAAGCTTTGCTCTAAGCTGCGGTCCTCTCCCCAGCGAGAATGTTAATGTATGCGACTATGTAGACATGGATTAGGCTGAATTGCTTACTTTTCTCCAAAAGGAATTATGCACTGTTTCAAAGATGCATACGCATGGTATACGAACGCGCAAAAGGCTTTTTTAGCCCATCTATAAGTATTGGGTTGGCACACAAGTAATACGACCTCTTTTATAATTTTTACCTGAATATGGCACGTTCTTTGGTCTTATAGTTTCGCCATCGCATAAGAGGGTCACGACTGATTATCGTATAAGATAGAAAATTTTTGATTTAACATTTGCTAGAATTTGGGTGGGGGGGGGGGGAGTCCATGACATGATTGCAAAAAGAACTCGGCATAGGGGGGGGAGGAGCTTTTAGGCTAAGATACATTATATTAAGCAACAAATAAATGCTTCGTTCGCATTCATTCTCGATTCACGTTCCCGTGCGAAGTCTTGAACAATTATGAGGTCTCGAAGCTCATTTACCGGCTACCACCACAAGTTACTTGAATTTTAATTAATTTCAGTCACTCAGATATATTTTCGGACATACGTTCTGAGATTCGTTCAGGAAGACTACCTTTTTGGTTGACCATCATGGGTCGTAACCTCGATTGAACACACTCTTATCTGAGCTGGCAGAGATTGTAGAAATTGTCTAGCTGTGAACATATTGATAGCAGAGCTGCTGCTCTGTCTGCACACAAATTATTCAGCAATTAATTAACTGGTAACAGTTGAAGTCGTCGTTGAGGTAAGTAGACTTGAAATTGCTATTAATAGTGCTGTTGTTGACGATGAGTCTATATGTTTGTACAATAGCTATACACAGTAAAATGATGTAATGTCACTTGTATAGTGTTCCTCATTGCGGGGTTTTCAAATATTTGATTAATGCATTAATGAAGATAACGCAAACGTCGTTATCAATGACATCATTGGAATGTTAGCATAATTGCTTTGCTGCATCTCAGTTGCTTATGAAGCACTAGCTGGCTTACCCGGCTCCGCCGTATCCGGACCAAACTTGGCACACATACACTTCGGGCCCCGGCGGGTGTCACAGTCCACTTTTCGTTATCGATCGATGTCGATTTTACCGATTTTTATCGATTTTTTTGCAGAGTTCACCTACAGGGCTAGGAGTTGGCACAGGGGGGGAAGTGAGCATGGGGATTCCGAATACAATATTAGTTTTCAGAATTATCGATTACTTTTATTGATTTTATCGATTTTTTTGTAAATTTTGACATGCGAGGCTGGGATTTTGCACAGGGGGGTAATCGAGCATGGGGATTCCGAATACAATATTGGTTTTCAGGATTATCGATTACTTTTATCGATTTTATCGATTTTTTTGCAAAGTTTGAGCTACGGGGCTGGGAGTTCGCACAGGGGGGTAATCGAGCATGCAGATTACGAATACAATATTAGTTTTCAAGATCGTCCATTACTTTTATCGATTTTATCGATTTTTTGAAAATTTGAGCTAGGGGGCTGGAATTTGGCACAGGGGGGTAATCGAGCATGCTGATCATCCCCAAAGGGAAAAAATCGATAAAAATCGATAAAATCGATATCGATCGATGACGAAAAGTAGCCTATGACACCCGCCGGGGCCCGTAGCGTATGTGTGCCAAGTTTGGTCCGGATCGGTTCAGAAATGGAATTTTCTATTCGGAACATACGTACACACATACAGACAGACATACATACATACAAACAGACATTCAGCTCTATATATAAGATGCAAAACTTACATTTCATTGTAGACGTCGCACTGATGTAAGAAACAATAGGACTTGTTATTCCTGAAGAAGTTCTTGTTATTGTAGCTGTTGTTGCCTTTGATGACTTTTCGGTGGAGAACACATCAGAAGTTAAGGGAGCCTTCGGAGTTGTAGCTGTTGGCGTTGGCGTTGTTGGAACTGCAGTTATGGTAGTTTTGCTGCTGCACTTTGTCTGGATTGATTGCATACTTGCTTTGAAAAGCTTGAAATTGACCAAACAGGATATCTTTGCATGCGGTGTTATATATGCACACAGCCTTACCTCAATTTTCCGTTGATGAAAATTTTTAAAAACTAAAACGTTGTAATAATTAAACAGGACGCAACATAAAACGACTGCATTTGACTTTTCGATTTTTCTGGATTCGGCGAAACGATGAGTCAAGCATTTACCATAGCATTTAATGGAATTATTATGATTTAAATTCTTCTGCTAGCTATGCGAAATAGCAGCTACCCACAACTATACAATTAAGAGGTAGAAAATATGGTCTAAAACTTATTTGTGTCGGCAGTACAAAAAAATGATTAGAAGTTGTGATTGTTGGGAGAAAAAACCTGCTTGAATAGTTTATAGCAGTCATTTGTTTGTCAATATGATACATAAATTGAGAATAGCTTTAAGAAGAGATGTAGTTTTCATTTTTTTTGTCCCTCCCTCATTTTAGCGGATGTCTATAGAGCTGATGTCAAAACACTCTTCTGGTCTGCTAAACTATTCCTCAAAAGGTAAAAGTGCTCAAATGTCTGAGTCTGATAACTACTTTATGGTTACGTTTATCAGGAGGCAACTTACACTTTCCTGGTCACCCTTTTTCCAGAGATCATAACAATAACATTCCATTCTACACACTATGTTGCAATGTTATCGTGTTATAAGCGGTTCTGGTTCTTTTGCAGAATCACTGAGCAGGTAAGGAACGCAGTTGGCACTCAGAGCGAATCTAGTGGTATATTATATTGAGCCCCAGGCATACTTCTCGCGATTTTAGTCCCGAAGCCAGTTGGCAGTACTTAAGTGTCTCTAACTCATCGTAACCGCATTCTTAGCGTACAAAAAATAGAGCATTTCATCAGTTTACAAGAGTTATACATACTATGCATTTTAGTCTGCCAAAGTTGGACTGGATACATCTGGCGATTTGCAGATCGCGTGGCGATCAAAATGCGCAAAGTATGCCCGAGGACTTCATCCTTACAGATTACGCCATTGCAAATTGTTATAATACTGTAACATCTTTGTTAAATTGAGAAATTATTTGCTTCAAGTTTTCCCCCTAACTTCATTGCAGTTGCCCAATAAAGTCAGAGAATTACGTTTAGAATCTGTTGCGTATAGAAGGTGTTCACGCGTAGACGATTATCTCTTTCTTAACACTTTTGATCAGAGATTGGTGAAGCGTGGCTAAAGGGCCGGGCATACACCACACATTCATCGCCCCCGCGATTCTTCCAACAGAGCAACTGTCACGAATCCATTGCTTGCTAATCGTTTTGCATTGCAGTTGTGATAGTTAGCCGCCAGCAGCGTACCCAGAATTTCCGTTCGGGGGGGGGGGGGGAACCACCCAGAAACAATTTTTGATATGCTTCTCAATATTTTCGCGAACCTATAACCCCAAAATTCTAGAAAAAGGGGCATGGCGTCAGCCACGCCTCCGAAAAAGATTACAAGGCTAGATTGAATTTTCGGAAAATTTCAAAAATTCTTTCAATTACTTACAAGTACAAAGAAGTCATTTGAAGATTTTTATAAGTTAAGTGTGTAACTTTCAGAAACTTCGCGACCCATTCTCGGGGGGGAGGGGGGAGGGGGGGGGGGGAGCCCTTGGTACGCCACTGTTAGCCGCGTTCAGTCGCGTGGGAAAACTATTGCAGCCATAACGCAAGATGAATAGTATGCAATGGACTCATAACAGTTCTTGCTGGAAGAATTGCGGAGTGATGGAATCGCGTGATGTATGCCCGGCCATTGAAGGCAGTGACCAGGCAGATTCGCGCCTTGGGGGATATTGCTATGGTGGGATTGCTGGTCATCCCGCTGACCTCCAGGCGCAGTCCGGCTGGTTGATATTCCCTTCTGTGCAGAGAAAATAGCTCTTGAACCAGCGTGCGCTCGAACGACTTCGCTTACCGTTCGGAGTGGGATCCCATGATCGTTTTCCTGCACTGCGCAAACCATCCAAACTAAAAATTATAAGCAGCAGAAACTTCGCACCAGAGCCTCCCATGCACTGAAATTCTCGTCCGAGCTACCTTTGGTGGGTAAACTCCCCGAAAAAGGTCTTCTCACCCATTTCAAAGATAAACTGGGGTCTAGTCTACGGTCGAAAAGGCCCAAAACATGCAAAAAGATGGAAATGCAAATTTTGGCAAAAAATATGGAGCAAAATTTTGGGCATTCCTTTCAAGAGAGAACGGCATTTATTTTATGATATGATTAGCAGAAAAGGATCGAATGGTTTGTGACAGTATGAAAGTGAGTTTGAGCAGATTCAAAGTTACGACTTTGATCACTTGCAGAAGTCAATGTATAAATCAGATAACTTTTGTTTTAACAAAACAAACCTGTACAGAACAGCTTACACAAATCGTAAGTTGTGTAAACAATCTGAATGTACTCCGCTGTACACAAATAAGGATCAAGGTTGTGCTTATTCCAATCGAACATGAAGCCAAAGGATTGACGTCGTCGTGTTTCATATTTTTCATAGAGATCACTCCCTTTGTAACGTATGCACATTGGCGCATCTGAAATTGTGAGTTTTCAAGTCTGCTATCAGACTCAAAATAATAACTTATCCAACATCACAGACATGCTCAAAACTTTTCACCCAAGTGTAAAGAGAATAAGGCGTCATGTATTTATGAGAATTACTATTTTTTGGAGTTATGGTATTTATCTGCCTTATCATCATTGTAGCAAAAAAGCTTGCTGGATTCTTTGGAGGAGTTAGTGTTGCCATCCTGTCTTGCGTATCATTCCCATACATTCGTGTTTAAGTCCCGCAAGAGTCTGCTCACTAAATGGAAATCGCAAAGTAGTTTTACGCGAGAACCTGATTCTATCCGACCTCAGACGGGACGATGAAATTGCGTGATGTATGCATGGCCATAAGTTCGGGACAAAATCGAATTTTCGTGTAAGATTACCTTTTCAGCCCCGTAGTTTTAAGTTCCGCAAGACTTTTGCGGGACTTACCACGAATGTCTGAATTGTAGCGATGATGCAATTAAGAGTGCGCTAGAATTTCTTGCAATCAATATTTTTCTTTTTTCAACACTATCGTTCAAAACTTTCACTTTTGATGAAGTTTGAAAATTCTAGTAGGTTTTTCAAAATCATTTGCTTTCTTGAAATGTCTCAGGAATCTCGTAAAACAATTACCAAAATGCACTTTAGGACCCCAAAAATGATTCTCAAACTTTTAAGTTGCTTACATGAGTGAAATGTGCAGGGATTGTACTTGTTAATAAAGATAATTCTGAGAATTGTTTGAACTTCCAAATCAGCCTTGTAAAAAATCTTCTGAAAATTTGGGGTATGTGCCCCAGAAAAGAACTGAATTTTTGTTTTATGGCTCGCGCCACACACCTTTGATCGAAAAATTTTAGTTCGTAGGTTCATCTTACGAGCTTCATCTGACAAGGGAAGGAAGGTCGGTCGAAGCGGCCTTTTGCGATGATTTACACGATGTTGGAGGGCGTAAGGTGCTAATTCCAAATGTGTCCTCCTTATCTGCGAAGCGTTCCTAAGGATAGAAGAGGAGTTATGAGCGTTTAAAAGAGCAAAAAATGAATGTTTTCTGGGATAAACATTTGCAAAAATTTTCCCAGCGCTTGAATGAGACAGCTGGAGCGCGGATTATATCTCATCTAAGAATATTATTTTACAGGGTGCTGCAAAGAATACCAACGGTCCATTTAAGCGCTAGGAAAGAGGCTGCTACTGTTTTTATATTATTTGCACATTCAATTTTTTTCACCAAAAAACGCTCATAACTTCTCGTACAGGACGCCGCAGATAATGAAGACAGATTTGGAATCAACTCATCTCAAAAGGCCACCTCGACCAAATATCATTCCCTTGTAAGACGCTCAAGCGTATAATTCTATTTTCAATCTAATGAGCATTTGAAAAAAATTGAGAATCTTGCAAAAGCGCATAATACCTTTTCATGTCTTGCCTCGCTATTTGGCTCAATATCTTCGATTACATGTAAGAGAATTTTTCTTACCAGCTGCAAACGTAGTCGTGTGAAAGAATGCAGAAAGGCACGTTATCCACAAAGTCATTTTTTCTCGAAGGCTCCCACAGCAAGCGCTTATAGAACAAATGATACTCAAATTTTGGAGTCACTCAGATTCTTCTCATCCTGCAAAACGAGTACAGCTTACATACTCCATAAATACCGTGAAATATTGAGCATCAACACGCTTTTCATGAAACCCAACAGGTTCAGCAACTAAAGGGTGAATAGTCGGGTTTCACTTTGTCTTACTTTCAGATAAATCATTGTAATCGAAGAGATAACAAGTTTCTGGTTTTCAAACAACTGTGCATGACGTTGTCGAGTACTATACATCGCCTAAGATATTATAAGACAACATAACATACCGTTTTTGTATTAGGGTGTCCCATAATTTTTTTGACCGTTTTACTATAACCGTCGTTTCTTCGTATTTTTCCTTCAACTGGTGTAGCTTGAGTAATTAATCGACAGATAAAAGAAAACTCTACAAGATGGCTGTGAAGAATCCGCCCGAATCGTATTTCACCGGAAGTTTTGAGCTAAACTCTGATAGCAGTCGAGAACGAACTTTTATTTAAAAATCTTATCTCCGCCCCAAAATGTCTTAAAAATTCCCCATTTATCAGGTTGTCCCATAAGTTCCGCCCGTTTTGGTTTTCAGTTGCAATAAATCATGGCATCTGTCCTTTACCTCATTTTCGGATGTTGTAATGACTATTGAATCTGACCAAGTGTCTTGCATTTATATTTTTGATCATCCTTCTCCTATGGATATCGTATCAAAAACTGATAAGCAGTAAACTACAAAGACATAAAAAAGCGTCAAAGAAAGTCTGCTTTCAGATTTTCAAGAATGAGCAAAACACTGACCATTAAAATCAAGTAAGACTAATGCATGCTTGCTGTAAGATCATTAATTTGAATGTGGAAGACTTCAGGATGATATGGAACTGACCAGGCTTTCGACAACTAATAAAACGTGGTAAAAACAATGTTTGCTAGGACTGTCCAATTCAAATGTGCTAGCGTAAGTGAAGCACAATAAGTACTCAAAATTAATAGCATAATGTGTTCCGTTCAGAAGTGCATTTGCACCTTTCAGAGGAGGATTGAATGATCTTTCAATCACTATTGACGTTTTGGAGTTTGAGATCTGCGAGAAATACCCGAATGGAATTTGATTATTCTTATTACCAGTGCGTCACCTCTGCTTCGCAGAGGCTCGCACTGGCTCTACTACCCATGTGCCTTACTCATTCTCGTAATATCGTGGTACTGAAACTCACCGCGCTAAGCCGACTACCACGAATAAAATGTAAACGTGAGATCGGTGATTTCGCGTGGATGAAACTTTTCGCAGGAAGACAAACACAAATTTCAATAGGTTTTTGAATTTGTCATTGCTTGATAGTCACCATAAAGGCAATAGTCACCGTGTGCTACATCTCTGCGCAAAAATCTTCTCAAAAGCTTGGCTAGAACCTTCGCAAATTGACCATTCACGCAACCAATTCTTTTTGGCGCCGTTTTCGTTATGTAGTAAACTTTTGACCACTTTTTGCGCCAAAGTCCATTGATTGCACATTTGCTTACCAAACACATTCACGACTTTGCAAAAAGTGGTGATACGGACCAAATTTTGCGAGATAGAAGCCAGATGGATCCGCTTGGCGCGCAATTTCTGAGGGATCCACTCAACGAATCTACTCGGTGCTTCTACATGTTGGACTTTCATGAGGATAGCATGCGCTATGCAAAATTTGGGCTTAGAACGCTGGCTGGAACACGCTGCACGAATTTCGTAACAGACGGACACACACACACACATACACACAAAAACACGTAAACAACCCTTAGCCCGTTATTATAAGGTCTTGATATTTAGGCAGTGTCCCGGCAGATTTTGCATTCCATCTTTTGGGCCATTTCGATCCGTAAGCTTTTGATTTGAGCTTTGTAACGGTTGAAAAAATTTCGTAGATTTTACTTGATTTCCGAAAGGCAGCTGGGACGAGATTTTTGATGGAAGGGGTCGGGAGACCCTGGCACGAAGAACCTGCTGCCCTAACTTTTGCTTTGGATAGCATGCACAATGCGAGAGAGCGGTGTTGGGGTCCCGCGCCGAACGGTAAGCGCCTTTTAAGCGCGGGACCCTTGATAAAAGGCTATTTTTTCGGCTCAGGGGGAACAGCAGCCGGACTGCGCTGGAAGTCAGTGGGATGACCAGGAACCCCAGCATAGCAATATACCCCAGGGCGCGAATCTGGCGAGACCCGTGTGTTGTGAGAACAAGATATAAGACACAGATAAAGGATAAGTATGTTATGTGGATAAGATCAATTGTTGCAGATATGAGGATGACACGCATTCTGCAGCATGATACATAAGCCACATCGGTGATCATAAGAGGGAATTCCAGTGTCACACCTGGGCTGTCCAGCTACCAAGCCGCTGATGCCGCCTTCACCCGAACCACCTGCCTTCCCTGTTCGAGTTCATCAGACCTCTGTGATTCATCCACGTTTTCTTGCCGATAAATCAATTCATGTTATAGTCAGGGTCAAGCTTGTGATGCGACTGTCGCAACGGGGGGTCGTAAGAGGGTATCTAAAGTGGGGGGGGGGGGTCGTAAGAGGAGGTAGTTGACTAGAATACCCTAGGCTTCAAAGAATCGAAAAGCAAGTAATTAGTTATGTTCTTTACAATAAATCTATAAAAAAGTGGAAATCAGAATAAAAAAGATAAAAAATCTGTAGAAATTTTCAAAAAAAAAAACATTTACATTATACAAAACATTCAGAGCTCAAAACACTTTTGAAGAATGTATCATTTGGTAAAAATGCTAAATCTACGGATTGCCCTAGAAATCTTGCTTCTGAAGCCTTCCTGAAGTCTCACACACTCGACAAAAGCGAATGTCTTTACCAGCTGTGACCATCATAAAATTCTAAATCTTTTGTAATGTTTTACGGGCTAATATGATTTATCTGTACTTTTGAGATATATCAGATCACAATTTGGTGTTATTTTGTCAACTGTGGTTTTTCTTATGATTTTATGTATGGTAGCAAAAAGTCAGGAGAGGGGGGTCGTATCTGGGTCGCATCTAAATTTCTTCGGAGCTATTGAAGCTTGTTGGCTGCAATTCTGCTATAATATGAGGCCATCCTCCTACTTTCCCTCGTAAAAATTGCAGGCTGTTTTATAACTTCTCTGGTCAGTTACAAAATTTTAAGCTCAAAAATCCCAGTTTTTGCTTTTTAGGATCGCATCTAAATTTACGAGAGTCGCATCTAAATTTTTTCGAGCTTACTGCTCCTCAAAAGCTGAAACTTTTTCTTTGGATAGTCTGGGCACTATACTATAGAACCTGTGCTTTGCAGCCTCTCAGTCTTTTCCTCGCCTTAGTTACGAATTTTCAAACTACTGTGCTCATGCACGTTTTTGACGTCGTTCTGGACGGCGCCCAAGCGGTTTTTTTCGCGGGAAAAACTGTGGAAGAGGTAGGAAGTAAGCTTCTTAGTCGAAAACATCTTTTGTAGTTCAAGAATGTCATTTTTTTTCTCCATGCAAAAATTTGTGTCGCCTACGGGAATCGAATTTGCTGGCCTGAAGTATGCCTGAAAATTCAAAAAAACTTGCAGAATCTCAAACATTATTAAAGGTGTGTATGTGTGCTACAGATGATGGACGCACCCATTGGCCTAGAAATTCTGCTTCCGAAACCTCACTGAAGTTCTCACGCAGGTATTTTTTGAGATTGACATTCGTTTATGCATGTTACCGCGAGGAATGTGGGCAGGGGAGGTAAAGGGGATAAATGAGTGAGGGTGGGGAGGGGGGGGGGGTCGTACGGATGGGTACCTTCAAGGGGGCGGTCGTAAATGAGGGTCCCGGATCGCATCAGCACGCTTGACCCTGGTTACAGTATAGCTGGTTCTTATAATAAACGACGCTGTCCCACTGTGTTGCTACCGTCAAGTAAGCCTCTTCCACGGCGCTACGTTTACTGGTACCAGCCGAGTGGTTTCGATCCACGTGAGCAAGGTAGGTCCGGTTCAATTTCCGTATCAACCCTGTTGGGTTCTCCACCGGAAATAAATGTGGCTGGCAGCAGAAGGAGAAAACCGCGTTTCAAGTATTTTTTCTTTTCCCTGTGTTTAGAGTTTTGATATGACCACGGCAGTGTCCCTTCAAAACTCGAGCGCTTAATGTAAATCAGTGATGATATTCTGCTGGATAACGACGGTTTTTCTTTTCCTCGAAATGAAAGTCATAACTTTTCGAGCGAAAATTAACGTTAGTAAAGATAGTAGTGCACTGTTGGCAAAAAACTGTATGTCGACAATAAACGAAGAAAGAGAGAGAAACCCAGCAGCCCCAGTTTTGTGTAAGCCGGCTAAGAAGATAAGAGAAAAGTGGATTCCCCTGCAGGGACAGTAGTGCCGAGCTGCGAACCGTTTTTGCATTGTTATGGTGGGCCATAGTCAAATGCACCGAAGAGGGGCAGCAACGTTTATGTTGAGTTCAGTTGAAAGGCGCGCAGAGTAATTTAGCTGGGTTATAAAACAATTTTGTATATTAGAGGCTCTGGTTCAATAGCTTACGTGTTCGCATCTTTCTTTTTTTCCTGCAGTTTGATACAGAGCTCGGCGAGATTACTATTCGAGTAGAATATTCCTTTTTTTTACAAGTTCGTCCCCCGCATGCATGCTTTTTTCTCGATCGATCTAGTCCTAGCATGAGCCGGCCTGACCGCAAGCTTGATAACGCATGCCATCTTCATTCGCATCACCTGCGCAGGCCATCAGCTTCACTTATGGTGAGCCATTTTCGCTATTTTTTTATTCTTTCGTTATAATAACAATATCGTCCTCTGCTTCCTTTTTTTGCAATATTGGTAATGTTACACGCTTTTGACTCACTTTTTCTCACTTTCGCTATTTCCGTTGATATGTAAGTATTAAATTTATGTGTGATCGCGTCTCCTCCCGAAATAACAGTTTTATCGCAGGTTTTCAAAGCTTTTTGCATAGAAAAGTTTTCTCCACTTTTGTTCAAGATTCCTTTCTTCTCGTATATCCTAAGCACAACACCACTCCGATTCTTTCTTTGCTCTAATTTTTTCTGAACGATTTCTGTGCTGGCGCTAATGTTGCTTGATTCATCTCCTGTTACTCATAAAGCTATCCTTCTCTGGTTTTTACTATTTTCCTCGTTATCGCCTAACGATAGTTGATGAATCTACACGTGTTCGCGTCCACACTCGAAATAACAATTTTTTCCATATCATGTCGTTAGCCTATTTCGTCTGCTCGGGAAGTTTTCCTACGTTTTTCCTAGAAGCTGTCTTCTTCCTTGCGTTTTCAAGCATACTAAATTTTGGTATTTCCTCTGCTTTAGCTTTTCGCTATTTCCTTGAATAGTCGTAACCCTCAGCCCGTCCTCCTTCAGTCTCGGCATAGCGAGTATGATCTACTCTGAGGTTAGAGGTGGCGTAGCGAGCGTTACGCTTTACTCTAGCTTTTTCCTTGAATAGCATTTGGACATGCCCGAAAATTCCCCTGGTTTTTTTTATTCACACGCACTTCATTTCGTAGCTTTTCCTGGCTCAGCCATCTTGTCATTTAGGATTAGTTCCGGTTATCCCCCGGCCTTGCCTCCTTTAATTTCTGCGTAGTCGAGCATAATTTACAATTTTCTTCCTAATTCATCTTCTTTTGCAATCTAAACACTAACGTTTTGACAAAAAAATTTCACTTTGTTGGCTCGTACATCATTCCTTAATCATTATGCTCTGTACAAACACCTTCCTTCCCAATGACGACTACAGTATACAAGTTTGAATCCTTTAGTACTTTCCGTTTCTTCAGATACCCCAGTGAATAGATAAACAAGCCTTACCAATAACAATATCCCCCTCTCGATTGTAAGGGTCCTCATTGCCACTGATATTTCGCGTTTAGAAATTCACTCACGCGGTTATGGCACCACAGTTTCATTCAAAGTATTACTTATCTTCGTATACTAGCCTGCAGGGGTTAGATCTATCGCGCAGTCGCAAAACGCTCTATCGCCAACCAAAAAACGCGCAAATTGATCAAAGCTACTGATATTATTGTGTAACTTCAATCTCCTATTTTGAATCTGTACAGAAGTACACACGTTGCGCCTAGGCATCCCCTCCCCTCTTTTCCCGCCATGAAATGTAGAGAATTCTGGTTATTAGCATACCTTATCGGAATCACATGCACCATAACCCCAACGCTACCGTATCGCTTATGTTTGCATTTTTGAAGTTATGTTGACACAGGAGAAGATTGCTGCAAGCATATTTTGTTCATTTTCCCAACGCATGCGCCGCCGAGATCACAGCCGCTATAGGGCGCTGGGAAAATACCAAGAAGATGTTGGGAAAGATACCGAAAAGCAAACCTTTCCGTTGTACGTAACCTGGAAGACTCCCTGGAAAATCACATAGGCATGCAGATATTGGAGAAAAGTGCGAAGAGAAATAGTTTAATGTCATCGAATACCTCCCAGTTTGATAAAATCAACCCTACCCATGCACGATCCTCTGGTATATAAGCCGTCCTCCCAAGGGCAGAGACAGTGTCGCAAAAGCGCTTACTCTTTTTCTTACGTTACAATTCTGCATTGATCCCTTCCTTGCGTTACATCGTAGTACTGTCGCTTGCTATGCTACTCATTACCTATGGTTCCGGTTACCCGATCCAAAGCTAACCAGGAACAATCCAGCTCGCCAATCGACGGCATACCAACATCCGTGGAGATCATCATGGCACCTCTCAACATGGCCTTGGTGGATCTAGAGGACTCGTCAACCGTCCATGGTCGCGATACCAGGAAATTGAAGGAAGCCACCACGGAAGCTCTCGTCAACGCATGGCGCGGCGCCAAGAAGTCCACATCTCAACTGGCGAAGCAAATCAATCAGGGAAACTCGAACCTACTGCAAGGTATTGATGAGTCCTTTGCTACTGTAGACTCCCGTATGGAGCAGTCTCCAATAATAGCACTTGTTGCCCTCCCCACCCGAGACAAACCGTTCAGCGGTGTTTCAACATCGCAGTCCTTCTCTCTGTGGCTTCATCGCCTAGAGGACTCAATGCGCTTACGTAAGATCACTGCATCTGAAGATAAAGCTAATTACTTAATTGCGCATTTAGAGTCTGTGGCCAGAGGAAGGGTCGAGACACTCTCCTCGCAGGATAAACAGGATTACCAAGCCGTAGTCAACCTCCTGCGGAAACACTACGAGGACCCAAGCAAATGGCCGACGCGCGACAAGCCCTGATCACTTGTAGACAGGAGTCAGGCGAGACTTGCTCGGCGTTCGCCTTCCGCTTCTCAGACAATCGCCGGGGGCAGGCGGGCACCGGAAAAGTAGATTGCTGATTTCTCGCACCCCGCTCGCGGATTTTATGCAAAGCAATCAGGACTTTTCGGAAGACCGCTTGCTGAGTCAGCGGATTTTTGAGAGACCGCCTGTTGAATTTTTTTTCGCTCTTATCTTTTGCAGATATATTGCTGAATCTCTGAGGAATCGAGAACTCAGCAAGCGGTCTTCCGAAAAGTCCTGATTGCTTTCCAAAAAATCCGCGAGCGGGGTGCGAGAGATCAGCAATCTATTTTTCCGTGCCCGCCTGCCCCCGGCGATTGCCTGAGTTGCTGAACCTACTTCGTACGGCAACCAACAAGCAGCCCGACCTACAGAGCTACCTTTTCTTAGATGAGTTCCTACAGAGACTGCATGCCGACCTTAGATTCCATGTTAGCTTCGCAAACCCAGCTAATTTGGAGGACGCTTTGGCCGAAGCAGAACGAGTGGAGAATCTCCTCAGTGAAGCTTCTACGGAACGCCTTATCCACCCTTCCCAACCTCCAGTGCCAGTTGCGGTAAGCGCTATCGAATCCGGCAATTCGCCCATACCGGGAAGGAAACCACGCTCGTATAATAATAACGAACAAATTCTCCACCTCGCCCACAGAAGCAGTATTATACGCACAATTCTTCTAAAAGGAGCTTCCGCAAGTCTGATCAAAACAGTGTATGTCTTCAAGACATGTATGTGCAACCAACGCCTATCGAGCTAACCATGGAGTCGATGTTATATCTGCGAAGGGAAAGGACACTTCGCTTCCGAAAGCCCACCACGCAAGAGGCAACGACAACGAGTAGGTCGCTTTCATTTTCGATCATACGCACCGCGTCGTTCTTCTCGCTCTTCATCCCGTTCGCGTCCCTCCTTCGAACTCTAGGCTCATGACTATTACCCTCATTCCGACGTATGACTATTACCCCTCTTCCAACGTCGATTTAGAGGACGAGCGCAGACAAATCCGATCTTTATCAGTCTCTTTGCAAGAAAGTCAATCAGCTCTACAGAACTCGAACGCTAGAATTTCGCCACTAGTACAGCGCAATGAGGAGCTGGCTCGTCATGTTTTTGAAAAATTTTCATCTTCATCTTCTGCCTCCATTCTTCCACGTGTAAACTGCTTGTTTTTGGCTATCTTTCTGGCAACGTGTTTCTTATATGCTGATGCCTCCCAATCCCTTTGGCTATGTCCTCATGACAAATCTGATCCCATCAGCTACATTTCATTGAGTCACAATTATTCTTACTTACAAGGAGAGGATACTTGGTCGAAAGCACCAATCCAGATGTGACATATATCATCTTAAAGCGCTTGAAACGCTGATTCCAAATCTGTAGTTTCTAGCTGCGGAGCGGTTTTGTAGAAGGAGTTATGAAGGGTGGGGTTCTCTGAGGTTTAGGCGCCCTCCAGCGGTCTCCCCTTATCTGTAAGCACTGTAGAGGAGTATCAGCTGATGGCAACTGACCTAATGGTAAGTAACTTGAATGAAGATTACAGTAGATTATAATACTCATATTACTTGAGTTCTTTTAACACTTCTACCTTCGAATAGTATCAATATCATCAGAAGTTTCATGCTTTAGGGCTCTAAAGCTATTTAGAAGTTCAATTTAGCATGCGAAGGGGATTAAAACCTTGACACTCTCCTTATCAAGCACGTCACTTACCTCTATATCAGTTGCCACAAGTTGGTACTTCTCTACAGTGCTCATAGGTAGAGGAGACCTGGTGGAGGGCGCTTAAACCCCAGAGAACCCCACCCTTCATAACTGCTTCTACAAAACCGCTCCGCAGCTAGAAACTGCAGATTTGGAATCAGCGTTTCAAGCGCTTTAAGATGATATATGTCTCATCTGGATTGGCGCTTTCGACTAAGTATCCTCTCCTTGTTAGTGCCGTTAGTGCCCAAGTTCTCGGAAAGACCTATTGCCACGTCTACCGACCCAACACAAAGCGATATGACACACCAGCGTCTCTGTGTAGAATAGTACATCAAACGGTAACCTATTCGGTCAACTTTTTTGGCGCGCGTCGACAGTTGTTCTCCGAAACGTACAAAACCGTCTCAGTAGAGCACCGTCGGCAGATGCAACAGCATCATAGATGTGAGTATGGTACAATGCAAGTCATCGACGGGGTATACAAAACCAACAATTCCCTCTTGTTTGAGTACCCCTCCGCACCATTTGGTTGCTGCACAGACCATCAGCTTTCAGTTACGAATTGCTGTTCCCACGGTCATCCACGCACGCGACGGATCCCAGCCCCCCGACACAGCGCTAGGTGATGTGAAAGCCTGCACCTACAAAGATGGCGCTTGTACGCTAAAAGATGGGTCTGCGTTCATTTGGGTACCATCTTCGGAGGAACTTTGTGCATACATTCCAATCTCCAAGATGCGCGGCCACCTACTTGGCACATTTGGATAAGCGATAACAGAGAGTTCGCCCTGTCCTGACACAACGACAGCCCTATCCTGTCGGATTGCCAACATTCTCTAACCCTCACCGACCAAGGTTACGCAGTAACCAAAGTTAAACGCGTCGCGCGTTCATCCGAACCCCAAGTGGGGATGGTTACGTCCAACCAGCTAGCGGCACAGTTGCTTGCAGTAGAAGACGCATTCCAAGGTTCTACAGCCGCCCTAACTCAGCACGCATTAGCTTCTTTGTGCGAACGGATCAATACGCTAGCATTTTCGCTTCACTCAGCTCTTAAGACGGACCCCACATACACGATCCGTAAGCTACTCGATAAGAAAAATATCGCTGCGACTTACCTAGGTAATGGTCTAGTCCAAGTGCATAACTGTATCCGTATACCTG
Organism: Cylicocyclus nassatus; assembly: GCA_958299035.1. Taxonomy (NCBI): domain Eukaryota; kingdom Metazoa; phylum Nematoda; class Chromadorea; order Rhabditida; family Strongylidae; genus Cylicocyclus; species Cylicocyclus nassatus. The sequence continues at coordinate 49,548,504 of CATQJL010000112.1, read as the reverse complement.
ACGCAAACTATCAAATCTTGCCGTTCAATGCGTCCTTCAGCAAACCTCATATCCAGCTACTTTTACCTAGCGGTTCTTCCTGGCGCACCTTCGTCGATCCCCACAACCGGATGATAACCCCAGACGCTAAACCTCTAGCCTGCTCTAAAGTCCCACCATTCTACTCCCCCACACCAGGAGGTGTGCTTAGGTTCGACGCCATAACCAGTATTCGCATCTACATACCTAATGCAGCAATCCCAAAAGTTTCACTCATCCCCTCTGCCCAGGAAGTACGCTACATTATCCGTGACCATCTTCCACAAGCTTATTCTTATTAACTTTAGTGAGATAGTTCAGGATCACTTTGAACCGCCAGGAATTTCGAAAAGGTACTGTCTACCGTAGGTCACGACTTCAGCACCGGTACTACTGACGGCTCAATCTCCCCAGTTGATCACTTCAGCCCCTACAATCTACTCCGCTTCTCTTTTTACGAATTGTGGACCACAGCAAGCTGTGCGATAGTAACCGCATCTGTCTTCAAAACCCGTCTTGCACTTTACATCAAAATTTCTCTCGCCGGTCTTGTTCCACAACTGCCCATTCCAGGTTTCCCGCTCCGCCCAATCCCTCCACCGGTTGAGGCGACGAGCAGTCCCTCCCTGGAAAAGTTACTCCCGCGCCATACGCACACACCACGGTTCCGTAGAAGATCAACCAATACGACTCATCCGATTTGAAATAAAACTCTCTAACACTTGGCCACCCAAACTTTCTTTGGCTACTGTTCGCGTATTGTCGCTAGACAGCAAAATTTCTTCATGGCTCAAATACCAGTCAAAACAAATGGTATAGCCCCTTTAGGACTGATCGACACTGGTGCGGCAATTTCCGTGGCGAATCAGAGCCTAGCCACCCTGTAGAATCTTTCGTCTGGACAAGAGCTCAGTGCAGACGGCCATAGGCATGGCTGCAATACCCTTTACCCTTCTCGGCAGCTCCTAACTGGAGATTCAGGTGGGCACAAGAAAGGTAAGCGCAACGGTGCATTTTCATAGACGGTTCATGTTTCCTCGAAAGCTGACCATTCAATCTGATCCTGGGTAATAAGGTGCTAGCTCACTTCCCCTCCTAGTCCATCGACTACAACAGAAAACTATTTTCAGTGAACGGTGAATTCATACGGATCCTCACATCATTCTCCCACCACGACGGGACGACGGCGAGGTGATCGTTCGAGTCTCTGAAACCACCCCTCTGCGACCTGGCACGGAAACCTACGTGCTATGCTACACCTCCGAAGACTCAACCGTCTCGTGATGCTTTACTCGACCAGAAGAACTACTCCAGCAATTACTGCTCGTCACCCCGGAGGTGCTCACCTCAGGTACGACTCGCATCTTAGTCGCAAACCCTACTAATCGTCCATGTGTCCTCTACAAAAATCAAAAGTTGGTTACCGCCGTGCCTTTGGTAGAGGATCAGAGCGCTCTGCTTGAGCCATCGCGCTTTTAGCATGATCGTGTCCGCTCTCCACCCGAAGTCAGCCCCCAGCCACAACGCACATCAAGTAGCAGACGACCGCAGTAGACTTACGTGGGAATGGTCAGAAGTCGAAGTGGCCAAACCAGAGAAGCTGTATATCATTCGTTGCAGTATAAAACGCTGACTTCGAATCTGTTTTCCTTACCTGCTTCCCGCTTTTGTGGATGAAGCTACAAGCGGTTTTATTGTGAAAAAATCATACATAAAAGCAGCGAAATTCAGCAAATTGTTGCGCTTTTAGCTCAGTTTCTGGCTTCAAAATTTTTAGGTAAGCTAGCGACATGTTTTGGCCAAGCATTGAGGCGAACGTGGCTCTGTACGGCTAAATTTTCAATTTCACGCATAATTTCTAAGCAAAATAATGGTCTTTAATGGCTTATAGCTTCGTCCAGAAAAGCGATAAGCAGGAGGAAGACAGATTTAGAGTCAGCGCTTCATGCTGCATCTAGCGGTATGCAGCTTGTCTGGAATGGCCATTTCGATTTCTGACCATTCCCTTGTTAGTAAAGCCAATATCTCAATTTCTGAAAAGGATCAGCTGCAAGCGCTATTTCGCCAATTCCGTGATCGAATTTCCCATGAGTCTTACGATCTAGGCTCCTATGACACCGACGTAATCCACATCAAAACACTACGGAAACTCCTCCTCATAGATTCCGACCTACGCGCATTCCCGTTAAGTTCCAAAAGGAACTAAACGCCCATATAAATAAACTGCTAGAAGTGGGTAGGATAAAGGAGAGCGACACATTATGGGTCCAAAATACGGTTCTAGTCAAAAAAAACAGGATGGCTCGCTTTGTGTTTGTCTAGACTTTCGGCCCTTAAATGAAATCACGGTTCCAGACTACTACCCGCTTCCCCAAATCGAGGATTTACAGAAGGTCGCGGGGCATAAACTCTACACATCTCTGGACCTCGCCTCAGGTTACATGCAACTTCTCCTATCCCGGGAAAGAAAGCCAAACCAAGTGCGGCTGGGAGACGCACCGCGACATCTACCAATTTGTCTACCTACCCTTCGGCCTCAAAAATGCTGAAGCCTACTTTTCCCGGGCGATGTCGCGCATACTGGCCGTTCTAGAATAAAACTGCCTCGCGTATTTAGATGATATTGTGGTATTCAACAAAGATTTCCCCAGCCACCTTAACTCGCTGCGCAAAGCTCTATTTCGTTTCCGCGATTTCAACGTCAAAATATCAGGCAAAAACTAGTCGATATAGCCCGCGCTAGGGTGACCTTTCTAGGGCATGAGATTTTAGAAGACAACTACTACCCATCTGATAGAAATCTTCAGGCCCTCAAAAACCTACCGGTCCCCTCCACATCCCAGGAAGTCAAAAGGTTCATAGGCATGGCTAATTTTTTCCGAAAATTCATCCAGAATTTCGCGGAAATAGCAGCTCCTCTATACGAACTTACCAAGGATAAAGTCAAGTTCGTCTGGACTAGCCAATATCAGGAAGCCTTTCAGAAATTGCGCGACAAGTTAACAGCTGAACCGTGCCTGTCTTTTCCACCAAGATAAGGATTTTATCCTACACACCGATGGCAGCCAAAGTGCGGTAGGAGCAGCTCTGCTTCAACAAGCCCACCACGACGACAAATCCTTGGTAGCGGTAGGCTATTTCAGCAACGCTTTATCTGATTTCCTTTCTTTTTCTAACCTGCTAAAGTTCAGTACGAATCCCAGCCTAAGTGCGAGGACGGACTTGTGGGTAAATGGGGGAGGTGTAAGAGTATGTGCATGGGAATGCAAACGATAAAGCTGTGCTGTGAGAACAAGATATAAGATACAGGCAGGGGATAAGTATGTTATGTGAATAAGATCAATTGTTGCAGATATGAGGATGACACGCATACTGCAGCATGATATATAAGCCAAATCGGTGATCATAAGAGGGAATTCCAGTGTCAAACCTGGGCTGTCCAGCTACCAAGCAGCTGATGCCGCCTTCACCCGAACCACCTGCCTTCCCTGTTCGACTTCATCAGACCTCTGTGATTCATCCACGTTTTCTTGCCAATAAATCAATTAATGTTACAGTATAGCTGGTTCTTATAAGAAGCGATGCTATCCCACTGTGTTACTACCGTCAAGTAAGCCGCTTCCACGGCGCTACGTTTACTCTCCTTGCATATCGATATGCATCGCTTCGAAGACCTTATCAACATCGTGGCATCAAGTCAACTCCCGGCTAATCTCGATCTGTGAATTTTCTTGGTTGATTGAGGTAATCCTGTGATTCCAAAATGCAGTTCCGGATGCGCAAAAATATCGAGAACGGGCTTTCAAAGATTGACCTTTGAAATTGCACATGTCTACAGAGTCCGTTGAGGCTGGAGATGCAGAGCCTGTTGGGCCCTATGGTCATTGTTGCGATATGCGCGTTCTAGCATGCTTTCTGATTTTTCGTTGCAAGTTTTGAGTCTTGGTAATCCGGCTTCATCGCTCCAGTAGCTTGACTAGGGACCTGCTATTGCAACCCCTCGTGTCAATGATTACAGCGAAACTTTTACGTAGATCGAGCTAGCTAGCAGCGGAACTTGTGTCCTTTAATTAAACATCGTCTAGTATACAGAAAAGTCCCAAGTTCCACCACCCACGCAATCAGACTGCACCTTGAAGCGAAAATTGTCGATTTTTTGCGCATTAGTCATAGCGAATAAATCCCAGAACCACTTTCTGAGAGGCGTCAGTTGCGGATAAAATTTTGCCGCTCTACGGAACCGTGCAAATGCCAGATTCATCAGGCATAATTGGGACTTGAATGTCTATTTCAATTAAGTGTCACCTAATCAGGCACATTATTGAATACGGTTATTTTAATCAAGTGTCCCCTAATTAAGAACATTATTAACGATGTATCTAGATAGTTTAGTGATTTTGTTAGCGATATGCAATACATAATTTGTGACTCAAAAATTGTTATTATCATGGAATGGCCCTTAAAGGCACCGTCTACTCTAAGTTGAGGGAGCTGAGCTTTTGGCAGCATATAACAGTAGGGCCTCCTATCAAGCCAATGCCCAAGTTGCTGCGCAAAATGCCGCTTCGGAAGCAAGAAAGTCGCTTCGGAATGGCGAAGATGCTCGAGGACCCCCATCCATGCCCGCCCCTCCCCATCCATGCCCGCCCATTTGTGCGCGCTCATCCAATCACCGTTCTGGAAAGCCGGCCTGTGGGCTCCGCGGAATGGGAATTTTCGGGATTTTCGAAGATTTTCGACTTCATATTTGGAATCAGGGACATGAGAAGGCCCTGAAACGACAAAAACCTTGAAGTCGAGAATCTGGGTGGACGGTGCCTTTAATGCACTTAATTTGCTTAAAAATGGAAAGCAAAGAGAGGACCGACGGAGATATACTGCCTTCATGGTGGAAAGCATTATCAGGACTTGAGTTGGGTGTCAAATAAAAGCAGATTAGTTGGTCTCGTCAATAATAATAAGCATGAGATTGAATGAAAAGATTTGCATTGCACGCATGAACCCATGTACATTTAACAATAAAGATCAAGAACTGACCCATCCTGCCACATGCATTTTTGATATTTTTAACATACCTAGTGCCTTACCTAGTGCGAACTCTGACCGAAGCCCTCTCCGCCTTTGACCTAAGGATCCATTTGATAAACACATGTACGAAGCATGAATCCGAGGCGCTCTTCATCCAATGGTCTACTCAACAAACTAACTTGCAGAACCAGAAAGCAAATAAGAAATGATAATGCACTTGACAAAATTACCGCTAACTTTCAAATTATATTTACAGAGAGCAACGCAAGTCAGATTATAATGCTATTTTGGCGCATAGACAGGTACATATTGTTTTGTCGTAAACTGATACGAAATGGAGATCCTTATGCATCTCACAGTACTATGTACTAATTTCTCACCCGGGAAGGAAACATTAACAAAAGCATTATATAATGCTACTTATATATTTACAATTTTTTAAGAATCCTTTTCTATCATCCTTTGTAATCCGTGAACAACAGCGCAATGTCATTTGGTCTGCCTTTAGACTTTGCAAGAACTAAAACCCTGATAAAACTGTAATGCCCTTCGAAGTCGCTTCTCTTTATGACTTTAATAGACTAAAGCTAATACGGACCATCGGCCAACTAGCTTTTTTCGTCCGCGACAAGTGAAAAAAAACAAATGTTCGACAGTCGCCATATTGGCGAAGAAGCTCATAGTGCCTTTTTAGTTCACAGAAATTTCTATGCAGCGAAGACTATGTATTTGAACTCTCGTCAGCTTTGATATGATCTTTGAAAGGCTACTTTATCCTGCGACCAAAAATGGTTTGCCTATCCTTACGTGGATTGCTTTAACATAGGTAGAAGGAAAAATCTAGTTCTGAAAACAAAAGCTACATGCTCGGATAGGGGAGAACTCGCTGATTGCAAATATCATGATCGAAATTTGAAAGAAAATTACATCGGTCTTTTTTGACGCTACATGGTGCTCATTCGCTGTCTATATCTGTCAATAATGTAAAAAAGTATTAAGACAAAGGAAGCTGTTGAGTTTGCGTCTCCACAATTTCTGAGATTCTAGTTTGCTGACGTATGTTTGCATCAATCTGCGTGCAACTAAGCCGTTTAATATTCTGAAGGGGCCAGATCTCCACTTGTCTTCAACTGCTGTCACTCTCATTCGGTCAGTGATTCAAACCCTAACCACTTTTGCCAGGATCTCGCCCGAATACACAGACCATGTACAAGTTGCTTCTTTCCCGAAATCAATTTTGCAGATTGAAACGATGCCTGACTTGCTGGGCCTTGCTATGATACAAAATGTTCGTAACGCCATCCTGTGACTACCTCTGCACCCTTAATCTGTACACAATCTTGTCCTGTTAATTGTCGTAATGTCAATGAGGCTGATCCGATTAAGGGGATTCACTTATTCTAAGCTGCTGCATAAGTTCTGTCCGATTTTTTTTCATGTGTTCGAGCAGACGTCCTAGGAGATTTTCACTTGTAATGCGATAATATTTGTACCATTAGAAAGTGCTTTTCCTGCTCTTCCTAACGCATGTCATTTTTGAATGAAATCTCCGTTCTGACGAGACTGCAGGCCTATGCCCCACATGGCCGAGACATGTTTCGAGCTAAGAAGATGTTCTTGCGAGAAAATCGCCACAATATGCTTCCCAAGTCAAATCCATGTACCGTCCACTGAATAAGAGTGAAAGAGTCCAGTAGTATATGCACGAACTCGCTTTCATGTAAAAAACGTCTCTCTGGCAAAATTTGTCGTTGAAGAATAATTGTGCAAAAGTTCTACAAGCAATAACTTTCCGTGAGCGAGGGCGATTGATGAATTTAATGTTGGAGGTGCTGAAGTAAAGCAAGAGCTAGCAGAGCCCAGCCACCAGTTACTTTTCACCCCTCGCACCAAATGTAAAATTTTCATAGTTCGGAAGTTGGCATACATAGATGTACTAAAACGAGGTTGAAAAACGGCTTCGTCTTTATTCTGTTAAAAAAATCTCGCGGCACCGAAGATCCGACGGGCACTTTTAGGCTATAGAGTAACCTTCGAAATTTTTCTGATTACCCATTGCTACTTGATGTGCCTATCAGTTATCATAAGGAAGCATTGCCATGACATAAAAGACACTTTTTAAAAAAACCGTAAGGAAGCGTTGCCATGCCATAAAAGACAGTTATTAAAAAAAGCTGTACTCTAGGTTCTTTTTTTAACGGGGTTTATCGCCAGGTTTAGTATTTTTCTGACAGCTAAAACTGGTCAACACAAAGAAGCTACGATCTCGGAAAAAAGTTGATCTCGAAAAAAAGTTACGATATTTTGAATGCGAAAATTCAAATCATACAGATCTCATGCAGCAGGCTGATATACCCTTTTAGGGTATGTTTGTCCCAATCCCTTAGCGAAAAATGTTCGCTCAGCATTAAAAGCATTAAATCCTTTGCTGCAATGAAATCGGCCACTAGCAAAGACATTACAATTTGTAAGGGTCTATAAACTGCTACCTTCAGTCTCTGCGTGTAGCAGTGGCGTTTCGATGAGAAAGAAGGATTTTTTTTCTAATGAGAGAAAGTGGCTTCAGCCACCTTCCCAAAACAAGGTTTTGGGATGCTTTGCGACAATTTCGTGGTCCTATGTCCACTTTGATTCTCAAAAGGATGGTATGGCTGTTGCCGCTCCCCAAAAATTTTTCACAGATATAAACTTCTGAAGAAACTTTTGCAATTTTCTAATAATGACTGTTCTTGGGGGCAAGGGGCGGGGATGGGGAGGTGGGTATTTGCCTCCCAATCCGTCACTAGCGCAAATTCCCGTGAAAGGAAAACTTATGGTAAGCGATTTCTTCTACATAACTTAAGTTCGCCTTAACTCCTACAAAGCTCAAACTTTGAGCGAGCTGCATCGCTAACTACAAGAAATTTATCATTCAGAAACAGCGCTGATGTTGAACCATTCCGAGACTGTGGGCGAGTTCAGATAATTGGCCTTCATAATCCTACCTATTTATGTGGCTGCTCATCTCGAGATAAATAGGCATGAAACTCCGAATCTTACCACATTCAGAAGAAGACACTTACATGACGCAAATGCATTCTCGCAGAGCATCCACTACAAATCTGAAGGAACTAAATGGCAGGTATAGCTTTAGAATTTGCATTTGATATCACAAAAAAGCACTATCGAGTCGCAATAATTCTTGCTGATTAGATGAGCATCAAAAAAGCACCTCCTTCGATGCCTTTGTTGGCAAGCATCAACAAAAAGAACACTTGAATTTTCCTTTGCGGTGTTGGATATGGAGAATTTGTGCCGCCTTCAGTTCATTAATGCTTTCACAATTAATAGTATGTGAGCGAGGCCATGCCGAATTATTGATTCCGAATATATTGGCTCATAAAATGCGCTGCTTTTCTTATCAACTCTAGCGTCAATCCCTGAACAGCTAATTTACTGCATCAATCGCATTCATTTATCTGCCTCTATAACACATGACATTTGAACTGTATCAACTACGTAAACGGCGCTAATTCGCTTTAACTGCCTTCATTTACGCTGCACTTATTGTTATGACGCGTAGACCGTACCGAGCGGAAAATTCGCGAGACTGGAACCGATTCTTACCACTACTCAGTCCGCCTCCGCCTTCTGATCCCACACAGGTGAGCCCAAATATTTTCTCCATCTCCGTACTTTATGCGAAAATCTTGATGCCTGTATGCTTCAACACCAACAAAGGGGCCGCTTTCCCTTGCTTTGTCCTAAACATGTTAACTCCCTATGCTTTTCTTTTAGAGGGAACATATACACTGACGGACAACTATCGTCGATTCGATGACCGCACAGACTGCTCAAACGCTGCGGACCACGCGCGGCGCGGCGCGGCCGGCTGAAACGCTGCGAGAGCACGACTTGTACAATAGCAATTTGTACTGAGGCAAGCGTTTTACCTCGCGGCGGCGCGCGTGGCCGCAAAGGAGTAAATTTAAACTCTAAATCTCCTAACGTAAAGATTCTGCATTTCAGACCTTTACATTGGGTCGTTCCGAATGTTCTTCCTGTTTTTCGGCATATCGTAAAACAAAAGATAAAGGCGGGGAATAAGTTCAGATTTTCCTCGATTCATATTCTCTTCCTCTTTTCAACAGTCATGTTTCCATCGCATTTGTTTTCGCAGTCACCAAAATAATCGCTAAATTTCGAACCCAAGGTTTTTGCCACAGCCAAGTTTGGCAGTTCTTCAAAAGCTCTCAACTCGTGGAAAAATGTTACAACAAATAAATAATGCAAACAAAGTACAAAATGACAGTTTTTTGAACATTTCCAATTAGCTTTCCAATATTTTGAGATGATTTCCCCAAAGTTCTTCACTTTTGCGAAGTCTTGTGAAACACGATAACAGCAATCACGGGAATTTTTCGGAATTTAAGTATCTCAAAACCCAATTACCATCTACCACTAAGTTTACAGAGCAAATGAGACTTCGCTTCGAGACATCGCATTTTGGAATTCCAGGTGCAGCCACAGGTGCATCAATTCACAGCTAGGATGATCGTCCCCGAAACTTCTATAGATCAGCGAGAACAACGTCTATCAAAAAGAGGAGAAAAAACTGCATCGGCCAATACCCGAGTGGCTCCTTGGGTGGGGTGATTGAGGTGCTCTGTTTGGTTGTGTTGCACTTTGTTTGCTCTAACCAGATTACGAAAACTCTTCCGGAAGTTCAAAAAGAAGATTCGGAAGGTTGCCAAACTTGGGCATGGTAAAAACCATAGATTTAAATTTTTGCAGTTATCATGATAATCACAAAAAATAGCCTCAAACATTATTATTGGAAAGAGGAAGTGAAACTGCATCGAACTGTTGTTGAAATGCTTCATCACCTCCACCTCAAGTAATTTATAATCTTTCGAAAAAACGGAAAAACTTTCGCAACAATCTAAAATATAGAAAAACCATTCTCTGGACAGAAACTACCATTAGAATCATTCTCGAAAGGCAAATGCGTAACAAAATACAGGGTGCATACAACTTGGCACTAGAAAGAATACTGAATTTTGAATTGAAACGTTCGGGACGGAGAAGAGTAAATAAACATTAGTCTCGGCTTTTTGCGCATGTATTAGTTGAGACAAGAGTTCATAGTATGGGCGGTCGAGTAGAGCTCGCATGAAAGTGACGCATCAAGAAGTTTTAATTTGAGGGACGTAATTATGTTTGGGATTTGGAAACAAGTGACAGACAGGGCCCGGCACGAGGTCGGCAAATGACAAGCTGGAAATCGTTTTGGGGCCAAAAAGCAAAGGGGAAATCGTTTTTGCGGGGTCCGGGGCGGAGCCCCGGAAAAAAATTGGTAGTGCACGTTCTCTGCTTATTTTAACATGTTATGTGCCTCAACATGCGAAGACTGGAGTTCGCGCGCGTCAAACCGCGCCGTCGCTAATTGCCGCACGCGCGACGTCGCCCAAGCGATGCTATTTGTAACAGCATGCATGACTAGTTCGCAATGTATGTGTAACGATATGGCACCAAATTTTGTATGCGAACGGAGAGAGGCTAGTGGAAACATAGTATGAAAATCTATGAAAAACTTATGTGAACGGAACGAGTAATTAGCATTTTTTCCGAAAATTTCGCAAAACTGGTAAATGAAGATGTGAATTCAAACGGCTCGTTTGGAACGCGCAGATGAACGATATGGCATGAAACTTGGTAAGTACATGCACACGGACTTGCAGGGCTTAACTGAGGAGTTTCATTGAAAAATTATGTGACTGAAGGTTGTGGCAAGCTTTTTTCTGAAAATTTTGCGCTACCAAAGAAATGGAAAAATGCCTCGTTTGCAACGCAGAGGTAACGAAATCGCGCGGGATTCGGTGTGTATGCGCAGTAGGACTAAGTAACTTAGTATGAAATATTATGAAAAACTTATGTGAATGAAAAGTTTCCTTAACTAATTTCCAAATTAGGTCGGCATTTGCCGACCTAATTCCCACCTGAGGTCGGCAAAACTCTCAGTTTACATAATTTTTTCAAAATTTTTACATAAATCTGTTGTACACCTAAAGTTTACTACATGGTGAAATTTTGGTTCCAAAACTCCTCCTCTTGACCTTGTTAGAGCCCAAAATCGCATCAGCAGCCTAGCTTTTTAAGATGGAAAGCGCGCTCCAGTCAATCGATACGCGCGGGAGCGGCGTCTCTCATTCCTATGACTGCGTTTCTTTGATATTTTCTCATTCTTTAATCATTTTCTTGCTTATTTTTCTTCCTGTTTTCTATCTTGATCCAGCTGAGGAGTAATTTGAGGAATTTGAGCAATTTGGGCGCTTTTGAGCGCTTTTAGGCGAAGTGTGGCCGGTAATCTCGTCGCACAAGCACAAAACGTCATTTTTGGGCTCAAGCGGGTATTCGTAAAATTTATTGGGATCAAAGGGGAATTCGTTTTGGAAAACCCCGTTTGCCCACCTCGTGCCGGGCCCTGGTGACAGACAGTCGTCACTTGTAACATTGCACATGCGCTTATAGGAACCGTCCACCCTAAGTTGAGAGTGTTGAGCTTTTGGCAACATATAATAGTAGGGCCCCCTATCAAGCCAATGACCAAGTCGCGGCCCAAATTGCCGCTTCGGAAGCGAGAAAGTCGCTTCGAAATAGCGAAGATGCACGAGGACCCCCATCCATGCCCGCCCTTCCCCATCCATGCAGACCCACTTGTGCGCGCCCATCCAATCACCGTTCCGGAAAGCCGGCCTGTGGGTTCTCCGGAACGGGCATTATCGGAGTTTTCGCGCATTCTCGACTTCATATTCCGAATCAGGAATATGAGAAGGCCCTGAAACGACAAAAACGTGGAAGTCGAAAATCTGGGTGGACGGTGCCTTTGATCTTGTCTATGATTAGAGTGCACGTACGCTTCATCAGAAATAAAAACCTTGAGAAAAAGAATAGATCTTTTTGGAACTCTTGCACATTGCATTAGCAGTGTAACTTCACAGTTACTTGATTAGCTCTTGCTTCCTCCCACAATGGTCGGCCTCCTCAATAGGCGTGCGGGTAACATTGGGTTTCGGATTGCAATGAACAGCCAAAATGTACCTGACAGGTTCTCAAAAATCTTCCGAGCTGTGAAATAGTTTCGTTTCCGATTTTTGCCGGAGGCTTACCTAAGAGCCGACCGGGTCAGCTCCTCTGCCGTTGCTTTTCCAACATCAAGGCGATCCACCCTCCACATCTGAGGTTAGCGATCACTCTGTGTAAGGCATGGCCTAGTTAGTCTGCTCTTGTAAAAATTTTCTTACTTGTTCAGCAAAAAGAAAAGTAAACTCTGCACTTCGAATCATGCTCACGGCGTCGGGTAGACATAAAGATGTCAGGGCCCTCCGGTGGGTATTTGAATACAAAAAAAAAACGACTCGTCCGCCCGGACGACACGCCATGGAAAGTGCCTCTGCTCTGCACCTACAACACCAAGACAGTCCCCACAAACGCCGTCTTCACGCCTTTCTCGACGCTGCAGAGCATATCACGTCTACATCATCGCTCTGCAAGAATCGAAGACCAGGAAGAAGGACGTGAGACAGATGAGTGATGGGAGTTCATTACTTGATGATGGGAATTCATTACTTCGCAAAACGTTGCAGGCGTTGGCTTTGTGGTCCAATTGCCCATTCGCATTCCCGTAGCCTCGACTAGCCATTCTACAATTACGAACTCCGTCAGAAGACCATCAACCATCAAGTGCTACTCCCCAACATCACCGGTTGACGAACCAGAGCTCGATGCTTTTTACGAAGACATGGAAGAAGTGGTCAGCAAAAAGAAATCCTTGAACAAGTTTGTTGTGGGCGCAAAAATCATTATGCCACTAAAAGAGTGATATAGGATGGAGAATTTGGAATTTGGAATGAAAAAGTTGTCTTGCCTTTTCTCCGCCACCCGACTTTTCCATGAAAGCCCCATCTTCATGGAGAAAGAATAACACAGCTGAACATGAGAGCTAAATCGCTCTACGAAACGGCTTACGTGGAGATCGACCACATATTCATCGAAAGAGGAGCTTGCCCGATGTCTCAGTAGTTCCATCCCTCTGCATTGAATTCTATTACCGCTCCTTCGACCGAAGGTACGATGCAGTCGAGAGGTGGCAAAGAAGGGCTGCCATTAACCGCCAAAAGAAAGGTCTTTCATGACGGCGGGAGGGTCAAATAGTCATATTAAGTTGTGGCTGGCCCATTGCGGGGGACCGAACGTGCGACTTCGACCGGCTTCTGATAGTATTGCCAGACCGTGGGGAATGCGCCTCAGTGACTTTTGAGAAAAACTTGGAACGCATCTCGAAGTCTATCAAGTCATTGGTTGAAAGAAGGATTTGAGGCAAGATACGAATGCGGCCCTTCTCCTGCAACTGATAGCCAACTCCAGTTGCAGAACAGCTTTGCAGGTCTCAGGAAAATACGATTGTTTCCACTGAAGAAGTACAACTAGGATTTCTACGTGCTGAAATGCGATCCAGACCATGAAGACTTCCAAGGCTTCAAAACCAAATCATCTTTCCGACGAACTTCTGTGAGCCGAAGGACAACGTCTACAGTGACTGTCGCCTCGCATTTGATATCTCACCTTCCGAAGAAAAAGATTTTCGACCAGTGAGAGAAAAGAGTCCTTTTCTTTAAAGGGCAAATGGGAGAATCTTCGGAATACCGTTTAATATGACTGCCGTGTGCGCTGTACAAATTTTTACAGGAATCATCCTTGCTTGCATATCCAGGACATTAGATAAAGCCCAGCCTCAAGAACAAGATGGATTTCACAGAATAATTCAGCTGCATGGATCACATTGGGACGGTTTCGAGAGCTTGAAAGTTTGCTGGGAGTAACTGACTGCCTCTGGATAACCATCATTGACTACGAGAGAGCCTTGAAGCTAACGTCATCCTATCAGCTTGAGTCAACCAAGGAGTGGACCCAGCTTACGTGAAAACATTAGCCGACTTCTACAAGGGGTACAATAACAAGCTATTCCATCGCCACCTGCCCCTCTCAAATGTGAAGCGGATCCAAAATGAGGGGACAGTATTTCGCTGAAGCTGTTCATCGCGATTTGCAATAAGTGATGAAGTCACTTAAGTGGGACGACAGAGGCATACGAGCTGATGGGACTTCTTGTCGAACCTTTTTTTGCCAACAAATTATTTTTTCTAGCGTTATCATTGAAGCAGGGAAGGGATGCCGAAGGAAATAAACGATGTAGAGATAAGATGGGACCAAGAGTGAATCGAAAGAAGAGTCAATTCCGGAAGAACGCCCTTTGCGAAGTTGCGGAAATGGAACTGGGAGGCACCCCTATTATGGAGACGTCCTCTTACGTATAACTCGGACGTTCGATAAACATGGAGAAGACTTGAAAGAACTCAACAGGAGAAGAGAAGCAGCCTGGGCTGTCTTTGGGCCTCTAAAGGAAGCCACCGACCAACTAACAAATCCAGAACTTCGAAGTGACCTGTTCGACTCCGTTCTCCCGGCGCTTTTATACAGCTGAGACTTAGGCCGACACTCTAGCCACGCCGAAAGCTCTATGGATATTCACAGAGAGCTTCAATCGGAGTTCCAGCACAGATACGAAAAAAAGTTCTCTCTTTGGGGCGAGATACCTTGCGAAGGCGAGACGTCGATGGGACTTCACGTCATGAGAAGAACAGACGACAGATGGGCATCAGAACAACTGAGCGGATTCTTCGCGCAGCAGAAGGTCCCCGAGGACACCCCAACGAGATGGCAGATGTGTTCGTGGAATAGATGGACCAGCTAAAAAAATCAGCTATATGCCGCTGGAACTTAAACGCAGCCACGGACGACAACAAAGATGATCTTGAATGTCTGACGTGAGGGACAAGGACCGCTGAAAATTTACTGTGGTTCGCACGCCACGTGAGGATGAGCCATCCAAGTATCTAAGGCCTGTATGCACTAACAAACCTGCGTGGAAGGTAGCGGAGTCCACAGTCATGATGAAGCAACGTGCGGATGCCGCTGCGTCATTAGTCATCATTCAAAACGTTGTCCTCCTCTCCGCAGGGATGTAAGTGCATACAGGCCAAGTAAGTAAGTTAGCTTTTATTCAGTAGCCATTTGTTGGATCAGATGAGACGAATTCTTTCGGATGAAAGGGAGAGTAATGGGTAGATAAATTTGAAGGGTTTCACGAAGAGAACTTGAAAGATATTCCTTTCTTTCTAGGAACAGATTTTGCATTAGGGCATATATTGCCGCGCACTTTGCAATTTCTTAGAAAGTTTTTTCTCAAGATTTGGAAGAGAATTTTGAAGGTCATTCCGTCTTTCCATGAAAGGCTCAATTAGAAAAAATAGAGACTAAAAAATTACATAGAGAAACTCTTACTTTCCTTAAAGTCAAATAAAATAGATTTCTATTTTTTTGCCCGTCCATAACTTTCCTAACTTTTTCTGATTTAATCTGAAAGAGATATGGGTGCACATATGTGAAGATAAAATTGCAGGCTCTCCAACTGTGTTTAGACAGCTTTCACTATCGATAAAAATGAATTTTTTGCTGAAGTTCGCCGCTACACTTGATACTTCGAAGTCGCTGTATTTGACTTTGTAACGAGGTTGAGCTGCGGAAAAGTTTCATATTGCTCGTCGAGTTCGGTTTATTCGCTGAACTGGTAAATAACTTCGTTGACTTGCCCAGCCTAAGTCTCGGTCGGCAGTCTGATGGTAATCTATAAATTCCTCAAACTGATAAGGATGTCTAGGAGAAGCTAAACAATGGTAACACACTACTAAGGTCATTTGAGTATAACTGAGTTCTATTTATTTTAAAGAATAAAAGCAAAACTGTAATGATTACGTTTCTCCCAAGTCAATCAAAATAGCATCACTCAAACTTCGTAAAAAAAACGAGAATCTCTCACAGATACGAAAGATGCATTATAGAAAGAAAAGAAAGCAGTTGGATTTTTGCAGACCTGCTTTCTCAGTGCGAAAGTAGCAAAAGAATTGCTAAGCTTTTTATTTCTTACCATTTATATTAGATCACCTGCCACGAGATTGGATGGGCCAGAGAACAGTTGCCATAGCGAACATCACCAGAACAATGAACACCTAAGGCATCTACAAGTGTAATAAGTGCAGGATAAGGTACACAGCCTGCACACGCTGTCTTTACCAATCTCATCACCATTGCAGGAAAAGTTTCGAGCACGGAGAGAATTGTTGCAAAAGAAACGGGAGGGTATTTCCAAGAAAATTGCGCTGTAACGGATCTCAACGTTCTCAAAACATCTAATTGTAAGACCCACAGATGTGTCGCACGTTTTCAAGAGCTCTAACTCGACATGCAGTTGAAACTTTATAAAATTTAGCTATGTAAATTCAACTTAGTCGAAATATTGCTGCACTTCGGAATAGAGACCCAGCGACAAGTTGTACGTCTAAACTGTCGTATTTTATGTATGTACGTAATATAAAGTCATTATCAGCGTAGACTCGTCATGTATATTATATTCCGCACATAGCAGCGGCAAACCCAGAATTTCTGTTCGGGGAGCGGGAAGACAAAAAATTTTCTAATGAATGTGCGTGGCGTCAGCCACGCACTCCAAAAAATTCTTTGGATATGCTTTTGAGGGTCCGTAACCCCGAAATCCTAGAAAAAGGGGGCGAGGCGGCAGCCGGACAAATTTTTAGTAAGGCTAATATGAATTTGTAAAATTTTATTAGAAAATAGGTATATTCATTATTCACAAGCATAAACAAGTCGCTTGCACATTATTATAACTCAAATAAGTAACTTCTAAATTTTCGCGACCCATATTCGGGGGGGGGGGGGGGAGGGGGGCCTACTATCTTATCGTTGGTAAACTTCATTGTCTACCAATCACTTCATTCGCCAGGTCTCTCTCAATATGCGTGATTGTTCATTTGCGGCACCTATATTATGTTTTACCAAATGAGCATCTATCTTCCCAAATTTAAGGCATAGAAGCCCCTAAAACCTCGTTTGTCGGTTTGAATAATATCACTGTCGTCAGCTGCTGTTCAACAATTATTCACTGTTGATAGGAAACGAATGCTTTGCTACTTTCTTAGCTTCTCCTGTAATTTGGGTGTCTGATTTCTCGAAAAAAAAAATAGACTTTGATCTCAAATGGCTGTCAAAAGCAGAAAAACTGATCTGCCTGGTTGCGAATAGTCAATTGAGTATCCTAATACGAACTGCTTCTCGTAGCAGAAGATAGCAACAGCTAACTTTGCTAGCAAATTATCCTCGTAGAGTAAGAATTTTGCTGAGGCGTTGAAAAATGGTCAGATGATACGTCCGCAAAAAGCAAGGATAGGGCGATGCTTCCACGAGAATCCGAGGCGCTAAAGCCGTGTTAATCACGTTGAGGTGCACGTTGGGCGGAGCCAGGGCTCGGCACAGCTGGCACCGGGTCAAGTTGGATATCGTTTTTAGGGCGGGAAGCAAAGGGGATATCGTTTTTTCGGGGTCCGCGGCGGAGAAGTGCCGCAAGAATGCCGCCGGCATGCCACCGGCATGCTGTCCATCAACAAACAAAGGCCTCGTTTTCAGCCAAAATGCAATAGTATGACACCAAATTTGGTGTGTGCATGCGCGTTGGTGGACCGGAACTATAACTCAAAAATTTATGAAAACTTATGTGAATGAAGACTGTGCCGAACTTTTTTCTGAATTAGCTGGCACCGTGCCAGCTGGGTGCCAGCTGAGCTGGCACCGACACTTTGCTCACATAAGTTTTCATACTTTTCTACATAAAATGTATCTATGCTGTAAAAGTTTACATACAGAGAAGAAACATTTTCATAATGTTTTCTTTTCAGCGTTTTATAGCAATTCTAAAATTACTCAGTCTGCTTCGCAATCGAAAAATCGGCTTTTTCTGCTTCTCGAGATGTGATCCAACCAGATAAAAAGCTCAGAAATTTGTGAAAAGTGGTTCCATGAAATCAGCATGCATGAAAACCCTACTACATACTTTTAAGAATCCAAAAATAATGACTTGTCTTCAAAACTGGTCAAAGGGGACTTCGTACGAAATTTACAAGATCAAACGTGACTTCGTTTCGAAATTTCCTTGGTGCCAGCTCGTGCCGAGCCCTGGGCGGAGCATTTGCAGACATCTGAACACGTTGGTGACTTATAAACCCTCTACTGCAAGGCATTGATCTTTGTAATCTCTCGCTACCGACTCTACCACGTACGACAACAGCATATTATATAGGTGGCAATTCAGAGAGTACAAAGAACCATACTTTGCAGTAGAGGTTTGACAAGTCACCAACGCGTTCAGATGTCTGCAGCTCCGCCCAACGTACACCGGGGAGGCGACCATAGGTCGTAGTTCACTTAATTAGCTAATGTGCGGGCTGTGCAAAGAGGGCGAAAGTTGCAATCGAGCACTTTCATCGTTGGGAAGCATGGGATGCAAAAATAAGTCGCCGATCATCGCCGCGTTTGTTTGTTTTTTTTCTGTACCAGAAACACCAAGGACGGGAGCGGGGAAAGGGGTCTGGGTGGATTTTGATTTTAGGATTTTGTAAGCGCTTCATGTTGTAAGAATATACAAATGAGTAGTTTTTACAAAAAAACAAATCTCTAAAAGAGTTGGCTTCGAAAAAGAAGCCCGTCTCTAAAGATGGCTAGAAACCCGCAAAAATTTTGCAAAGCACAAAAAAATCCTCAGTAAGCGACACCGAAAAAATCTTCCGAACCACACTACTTTGTACTCAGTATTAGGGGAAAGGGCCGAAAATTCGATTATATCCCGACTTCTAGCTGTAACAAGAATGTAGTCGAATTGCACCTCCACTGTAAACACCATACCGCGTCGCTATGTTTCGTAGTGTTTGAAAGCGGTGTCTAAGAATCGGCTTAGTTCAAGTGCAGTAATTTGGGTCCTCCCTCAAGCAACACAACATGACCACAACTGCAGCTGAAGGCTCCCCATTTAGCAATCCAGATCGGTGATTGCCCTTTGATGAGCAAGAGCGGTCGTGCTCTTGTGGTTTTCTGCCTGCGAAAGTTTCACCATAAACAGCAAAATCAAAAAAAAACCCGTGCACGATCCCAAGTAAAGGTCGAGAGGTAACGGCATCGGCGTCACTTTGCAAATGCCATTTGAACATGAACGACTCTTCGGTGACGATGACGGCACGCCACTGCGCTTCACGCTTTGTACCGCCATAAAATCTTCACAAACGCTGACCTCCACGCTCTTCTCGACACCGCAGAGCACATAAGTGAATACTTCAACGCAAGAATCGGAATGCCACTGGAAGGGAATTTCAAAATCAGAAAGTTTAGATAAGGCCTCCGGACGAAAACGGCAATAATTTTGTTGAGCTCCTCTTCGCGAGAACCGCTCTTCCCTCTTTTCAACTTTCTTCGACTATGAGAACGCCTTTAAAAGCTTTGGAACCAAGGCGTTGAAACGACTGAAACATCCTGTCAGCTCTTTCGACGAAGGAGTGAACGTAGCTTATTTGAGGATACTGACCAACTGTTATGAGATTGTACTGATGATTACATTCTATGATAATTACTAGCTTACTTACCCGGCTCCGCTCGGCCAGGTCAAAACACTGTAATAAAGGTCCTACCTCAATCCCTCTACAGCCTTTCCCTGTGCCCACTTCTACACATCATTTCCGTTCCCTGTGTTGTTTTCGAGATTAGCATGCTCGATTACTCCCCTGTGCCAACTCCCAGCCCTGTAGCTCAAACTTTGCAAAAAATCGATAAAAGTAATCAATAATTCAAACTGATTTTGTATTCGGAATCGCCATGTCCACTTACCTCCCTGTGCCAACTCCCAGCCTTGTAGGTGAACTCGGCAAAAAAAGATAAAAATCGATAAAATCGATATCGATCGATAGCGAAAAGTAGTCCATGATACGCTCCTTGCCCCGAAGTGTATGTGTGCCAAGTTTGGAAAAGTTTCCAAATCGGTTTGGAAAAGACATACATAAAGACCCAGTGGCGTACCCAGGATTTCCGCTCGGGGGGGGGGGGGGGGACAGAAAAATATTTCAAATGAAGGTGCGTGATGTTAGCCACGTACTCCGACAAAATTTTGGGGATGCTTCTCAAAATTTTTGCAGGTCCCCTACCCCTAAAATTTGGAAAAAGGGGGCGTGGCGTCAGCCACGCCCCCGAAAAAAATTTTTTTGCAAGGCGAATTTGAATTCTTAAAATTTTTGAAAATTATTTTAATTATTTACAAGTATAAACAAGTCAACATTTTTACAATCCATATAAGTAACTTCCAAAAATTTTGCGACCCGTTCTCGGGGGGGGGGGGGGTTGACGAAATAATTTTGAAAAATCTGAAAATTTGTGTGGCAAGGTCTTCAAGCATGCTAATTTCACTACATGGGTTTTCAAGAGTTTTTCGAGCTTCCTTGATGGTTTATTTACACTTCTGACGAAAATTGGAGAAACAGTTGTTACCCTAGATCTGAAATAACTTATGAAAAAGCATTATACTGAAGTGCAAATTTCATATTTAGAGATAATAACTTCGACTAACCACTACAAGAGTTTTTGGCTTTTTTGGTTTCCTTTCTAAGGCAAAAACCGGCAAAAAACCGCTTTCAATGGCTCAAAATCCTTCTCAAAGTTCCTACCGTAAGCTTACAGAAATGAGGAGCAATCGATCATTCGGTCCACACTGCAAATCTAAGTTGAACCCGGTCTACAGAATTGCACCTCAAGCTCGGCAAAAGACATGAAAACGGGAGAATTATTTACGATCAAACAGTGTGCACATCTTTTTGGGTTTGGACACCCTGTATAAGATAATAATAGGCTAAGTGTACTTACGCGTCTTTGTGTGCGTATGTGTGTCTGTGTTTCTGTCTGTAACGAAAATCGTAGAGCGAGTTCCAGCCAACGTTCTGAGCCCAAATTTTGCACAACGCACGCTGCCGGCGTAGAACTCCACCATGCTAAAGCCCGAGCGGATTCGTTGGGTGGGTCCCTCAGAATTTGCGCGTCAGACGGATTCACTTGGCTTCTGCCACGCAAAATTGGGTCCGCATCAATGCTTTTTGCAAAGTCGTCGATGTGTTCGACATATTAATGTACGCCATGGACTTTAGACCAAAAAGTGTCCAAAGGTCTACTACTTTAGAAAACGACGCCAAAAAGAAATGGTTGCGTAAATAATCAATCCGCCATATTTTTATTTGAGCATTTGAAAAGATTTTTGCATAGAGATGTAGGTCACGGTAACTATTGTCCTCATGGCGACCAACAAGCCAAAAGAAGTTTCAAAACAATTCCTGTTCGCATTTGTTCTTCTGCGAGAAGTTCCATCCACCGAAGTCACCGATCTCACATGAAAAAGCTTTTGGAATGAGTAGTTGTTTACATTTTATTCGTGATAGTGGGCATTGCGCGGTGAGTTTCAAAGCCATCATTAGTCGAGAATGAGTAAGGTATATAGAGTAGGATCAGTGCGAGCCTCTGCGGAGCAGAGGTGACGGGTATCTACCAATCAACGTGATAGATGCTTTTGATTGCGAGGAGCTGTATGCATGGTTTCCGTCCAAGCGCACTTTACTGCGTTGAGCATGTAAATAAGAAGAGAGAAGATAGCTTTTAAAACTCCGAAGTTATCCCGCGCGCTTCGGGACCACACCGCGGTTTCCCGCTATTGGAGGAAAATTATTGAATTGAGCTAACGATTCTTTATTTATTAGATAGCGGATACGCGTCATTCTGAAACTGTCTGATTGTTTAAGCACAGCCCTCCGGAGAGTGAAGTAGAAGTTCACCGGAGTGGTCTCAACAACGAAACACTCACTCACTAGATTGCTCAAAGCATGTTCAGGCAGCACAGATAATGATCGCTGTCAGCTGTGCAGCTGCACTCAAACGATTTCAAGGACAGTGAGAAAAGCGCGTTCGGGTCCGGACACGAACAGCCTGACGGTCACTGTTAAGAGGGCCATGTATGTATAGGCGATTCATCGCACGCAAAGGCTGCGGATGTATCGCGTCTCTGTCAAGCGCTCTTTCGTTTCTCATACCATCTGCTGTCTCCGTCCAAGCTCGAGCTATCTTGGTCGGACGCAACGGCGCCCAGTCTTTGCGGTTTATGAATCGCCGATATATATATAGGGCACCTCCTCAGTCCCCCACCCCTGAAGAGCTTGCGTTCCCGCGTTTCGCAAGCATGATCACCTAATGCTTTTCCTCCTGTCCACATGGTAAGGCCCGAATCTGACGTTCGCCCTTCGGAAATAAGGCCTTGTAGGGGAATTTTTCGAGGTAATCACGCATTTGCTAGGCTTTGTGGGATCGTAGTGCCCAAAATATCTGGGTCGATGAACTCGCGGACTTTTCGCGAAGATTTTTTGCAACTGTGAGATCGAAGCTGCCAGTGAACATTTTCGTCCAAAACCAAGCCTAGGGGAGCGGCATTACCACTTCAGGAGGTGATCCCTGCATTTCTTTTGATTCGACTTCCGATGTGCCGCACTACGCAGCGCTTTGCGAATTCAGTATACATTGTTTCTTTCGCAATATATTGTTACGGGACTCGCAGCAGTCGCAGGATTTGCAGGAATCGCAGGACAGGAATAGATGGCCGGTCTCCAGGGGGACTTTTTGGCTTAACATAACTGTAACGGCGCGCTGTCTGTAACAACACACTCTCAACGGCACTCTGCCGTGTCAAATCAACTCAGTGGTTCAACTTCAGCTTTTTTTATGCAAATCTCGTTTTCAGAGGCTTACATTTTCTTCCAGTATTGTTTATTGATCTATTGTTGCTTTAATCTAGGCTCTCCATCATATGGAGGATAAGGAAACCTCCAGTGAAGAAGAGTTTAAGTTTCCTTGGGAGTATCTTGCTGAGTTCACGACCGTTTTCCATAAAGCAGAAGACGATTTTGCTTACCACTACGACTGTTGCTTGTCCAGAGTACAACTGAAGTAAGTTTTGAAATTTGACTATCCGATTTTTTCATTTTTCTGGAACTTCACTAAAGTAGCAAAAGACCTTTAATTTTCTTTACGAATAGTTCTTGACTGCAGCAGTACGTATTGCACAGCTGCCTATGATGGATGGCAGTTTAGCTTCCAAAAGTTTCGTTGTCTTCAATAGAATAAGTGCTTTCAGCGACAGAGAGCTTCTTCGGCTTAGCGAAAAGCAGAACTGTGAGCCAGTGGTTGACGACTTAGCTGGATCACTCGTTGTGATGAATGTAGTTGACCCGGAGGAGATTACTACAGAGAGCGATTCGTTTCTAGAAGAGAATTCTAAAAAAGAAAGTTGGTGTCATCTATTATTTCGTCAATATTTCATTTTCTGCCATATTCCAGGTCTGAAAAATTCTGAGCTCACCAAAGAGGCATGGGCAGAGCTCCCAAAACAGTTTGGTTCTTCAAAAAAAGACCATAGTAGATACTTTAAAAGACGAAAAAAGTCGCATGAAGACGCCCAGAAGTGGTTACGGAATACTACGTTCGATGAATACTGGGGAGTAAGTTGGTTCCAACTTACGTTTTTCTCTTCTCACCTTTCTTTTCTGTCCTTTATTTTTGGCCATTTGATTTTTTGGAGTAAGGAAGCAATAACTCTCTGAAGGCACACTCTAAAAGCAGTGGATCGTGTGCACCCTTGTGGGACTTTGGTGGATAGGTAGTATCCCAAGCACACTGTGGCCCAAACTCCACTTGTCAGTTCGTGCGCTAAATCTTGAAAAATGCGCTTCAAAACTCTACCGACCCCGCCCGCCCACTTCCATTGAGTGGGCGGGGCCGGTGGAGTTTTGAAGCGTATTTTTCAGGACATAGCGCATGAATTGGCAAGTGGCGTTCGGGCTAAGATATGCTTGGGTACTACCCCTAAATTCACCGAAGTCCAAGAAGGATGCATTTTGCCGATCCACTGCCTCAGACGTGGATTTATCAGAGAGGTGGAAGGTAGTTCTTCCCGCATTGCACATTGTTCTAGAACCTAAAAGCCATTTTTGGTTGCGCATAACTCTCACTTTCTTCAAGGCTGAGACTAATAGACTGCACTGGATCTCACCTTTTCGTAGGACTGAACTCATAGGTGCGCGAAGGAATGCATCCCAGTTCGTGGTTCCCGAACTATTCCATAGTCTCGTATTGGCGTATCGTACGCAGTTTGTTCTAAATTCGAAACGATTTTCTCTAACTTACAGTCGATGCCAATTACGTACTCCCTTTCGCATGGGACCTATGCATGCGCAACGCAAGGGCCCTGCGCGCGGACCGCCAATCGATAAGGCCAATTTGAATGCCCGAGCCATACGCGCGCGAACGTGGCGCGAAACTCACTGCGCTTACGGAAATGGGAGCACGTGATTAACACTAACTGTATATTTTTGACACCTTGCAAAACAACTCATCACAGTAGATCGAAATCCCTTTAAGTATTTCATAATGTCTGCTTATCTTTGATAAAGTCGACTGCACGAAACGCCCGGGTCGCTGTAGGTTGAATGCACGCGAGCGTGCCTGTAACGCGGCTTCCGAGTTCGAGTGCTATGATGACTCATGCGCGCTAATGCCAATGTTAGCCCGCAAGAGACACGCTCGCGTGTGTTTAGCCCGGGCGATTCCCTGCAGTCAGCTATAGCTAGTCTACATCCATTTCATAGGAAACGGCTGCCTATGTCATCTACCGTACTTGGTACGAGGATTATGGGCAAATCATGAATGAAAGCGATAGGAAGCAACTGGCGAAGCAGATAGAGGAGTACAAGCCTTTTGCACTGCTGGATGAGCACAATGATGAGGTAAGTAACTGAAGTTGCTATGTTCTCTTTATCAGGTTAGTAACAGTCCTGCACCTTTCTCGAACTTCGATAAGAAATGACCTCATCATTTATGTACTGCAAAAAAATTTATCAGATTGGTAGTACTGCATTGCTTTTGAGTTGCTTCAGTCGTTAACGGTAGATCTCGTAACATCTACATTGCAAAGTAGAGAGATTTCATTTCTGATTCTACTTTTCTAGAATATCTCCAAGTACTTCGGATTGACCAAGGACGCCAAATTCTCCACCTATGAGGAAGCGTTCTCTTTGCATTCTGATCTTGTCACCAAGAAAGCAGAGAAAGACTTTGAATCATTTCGCGTAGCCATGACAAGTAATAGATGCAAAGCGTTCTTGAGAAAGGTGAATTACTCCTCTAGTTTTTCAATTACAGTTTGTTCATCAGCTATTGTGCCATTGCATGAATTCTAGCTGAGTCTTTTCGCGATCATCAGTTTTCATTTTCGATGTGTTACGCCACATTTGTCCATAACCAATAACTTTTTCTGCCAGTCATATGCAATAACAATGCTCTTCAGTTTAGATTCACAAAATGGGATTTGTGCCGGGGTACGCCGATGAAGATATCATCAGCCCTAGCACCAATACGATTAGTGACGAAGTTGTTCCGAAGAAGAAGACCAAATCTGAGTCAAAACGTCGGTTCCCCGTGGTATACGGTGAAGATGAGGTTCGCGTAAAGATTTTTTCTATGTTTGAGAGATAAATGCTTTTCAGATATTTAGCGGGGTCAGTTACGATATATGCGATACCTACGCAGCATCCATGAAAGTCGTGCTAGATAGGTGAATTCTTTTGAGTTTTCTTTCGTGCTTTTCCAGGTCGTTCACTCTTTTCTTCCACGAATTTGCAACCATGCACACTCTATTAACTTGATTTGCAGGTCAGAGAAGACGGTGAAGGAAAGTGAGGCTAGCACCAATGGTTGTGAAAGTGAAGTAGCTGAACCTTCAGCTGTTGTCGGACCTTCTAACGGCGCGTCAAGAGCTGAGATTTCGTTCGCATTTGATCCGAATAGGGAACCTCACCTTGTTGCGAAAAATGCTTTCGACTATTACAAGGATGATGAGGTGAACAGTTTTTGGTGACGATGTATCATTCTAAACAATCTACCGTAGTCCTTCGCAGTTAAATAGCATCCGCCCTGTCTGTTCGGGCGGCTTTTATCTGATTTCGTATCTGTACCTCTACTCCTTTTCGTTCCTCACACCGTCTTCAACCACCAGAACAATGCTTGCATTACTAGCAAACAACCATAATATTTCATTGGATTTCGACAAAAACGCAGGTCACTTAAATCGCGGTGCGGGGAGGGGGGGGGGGGTGTAAGAGTAGAAAAAAGCTTATTTTGGAGCTGCTAATCATGTGGTATGACATGTGGTATGCGATGACTTTACATGGTTTGATAGGAAGTAATTTAGGAAATCATCAAATACTGGTACCAGCGGTACAGGCTGTTCTCAAAACTGGACAAAGGAGTTCTCATGGATCGTGGTAGGCCGATACTTTTCTCGGTATCGACGATCATATGAACTACTGTTTGATGGTATTTTAGAGGGCTGGTTCTCGGTAACTCCTGAGCGAATAGCAGAACATATTGCTGATCGCATAGTGAGGCGGAAGGAAATGCTAGTTGTAGATGCGTTTGCTGGAGTTGGTGGCAACAGTATCCAGTTGGCTATCAAAGGAGCGCGTGGTATGTGTCCTTAGCCCCTTTGCATGATTCAAAGGTGGCTTGAGTACAGTCGCTTGTTATTATACCATATATAGTGGTGTGATTGATCAAGACGCTCATTTTTATTCCAGTAATAGCAATCGATCTTGATCCAGTGCGATTGAAGTGCGCCCGAGAGAATGCTAAGGTATGTGGTATTCTCAAACGAAATTCGATGCGGTTTTTTTTGAGCTTTCTCTTTTTATTTTTGCTTAGTATGCTCGAACTATAGGTATATGGCGTTGAAGATCGCATCGAATTTTTGTGCTGTGATTTCTTCCATTTTGCAGCCAAATGGACTAGCGGCTCAGAAAAGTGCGCAGAGGTATTGATTCATCTACATTTTATGTTTAAACATCCTAGGAAATACTCAAAGGAGCATCAGTTTTTGCAGGTAGACGCTGTATTTCTTAGTCCACCATGGGGAGGACCTGGTTATTTGAAATCAGAGGTGAGTGGTGACATGGCAATGTTTCATCTACTCCTGGAAAAGTAGTTTACAACTGCACAATCAAAATCATTCCTGTTTGTCATAGATCTGCATCTTCGTTGAAATCGCGAAGTGAAACAAGTCTATTTTGTGTACGATCATGCTTATGGGAGCTGGACTATCTGACCTTAATGCGCCGAAGTTTAAAAAAAAATCAAAATCAAACTGAAATTAAATGAACGCGGAGGAACACCGAGTTTGCTTTATGAGCTCAAATTCGACTGGACGTATGCGTGCTCACTCGGAATTTTCACTCTGTTTGACTGCGCTGAAGCTATATAGCTTGTCGGTTTGCATCAGCTGGTCGCGCTTTGATAGCACCTGAAAATGTAACGCAAGGCATCCTTCTAGACGGTGACAAGGCTTCAATGATTGCTTGAGAAGAAATTGAAAAAGAGTCGCTCAACATGGCAGAGGATGCGGTCGTATATAATATGATTTGCTTGCTTCCTGTGTTTCGCAACAGCTCAATTTGCTCTCGTTTGTAAATTGTAAAGTATAACTATTTTTATTCACTGATTTTGTTTCATGACTGATCGAATTCCAGAAGGAAGAATTGTAGTAGACTTTGCTTGTATGTTTGACATTCCAGGTTTTTGATCTCGATGATCTGACTCCAAACGGTTTTGACATCTACACCGCCGCAAGTAAAATGTCTCCAAATGTAGCATACTTTTTGCCGAGAAACACAAGCGTGAAAGAGGTAATGTTTTTTTGTGTTTATTTCTGTTCATATTCCTTTCCACTTTCACATTCTTTTCTCTTGCAAAGTAACATCAACATCACCATCAACTTTATGACATATTTTCTTTGATGTTCGCGAGTTTGATTAAACTGTTCAAGCAATATTATAGACAATTAGGGTGTTTCGATGGAGCATGCGCGAAAAATTTGCGCGAATAGGTATTTTAGAATTTGGCATAACTGTCAGTCCACATTATCTTGGGAATTCTCAGTAGTTCCACAATAAACCAAGAGTCTGCTTGCATCATGTCGCAGATATAAGCTAAAGCCAGCTTTTCAGTACAGTACTCTGACAATGAGAACGGTGAAAGAGGTTGAGTCAGGAAAATAACAAATAACTTGTCTACGCATAATTTTGGGACTCTTTGTATCTTAAAACACTGAGGACGGACCAAAACATTTTTGAACTGTCTCGTGCCCTCTTTATATCGAAAAAAGGAAGTTTTTGGATTCTGGCATGTTTCTTACGAAAATAATCAGTATAGTTTGTATTTCAGCTGATAGCACTTAGTGGACCTGGAGGGAGATGCGAAATTGAACAAAGCTGTCTAAATAAAAAGATCAAAACGTTGACTGTTTATTACGGCAACTTAGCAGCTCCACGAGGCGAGTAGGACAAGCATTTACGGTATGAAATAACCACTTTCCTCTTCCTTGACCTTTCATATTTTTCCGCTAATTTCTATACATGTTTTGCTTGCATACACCGTTGAATCAAATAGGTCACTTTATACTTCAACGATTATTCATGAATTGGCACTCAAGCCAATGAACTATTTTATGTGACCAAATTGAATCTCATCACCACTTCTATTTTTACTCTTCATACTTGTGATGCTTACTTACTGTGTCAGATCAGTAGAATGCTACGAGCTATTTGTTATGTTCTCATACTTCACTTTCTTATCTGCTGTACATATTGATTGTTGCGATTTGACAATTTTATTGGTACATGAATATAAAATTCCTATTTTGTTCATGGCAGGGAACATAGCTCAACAAGTCAAGTAAAATTTTCAATGGGTTACTTGATATCTTGATTTGAGCGATACTCAAAGTCTCATTTATTCTAGCCTTTTTAGAGCTGATTGATTTTCCTTTGTCACAAAGGCCTAGATTTACTGCGCTAATCCACTGACAGCGGCCTGCAGAAGAAAACGTAAGATAAAAATTGAGGCGATTAGAATAAGAATGCATCCTTCTAAAGTGCTTATGAGTTCAATTTCCCCACATATCTATGATGAGCTTAATTATGAGTGAATTATGTAACCTGGAGTTTTTTCTCGTCCTGTTGCTTGTATCATCCTTTATAAAAATAGATGGGCAACAAAAAAGCCTCATTGAGCTTGCATTGAGATATGCGAAAACGGTATGTATTGGGTAGTCTCTTCCGGGATTGCTCATTTTGTATATCACGGACTATTAAGCAATTTGAACACTTGGTAGTGTTGCACTGATCTTCGGCAATACTCTCAGGTTTCATAAGAGAGAATCGAATTTTAATGGGACACAGATTTAAATGGGAGGCCCTGCGAATTTCCCAAAACGTTGTGTGGTCTTCAAAAAAAAAAAAAACTAGGAACAAGAGTACTTGGTGACAAGACGGGAACAGGTCATGGACTATAAGTGACAACATAAATGATGGTCTTGTTGTTCTGTCTGCAGTTCGAGTTGCTGAGAAAACGGCGCTATTTGGCTATCCGGGCCCCAAAATTTTTTTTGTCATGGATTTCGCTCAAACTTGGTCCAGGGGGGTTATCCGACATGCTGATCATGAATATTACCTTTCCTCCGCAGGAAAACGCCTCCCTGCAGGGTTACGGTAGGTGCACGGTAGGGGGTCAAAATCACGGATTTGCCCGAAACTTGGCCCAGAGGGGTTATTCGGCCCGCTCATGCTGAATATCATATTGGTTTTGTACCGTAGCGTCATTTTGTCGGGTACGGTGGGTATACGGTAGGGGGTCAAAATCTTAAAATCCGCTGTAACTTCGCACAGAGGGGTTATTCAACATGCTGATTAGAAATGTCAAACTTTCTCCGCACGAAAGCGTCTCCCTGCATGGTTACGGTAGGTTTTCGGCAGGGGTCAAAATCGCAAACCGGCAAATGTATTCTTCCCCCGTGCTTTGCTTAGGCAAAAACCGCAGCAGGATGTGTAGCGCGCGACGGTGGTCGTGTGTGCAAAGCTTCACGATCGTCCGAATCGCCGCCTTCGGGCAAATCCGTGATTTTGACTTCTTACCGTAGTCGTACCATAACTCCACCGGTTGGCGCTGTCGCACGTAATAAATATCATATTCGTGTTCAGCATGCCAAATAACCCCTCTAGACGAAGTTTGATCCGTGATTTTGACCCCCTACCGTGCACCTACCGTAACCCTGCAGGGAGGCGTTTTCCTGCGGAGAAAAGGTGATATACGTGATCAGCATGTCAGATAACCCCTCTGGGCCAAGTTTGAGCGAAATCCATGACAAAAAAATTTTGGGGCCCGGATAGATAGCGCCGAAAAAACCTACTGAGTGAAAATTGGAGACACAAAAATAAAAACGCTGCATCGGTTTTCTGGTTTTCCAAATTTGAAGTCTGAGCAATTCATCTATGAAAGACGAGGTAAGAGAGATCATAGAGTAAAATAAGACTTTTTAAAAAGCTATACACCTTTCACAGAATGACTAGAAAAAAATTAAGACAAGAGAAGTGTGCGAGTTTATTACATGATCAACCCAACTGAAAATTGATAATATACTCATGTTTTCATAGAGATTTGCAGATACAAAGGTTGAAAATTTATATCAGCGTCAAGAAGGTCGTAGCGCGAGAACAATTACCCTAATTTCACGCGTACAAGGCGCACCTTTTTCCATTTCTCAAACAAGCCGCTCAACCGCTTCAATGTGTTTCGGAAAGTGAACCTTAACAGTTCAATTCTCTCAGGCAATATGGAGCCCGGTATAGGGTTCTTTGGTCGCGAAGTGTTGTGGCGTGTTTGGGCCGGCCGGTTTTAGAAAAAAAATCCCCCGCGCCTCGTACGCGTGAAAATAGGGTATATCATTTTCTAATCTTTTCATTAGCTTTGTCGTCATCTCACACAAGCGTCTTAATCATACTAGCCTCAACTGCTCAACAGAAACTTTCTAGAGTGCTTAGCTCTGTTAGATGATTTTTCCGATTTCTATGATATTTTCTGCGTTGTACAGGGTGCCCCAAAAATGTGCCTACTGTTTGATTGTTATTGATTTCCTTGTCATGAAATCTGTCGAGAAGGTTTAGGTCCCATTTCGTAAAGCTAGCTTCACTTAGAGCTGTATGGAGCGAATTATCGATCTTCCCTCATTACTGTGGGATTATGGTAGGAACTTGCAGCATAGGGCGCCACTGTAAGATAGGCCGTTGGAAAACTTTTTTTATGTCTGAAAGACTGTACAACAAGGTTATCATGCATGCCGATTTCACTACATAATTTTTTTGCGCGATCGTAGAGCTTTGCAAATGGCGTAATCAAATTTTTGACGAATTTTAGGAATCGGTTTTCAAGGAGCGAGGCGTAACTTATGAAAAATATTACTGTGAAGTGCGAGTTTCATATTCAAAATCAAGGCTATTCCTAGTGTATGAATTTTCAGCTTCTCGGTCCTTTATAGGGGTAAAATATGACCCTCAATAATGCAAAGCACTCCTCAAAGTTTCTACCTTAACCCTACAGTAACGAAGAGAGATCGGTAAGTTGCTCCACACCTCAAAACTGAGCTGGAGCCAGCTCAAGTAGTGGCTGAAGTTTCTCGAAAAATTTCATAACAAGAGAGTGATTAGCAATTAAGATTAGATTAGGAGGCTTTAATCTGCATTATAGAGCCATTAACTGTAATTCATCCAGGATGTGCAATAATATCTTCTGTAGATGCGTTCGATGGTTTCAGCTGTTGCCCAGTGATATCATTTCATCAAAGGATGCGCGATGCTTCAGTGCTAAGTTGAAACGGGTTGGCTTACTCGGCTTTTTTCTCGATAGTTTTCTGTAATTAGTCTTTTTCAGTTCATCTCTGGTAACTACGTTACATGTGGTTCTACTACCGGTGATGTTGCATTGTGTCGTGGCTACTGCGTGCTGCTTAAATAATCGTCACTGATGTTATTTGACATTTTTTTGCCCACGTCTTGTTAGTCGGCTACATAGAATTAGAGAGAGGCCGTTATCTTCAGTTTTGAATTTTTGTTTTGTTACTACTAACCATGACCATGCCTTACTGACGTTCACTTCAGCGAGTCTCTTCATCAGGGTTACGTTAGCAATATTCAATTATCTTATTGTAGCCTGGCCCCATCTACAGTCTGCTTGATTTCTTCTGTTGGTTTGCGGACAAGTGAGCATGCTGCAACTAACACAGTTGAAATAGGGGGTTGGAGTTGGTATGTAAAAGTGGGCAGCACAGGGAAAGGTTGTGCAGGGATAGGGATGGGAGCTTTATCACAATGTTTTGACAGGGCCGGGCGGAGCCGGGTAAGCCAGTTAGTTTGATATAATATAAGTTCAATGGAAGACATCATCCGGACAGTTGATGTTACTATGACAGTGAGAGGTGATAAGAACAAACATTCAAACTGTGCTATCAAAAACTTCGGTTGCATTTGCTGGATCCTTCAGCTTTCTTCAAAAATAAAAATTGTATCACTTTTGATTGCGAATTGTACGGTCTCTATTTTCGAACTAGGATGAATTCGTAATGGTCGGATGTCTCCTCGAAAAGCTGTAATTTTAAAAATCGATGAACTTTCATTTTGTCTGAAATAAAATCTCCAAGATTTTCGGTAGAATATTACAATATTATATACGGAGTGTCCCAAAAAATGTGCCTAGTTTTGATTTTATTTTATTTTATAACTAAACTCAAGGTGCATCAAAAGGAAAAAGATCAAACACAAAGCTCAAACAAAGCACAACTCATGAAGCTAGCCTCCCATTCACAAGGCAAACAGAAAATAAAGGATGAACACAAAACACGAAGTCTAGACCCATTTAGAGAAGTAAAAAGCACTTTGCACAAAAAATCTAAAGACTTCTTGCATTTTTAAAACTCATGATGACCCCCTTTTTGTGTGTCAGCGAGCCTCCCCGGTAAAAGCTAGCTGACCAGGCCCCAATAGGACTTTGTTTTGAAGGAAGCAAGAATCCGAATCGGAGTGGTAAGGATAAGTACCTACCGACTACGTTAGAACGAGCGAGTACCAACTCCCAGCCCCATAGCTCAAACTTTGCAAAAAATCAATAAAATAGACAAAACTAATGGATAATTTTAAAAACTAATATTGTATTCGTATCAGCATGCTCCATTACCCCCCTGTGTCAACTCTCCCAGCCCCGTAGCTCAAATTTTGCAAAAAATCGATAAAATTATATCGATTAATGACGAAAAGTGGCTTATGACACCCGCCCGGTTCCGAAATGTATGTGTAAAAGTTTGGTTCGGATCGGTTCAGAAATGGAATTTTCTATTCGGAATATACGTACAGACAGACAGATAAACACAGACATACAAACAGACATTCGGCTTTATATATAAGATAGATTCAACAAACATGGACTAACTTTCTTCAAACAATTTCGGCGCAAGACGTATCTTTCAGCAGAATAGAGTCAACTAATTTGGCTTGTTGCGGGACTGTCAATCCACCAAAGACAGACAACTGGTCACATTTATTATTGCGGAATCTAAGTTGATATTTTGATAGCCTTTGTTACGAATTTGCTCGGACGGAATGCAGCTTCTCTCCTTCAGAGCAAAGTAAAGGATCACAAATTGCATCCATAACAGTTCTCAATTGCTAACTTAATATATGATAATGGTAAATGCATAGAACCTGATTCGGGACAAATGCTGAGAAACCATTGCTGGAGATCTGCCCAAATATTAGGCCATTCGGAAAGTTTTTTCGCTTTTTGCGCCTTTGATGTTGGTGCCATGTTTTAAGAGAGTCCCAGAGGGCTTATAGGGGTTGCTATACATGAAACTGTAGAAGAAGTCTTCTAGTTTCTAAGGATCTCACCTAAGTTGCAGAAAACGCTTTGAAGGGAAGTTTACGTGGCTATCAAATTCGACATATGAAAACTCGATTTTCGAATAATTGCACTCTTTGAGCTCAATCTTGAGTGTAAGGCAGTCAAAGAAGCCATCATTGTGCGCAATTTGATAAGGCCACGTCTTTCTTGACGTTGGTTGGAGTCTGCTTCAAAAAGTCCAGATCTAGAGAAGTGAAAGCTAATGTTCTGCACTGTTTTGGAAGGTACTCCTGCCATATAAACGAGCATCTCAAAGGGTACCTTGAAGCAAATCTCAAATATAGCTGCATAAAGCTATGAGCAGGCCTTGTAGTGTCATATAGCCCCATTTGAAGCCGTTATCGCTAAAGCTGCAACACCAAAAAATATCAGTGGCATACACCTCACAAATTGTCGCACTAGCGGATTGAGGGCGCATTGACTCTGCTCTTGTTTCTCATAATTTGACGGAGCAATTCTTTTTTTTGGCTAGGATTGATAGTTACAACAAAATTGGCCAAGTACAGCTAAAAGAAGCAACAATGTGGTAAATTATTTGGAACAAGCATTGAAAGCATGGCCATGTACAGTAAGTCATTACAAAAGGTTGATGTACTCAAATTAATGTAATCATGTTAGTCTTGCACGCTATAAATGTGCTAAGATGCGGTTGTGGTGTAAGAGCAGAGTAGTATGATATCGCTGTAAAAATTGTTTGTCAAAAATCGTTTGTGTGGATAGGCCCAGAAAGATACGTGCTGGGCACATTTGTGAGCCACTACCCGCGTGCAGCACGCGACAGAGTCAGAGGAATGTTATGAGTTCTTACCGAAAAGCAAAACAGGCAATTTTACATCTTCCAACTAGCATATAATGTTATAGAACTAAGAAAACCACATCAAGCTTGACCTCTCGCTGAGCTGGCCTTATATTCGCTGGTAATACAGGCGTAAATGATTGTAACGCACCCTGTATAACCGCAGTTTATAAACTCACCTCGAGATGCATCGATTTTTCCTTGATAATCATCACCCTTTCTAAAATATGTTTTTTAAATAATCACAAAGAAAAAAACTACCTTCCTCGTTTTCCCCGGCGCTGAGGATCGTCTGGTCCTGTAGCGAAAACCTGCAGTTCGAAATGCCGCAAACGAAAAACTTCAAACTGACTGCGGCGTTTTACTAGGTTTTCAAAAGCTTCTTCTGCTCTCATTTGTTTCACATCTTTTTCTCTTCTTTGATTTCCTACAAACAACTTTCACTTTTTATGGGGAGCGGATACTCAAACAACCTTCACTTCTGACTCCCTATCTCTAGGCTATCGAAGGTATGGCTGGGAAAAGTTCGTTCGAAGGGGTGAGGGGGCTGTGTGAGGATATGGGCGTAGTCCTCGTCTCCTTCTATGCCTAAGGCATACCTCGCGCGATTCCGGTAGCTCCGCGATTTGGCACAACAGCGATCTTCGTAATTCGTCATTACTGCGCTTCCTTTGGTCAGAACTTGCTCCGTTTGCAGCAAACACAAGCTACCCAAATATGCGTCCAAGACGCACGACAAATCTGTAGAAATATGGCAAATCGCAAGTCGCGTGGAAGTGGCCGAATCGCGTGAGGTATGCCTTAGACCTTACAGGATGTGTTTAAAGTCGGATTTGCGCGATGGTTCTAGATCAGGGTCCTAGTACTCGGTTATGTTAGTATCTGAAAATGTCCAATTCTGCTCGGACCTGCCTTCAAGGTTTATGACGCCGCTGCTTATCGTGAACATGAGATAATCAGGTTCGATGAATGTAAATTGGATAAAATAGGGGAAAGTGGTAGGTCATTTTTTAAAGCTGCCTGAAGAGTAGTTTTTAGCAAGGTCTTACTGTAAGTAATATCAAACTGAGAAAAAGTGCAATAAGAGATGGGGCAGCGGCATTTATGAAGTTGTCCCGCTGTCGTGAAGATCGTGTTACACGTTAAACTGTCACTCATCTAGTGCCACTCATAACACAAGTTGTCGTCGCTCCGGCTTTCTGACATTTTACAACTTACCGCTTTTTCTTCCGAATTTGAGTGAAGTTTTCTCACTTGTTGTCTTGCGAAAATGTTATTTTTGCGACGGCCAGATGGCTTGCAGAAATTCGTTATAAGGGAGCAAGATGCATATCACGTTGTCTCAGAATAACCTTATGCTGATGGAGGAAGGGGGAGGGGGGTAGTGAAATAAATAATTCAAATAATTTATTTATTTGGGCAAGTGATGTGATTTTACCATAACTTATTTGCGACCGTTCGTGAAGAAGTTTCGTTGCTACCAAGTTATATAATCAGCTGCATCGTAATTATAATATAAACAAACACTACTCCAAAAGGTGAAGAATTCCTAATCGAAAAAATGTATGAGAAATCAAATTGCAATCTCGATAGGAGCGGAAATGCTAAGTTAACAAACTTTTTGTTGAATCAAAAATCACTCATTTTTCAACGAAGAGTAAGCGAGACCAACACCATTATTTTGGACCCTTTGATAAAGGGCTGTTTGCTCCGTTTGATCTACAGTATTTTTTGATTTTCCAGGCAGTCAATTTTCAAAAGAAAGAAAGTAGGAAGCTCTGAAAAAGCTTTTGTGTTTCCTTGAAGTCGAAATTCTCCCTTACTACAACAGCGTCATTGCTGCAATTTGCTTTGCGCATAATAGTAACATGTCCGGGGGAGGGGGGGGGGGGGTACGCGATAGCATTTTTTGCGAATTGGTGGTTCATTCTCGAGAGTTGGGCAGGGTCTTAGGTAGATCTTCAGTCACAGGCAACTCAGAAATTTATCCTTTCCATTGATTTTATAATCTTTGAACCACAGAAGAAACTTTCTAGCAAATGTCGGGGAAGTTTGTTGATTATGGTCAAATGGAAGCTTATCATTCCTAAATTTTTGAGACAGGATTAGATGCTACTTCTCTTTTTCCAGGAAGAAGGCTCTAGCAAAAGCATTGGGAACCCCTAATACTTTTAAGAAGTCGCTCAGTTATTTGATAAGCAATGATTTTCGTCTAACAACCCATCCACAGAGCGGACCTATGTTGCTTGAGCTCATGCATCTCTTTTTTGAAAATTTCTTTTATTTCATAGAACAAGCTTGATTCAACGAAATTCTAGCATTAGGTTGCAATAATGCTTTGAAAGCGCTTTGCTTTTATAGTGAAAAATCGCCCATTAGCGTCTATGATGACCCCCTAGCTTTTGCGCAGCTTTTCCATTGGTCAGAATACTTTTGACATATGGTTATGTAGAGGAATCATGACAAGCATTAGCCACATGGGATTTCACTGAGAAGATGCGTAGCTGTGAAGTCTTAATAGCGCTATTATCGACGCTGGAGGAAGCAGGCATTTAGTCGCGTTTCGAGCTCAAATGTCTTCCCGGCTTCAATAAGCCCTGAACTCCGTAATAATAGCCAGCTCACGAAAGCTATTGTCAGCTCATGAGGCATAATTATGGTTCTGATACGTTGTTTTACGTGTCCACCAAAAACCAGGCCTTGCTCAATGGCTTGTAAATGTGTTATGTGTTTTCATTCTTTTAGTAGATTATTGAATCGTTCTACAAGTTTTTCAACAAAATGTTTGGAAATTTGTAAATAATTCCATTTTTCATGGATTCGTATTATTCATTTTTATTTTTGAACTTTGGAACAGAAAAAATATCGGCTTGCTGAATTTGATCAAG
Source organism: Cylicocyclus nassatus (assembly GCA_958299035.1). Taxonomy (NCBI): domain Eukaryota; kingdom Metazoa; phylum Nematoda; class Chromadorea; order Rhabditida; family Strongylidae; genus Cylicocyclus; species Cylicocyclus nassatus. The sequence goes on along the minus strand of CATQJL010000112.1, from coordinate 49,510,923 downwards.
AACTTATTTTGGTGGAAGTATTTTGGTGGAATTACAAGCAGATAAAGAAATATAAAAATTGCGACATTTGAAGTTGCAAAAAATTCAAAAATTTTAGCACGACCTGAATATGACTTCAATTTGATGCCTATTTTTAATGAGAAAGATTGTTACAGAGCCAACATTGTTACAGATATGGATCTCACAGATCTTACAGGTACATCACTTTCAATTTTGACTTTTTGACGTAATTTCTCATTTGGTGACCAAAAAAAAATTGACCAAGTGTTTCTTAAATGGGATTCTCAGACTTGCGAGTTCCATGAAACTTTGAATGAACTTTGTAAACGTTCAAATATTGAGAAAAAATGATTTGAAAGTTTTTCGCAACTCTTCCGGTTGTAATCGGAGGTTCAATTTTTTTACTAGAAAGTTGAATTCTCATATATTAGGTTGTCCCGAAAGTTTTGTCGGTTTCTTCAAACCACTGTAAAACCATGCACAATAAAGACCTGAGTGAGTTTCAACATGCATTCGATGCAGCTTTTCCTTCTCTTTCTTATGGATACACATTCATACCATAATCTTGTATGCTTTTTTTGATAATTGCCAAAATTCTTCACCTGTCAATTTTACCTGCTCAAAGTTGAGCTAATTGTTGAAAATTTCATTACAAAGTTTCGAAAAAGACTAAGTATGATTCAAATAGAGCAACTCTCAGGCTACAAGGTGGTATTTTTAGATTCTCCTAATATGCTGATTCTAACTTCAAAAAATTATTTCTCCGGAGGCCTTGGTTTTTAGCAAAGTCACGAAACGCGCAATTGCAGCAAAAGCATGTAAGCTTTTGAAGCTTTTGCTAATTCAAACTTGTTTGTTATTAAACATCATTTATGCAACATAACCAAGTTTGATTTGCTTCAAAAATCAGCTTTCTGGAATTTTCGGTAATTTTGCGTGGTAAAACGTGTTCAAAAAGCCGCGGTTTTTCTCAAATAAATAATTATTACGGACTTGATAAACGTGGTTCACGTAATCTAAAATGGGTACAATGTAGCCAAAGGTTTGCCCTACATAACAGTCATCAGCGTTCGTTGAAAATATCAAGATAAAAATTTTGAAAATTCAGGAAAATTTTGGCGCTACTGCTGAGGTGCTCAAGAAGCCATTGCGATAACATCGCAAAGACGGGATACTTCAAGGAACAAATATAGCCTTAAGAAAGAGGACAAAAAAATGAATAGAATGACACCTAGGCCGTTCATGGATTGATGTTCTGTCAGGTTTGGTGAGCGTTGAAAAAAACCGACAAAACTTTCGGGACAACCTAATACTTTGCACTGTGAAATAATTTCTGTCGAATGTCCTATTTTGTCTAATTTCTGCTCACCCTTCAATACAGAACATTCTTATCTACTTCAAATAGTTGAGCCTTTTGCATACCTTAGCGCATTAAGCAATTCTTTTTCTTTCGAATAAAAATGTGTGGAAGGATAAGTGGCGCGTATAATACCTTTGTCTTTCCTAGAACATAATGCTATCTGAGTGGGTTATTGGAAACTCTTCCTATTACTGCAATGCGAAGGTATATTTGAAAAAAATCACTAAAATCTATGACACTCACCATTTTCTATTCTTGCATATGCTAGCTCCTCACTTTTTAGTCCAAAACGGCTCAAATCCTTCAGTAGTGTTGACTCTTCTCTTGCATAAGCTTCTCATTCTTCATTTGCTTTTTCTTCCGTTCCGCCCTTCTAGTTAGCATCGGGTTGCAATCGCTGCCTGTTTTGTGCTATAAAGTTCCGATGAAATGTCCGTATTCTCCAGCTGTCAACGAATTCCGTAAAGTCATACGGTAATATGACATCGTTGGAAGAGATTGATAACCTTCTTCAAGAGCTCCGCAAATGTTATAAATCTCTTTTCTCATTTTTAAGGATTCGATCAGCTACTCCAATAATTTTTCTCGCTTTTTTCTATGTTTCTGTCATTACAACTTTTATACACATTCAGACTGCAGGTCAATACAAAATAATTACAAATTTGTCATCGTATTCTATTCAGTAGCTTGCAGGCTATGTTAGCGCCCCTATACTCATCATTATGTTTTTTTAAGATTTCATGCGGAACCATACTTGATTCTACTTTATTTTCTTTTTTGCTGTTGTATTACTTTCTACGATACTTTCATCATATCTTATCTGACCGCCTTGATCCTATCAAAATAAAAGTAAAAAAGTATAGCTTTAACTTTGTTTCATTGTTTTTTTATCACATTAAAAAGCCTTTCAACATAAGTCCGCTATCGCCTATGCTCGAATTATTTTTCCGTAAAATTTTCAACGCAAACCTAAATAACCAAGAGATGTTAATCAAATCCAACCTTGTGTTACTGACATGGAAATATGGGTGGCTAGAGTTTACTATCTCACCACATTGATCCACGATGCGTATCGATGTCAAGCTTTTTTGAAACATCTTACTTGTGCGAAACACTCATTATTAGTAGCTTTAAGAATTTCGAAATCTTGAACTTTTCATGAAGAAAGAAAAGAAATTTCAGTTTTTTTGTAGTCGTATCTCTTTGCAATCTGATACACGTGTACAAATTCTCGTGGGAACAAGCTTCCAAATATGAATAAATGTATGAGTGAGCAGCACTGCAGTTTCACTAGGCATTTGCTATGGAGATTGCGCTTCAGATAAATATATTAATAGTTATATAAATAAACTAGATGGCTTAACCGGCTCCGCCCGGCCCTGTCATTATTTTATTCGTAATCCGCATGCTCGATTACCCCCCTGTACTAACTTCCAGCCCCGTAGCTCAAATTTTGCAAAAAATCGATAAAATCGCTATCGATCGATGACGAAAAGTAGCCTATGACACCCGCCGGGGCCCGAAGTGTATGTGTGCCAGGTCCGGATCGGTTCAGAAATGGAATTTTCAATTCGGAACATACGTACACACAGACAGACAGACAGACAGACAGACAGACAAACAGACATTCAGCTTTATATATAAGATAAATAAATAAATATAATAGCTCCATATCTAACCCAGAGGAACAAGCGCATTTGTGGGTCTCTATATATCGGTATAAGCTTGTGTTCCATTTGCGAGCGACCACAAAATAATATTGAGAATTGCTGAGTTTTGAGTCAGTCAAGCTAGTTTTTCCCGTACAATTCAATGAAAGTTGTAGTATCAATGATATCTACAACCTTTAAAAAGTTGCCATCATAGATCAGTTGGAGCCAAGCAATCTCACAAAAAAATGTCGACATTTTTGGTCTTGTAAAAGTTTTTTTTTTGTCGTTGAGTTGTGAAACACCGATGAAACATGTGGTGCTGAAATTATTAGGGCTGCCATAAGGAAAAATTTTTAGAATATGACATAGAATAGAAAATTCACTGATGACAAACTCACACGAGCTGACTTTGGAAGGCAGAGAGATTTATTGTGACTCAGTTCTTCAAAAAAAAATCTTGCTCCGAGATTATAAGAGTTGCAACAAGAGTGTGTAAGGTGCGCATATACAGTCGTTTTCAATACGTATTGGTTTTTTCTACCGTATGCCTTCCAGCCTCAACTGACGTGGATTGGTGTGGATTGGTGTGGATTGGTGAGGCGCCGCATCGTTCGGGTTTGCGCCGTGTTGCTTCTCTCGGCGGTGCCGCATCAATCCACACCAATCCATACCAATCCACGTCAGTTGAGGCTTGAAGGCATGCGGTAGAAAAAATTAATACGTATTGAAAACGACTGTATGTAACTTCACAATGATGCCTGCCTGGCTTTGTCTGTGGCAATAAACGTTGTAGCGTCTACCGGATCCTACAACGTACCGAGTACTTGATTACCGCACAACTAACAAAGAAAGGATACTTGCTGACCGCGCCCGTTTGAGATGCGATGTGTACGGTAAGAACATCTCGGAACACTGATTCTAAACCTGTCTTCGCTATCTGAGAAACGATTCTCTGAAGAAAGTTCTGGACGTTTTTAAGAAAACATTCGCGTACTCTTTGATAGTTGAAACCATCAGTGCTGGTGATTCGCCGTCTGATGCTACCTAAGGAAATCTTATGCAGGACTCGACACGAGATGGCTTTCCGAATATGTGAAAAAAGAAGTCCCCTTGACTTTGCCCAAATTTTACGAAGTTCCCTTTGACCCTAATCATAAACGTAAAACACCCTAATGAAAAACCGAGACGACTAGAAAGATAAAGAGTTTGTGTTTTTTCGGCCAAATGATATCACTTTTAGTTTCTGCCCCAAAAACAATATCCAGCTTGCTTACGAGCCACCTATGCCAGGGCCCTGATCTTAGACAGTGTTTTGTTGTAATTAGAGAAACTATTTTATGTTTAGCGGTTCAGAAGGCAGGAAAATTTTTATACTAATGGTTATGATCCTCCGCGGTACTGCTTTTATTCTTTAAAAAAGAATCATATCTCTGCCTGGATTATCGTTTCGCGGAAAATCGGTTTTCAAACTAGCATTCAAAAGAGCATTTTTCATCGTGCACTTCATTATGAATGGCCAGGTCACCAAATACCCTTGCCTAAGAAACTCTTTTGCTCGCAGGTCAAAAAAGTCGTATAGGATGCAGTGATGTGACCCATAAAGAGTGTTAGGAAGCTTTTATGTAAGCCCCTCGCATGGCCATTCTCTACACGCCTGAGTGCACAATCTACCTAATCCTTCAAGCGACTTCAATTGCATGCTTTGGTGTCCCTTCGCAGCATTTATAGCTTTTATTGAGAGCATCCGTTGTAATTGAAACCTCATTGCTTCCTTGCTTTTTTGCTTAGCATCTCACTGATTTTGCTCATACGCGGAATCTCCGCCCTTTCCCAAGAAGGAAATGCATTTGATTGCTACATTGCTTTGATTTTGCGAGAGCTCGTCTGTAATGTGTGCATTCCAACGAAGTTGACTGTCAAATTTCAGAGCTGTAATGTAGCAAGTTTAGTCCGGCCGAAAAAATGCTGATGAGGTTCCTGTCCTTTGCTGTGGTAGCTGTACTAATGGCTAGAGGTAAGAGGATAATTTACTAAATTTTTTTGTTGAAGTTGTGCAGTTGCACAAGAAGTCACGATCAAAGCCAAGGTTAAAACAATTTTAAAGGCGCGCTAACCATTTCAAACAATCGCAGATGACCTCCGAGGCAAATAGAACTTCTAAAATTTCCGAGAGGTCGCTCCTATTGAGCCGTGTAAGTGGGTCCGCCCTACCTGGCCCGCCCTACCTGGCAGTTCCAATGGAAGTCTCCCCCGGAATTTTTTAGAACTTCACTTCACTTCAGGTCGCTCCTATGGAGCCTTGTAAGTGGGCCCCGTCCTACCTGGCAGTTCCAAAGGAAGTCTCCCCCGGAAGTTTTAAAACCTCATTTTGCCTCGGAAGTCATTTGCGGTTGTCTAAGACAGCGTCTATCTGGCAAAGAAGCAAAGGGTGAACGTTTAACTCCGCCCGAACCTAACAATAAAATAGCCTACGTAAGGCGACCGTGTAGGGAGGCTTACCACCTATCACCCGTCCAAGACCTACAAAGAAGGCGCAAAATTTGCTAGTTTTTTGATAAGCAAATACTCAAATAGTTCCGTAAGATACAAACGAAAGCTTCATTTTTTATTGCGTTCCCACAGAACACTAAGTAGATAGATAGCTGGCGGAAACGACCAGCTGTGTATAGCAGAAGGTCCACTACGATAGACAACCCATGAGAACGTGAGCTTTGGCAAAGTGCCAGAACTTTCTCAGTCAATAGCGATAAGTATTACATGCTTACCAAGAACCGATATTTCAAACGCTGTGAATAATTACAATGTCACAACGATTATGCACATAAGTAGACAAAGACGCAGGTAAAGCACAAGCTGCGCTATGAAGCGGTGCGTTCTGATGAGAGACTACTTGAATAGAAAATACGCAGACGACTAAGTCTCACCGCTACATTGATTGCTCCTTTTAGAAGAAGTCATGAACGAAAAATATTTTATCACGCTATGAAAAGTTCATTCAAAATTCTTACAAAAAATTGTAGTGTTTGCTTCCGATGATGAGGAGCGGCTGATGATGGACGTGTTTCGCGGTTATAACAATCTGATTCAGGTAACCACACTCTTACGACTCTTCAGATAATATATACTCTATAAAGAACTATTTACAGCCAGTAAAGAACCTTAGCGACGTTCCCATTATAGTGAAAATTGCGCTGCAATTGGTGCTTCTTATCAATGTGGTGAGTCATTCAACTTTTTCAGGCACAGTTAAAAAATGAAAAAGGAGAAGGTGAAAGCATTTTTTTCTGAAGCAATTATTCTATACGATCGAACACCTTTTTCAGGACGAGAAGGATCAAGTGATGCATACAAATGTTTGGTTAACACTGGTAATAAACTTTTTTGAATTCATTTGTCTGCTTAAGGTGGATACATTTTCCCTATCACAGAAATGGCACGATTTTCAAATGCGATGGGATCCAGTCAACTACGGTGAAATCAATCAGATTCGTGTATCGCCGGATAAAGTTTGGCTACCGGACATCGTGCTATTCAATAAGTTAGTGATTTACCATCATCGGTTGCTCGATAAGTAGGAGAAAGTTCAAAAATTGTTGCAAAGATTTTACTGGCATCAGCAGATGATAAGAAAACACTATGCAGTGGCGGTCCCAGGATTTGCTGCCGGGGAGGGGAGGGGGCAAAATTTTTTTTCAAAAGACACCCCGAAAAAATTTTAGGGGTGATTCTCAGAATTTTTGCGGGTTTCCACCCCTAAAATCTGGAAAAAGGGGGCGTGCCGTCAGCCACGTCCCGACAAAATTTGTTCATAAGGCTAATTTGAATTTTTGGAAAGTTTTAAAAATTATTTTAATTGTTTAAGAAGAAACAAGTCACTTGCATATGTTTATAACCCACGTAAGTAAATTTTGAAAATTTCGCGACCCATCCCTTGTTCTGCCACTGCTATTCAGCTGTTGAGTTGAGACGAAAGTTCCGTCGCACCATATTTAGAAGTTCATAACTGATCCAAACCAATTTGTTTGCTTTCATCATACTTTAAATGAGCAAGTCATGCTTTTCATGAGGTTTTCTGACCACTTTTCTAATGAGCACCAATGAACATACACTGCAAAACAGAATCGCGGAAGAAAACTACTCAAATTTTGATCTTCCTGAGTTTTGCAAAAAATTTGAGATCATAAAAATCGGAGGAGTCAGTATTATAAATTTGTTACCTGCACTTTTCAACAGATTTTTTGTGACTAAACGTTTTTATAAAAACTTATGAATTTCGAAAAAATAAAAAAAAAGTTTTAATAAGTATTGATTATGTCATGCTTTTCATAGAAACGTACAGTTAGCACAAACTTTACTTAGTTCAAAAGAACAGGTTATAAAATCTATTACGCCGACTTCTCCAACTTTTAATGCAAGTTTCAGATTTTTTACGACCAAACTCAGGAACACCAAAATTTGAGTGGTTTTCCTCCGCAGTTCTGTTTTGCAGTGCATGCTCATTGAAAGGTAGTTAAAAAGTTATGAAGAGCATGGTTTGCTCTTTCAAACAGAAATAAAGGCAAGCGAGTTAGCATGGTAAGTCAGCAGCTATGAATTTCTAAAATGGTTCGACGAAACTTTCGTTCCAACCTTATATTTGAAAGAAAAGCTGTTGTCGAGAAATCTTTTGTTTCAGCAGATCGCCAAATCCTGAGAATAAGGTCCGCAAAGCATATTGACACATCCCAGCGAAATCTTGATCCTGAATTTTTGAGTCGAGTGAATTAATAAAGTGCTGGTTCAGAATCAAATAAACCTATACTCAGCAAAATTTACGGTGCAATCCATTTCAATTTTTAGAACTTATTTTGTGGTTGACTTTTCGCTCTCTCGTACTATGGATATATGTACTGGCAATAGTTTTGAGCCAATTTTCCAGTGCCGATGGAAACTACGAAGTGTCGTTCATGTGTAATGTGGTCATAAACAACCTCGGTGATATGCTTTGGGTGCCGCCAGCAATTTACAAGAGCTCATGTATTATTGGTCAGTTCTAGAAAGTCGATAAATCGATTTTTCGCTATATATTTACTGTTCTAGACGTAGAGTTCTTCCCTTTCGATGAACAAGTATGCACGCTTGTCTTTGGATCATGGACGGTGAGTGTCATCAAAGAGTTTGCTGCACTTTAAAAGGGGGCGTGGCCTTTTATACCCATTAAATTTTAGTATAACGAAAACGAAATCAAACTCGAATTCGAACAAGCTGAATGGGTAGATCTCTCCGAGTACTCAGCCTCTTCGATCTGGGATGTAATGGATGCCCCAGCATCGTTAGTAAACAAGAGAAGTAGGATAGAATTTCAAGTTAGGATACGGTAAGTTTGACGCCCTTAACCGGTTTTTCAAAAATTTTCTTTTTATAGCCGGAAAACACTATTTTACACTGTTGTGCTCATCATACCTACGGTTCTTATGGCCTTTTTGAGTATGGCGGTCTTCTTCCTGCCCACTGATTCAGGTTAAGTTTCTTCTCAGCTCTTACTCCCTGAAAGATGAAAGAATCCAATTTACGTCCCCTCACTTTTCATAAAGTATCAAAGTAACATAGCATTAGGAAAAACGGTTTTGCTCATGAAAAGTTTGTAACAGTGACCTTTCAGGAGAGAAAATGACACTGACCATTTCCGTTTTGCTGTCAATTGTTGTGTTCTTGTTACTAGTGTCGAAGATTTTGCCTCCTACCTCCAGCACGATCCCACTTATGGCAAAGTGAGTCATTTCAACATTATAAACCGACATTTTGAAAAAAGAGGTGAAAGTACAAGATTGTCTCAATAGTGTACTAACAAGGAAAGGAAGGCTGGTCGAAGTGGCCTTTTGAAATGGGATGTATACTGCCTTGTAGAGCTTGGAACGCTGATTCCAAATCTACCTTTGCTATCTGCTGCAGTCATCTGGGCGAGGAGTTATGAAGGTTTTTGTGAGTAAAAATCTGAATGCAAGAGTAGGCTAAAAACAGTCGTAACATTTTTATAGGGCTTAACTGGTAGCCGGGTCACTCGGTGCAACAAATATTCTTGATTCAAATATACCAGTTCGCTGCTGCCTCATTTGAACATTGGCAAAAGGTTACGACTGATTTTACCCTATTTCTGCATTCAGATTTTTACTCACAAAAACCTTCGTAACTCCTCGCCTAGAAGCCCGCAGCAGATACCAAAGGTAGATTTGAAATCAGCGTTCTAAGCTCCACAAGACGGTATACATTTCATTTCAAGGCCACTTCGACCCACCTTCCTTCCCTTTTAAGAGTCCTAATGGTCATAGATGATCCAAAAATATTCAAAAGAAACTAATCGATTCATAGTAGTACATGTTTGCAATGTTTATGAGCGTTGTTGATATTCGAGCTCGTTTTACCACAGAAATATAAAAAATTGAAAGTCATAACTTAAAAGACCAGGTTTACAAAACGATAGACAAAAGTCACATCAGAATTTATCGGACCTTTCAGCATTGAGTAGAAATAGCACAAAGCTACTGAAGCTCATTTCCGCTATAATCTTGTATCTCCGCGTGCTAGCTATTTTTCTAAAGCCGGGAATGGTCAGAACTTAACCCAGCCATACCAAACATGCCGTATACCGGATTCGTCTTGGAACGCTGATCACAAATTTATGTTTATTATCTATCAAGCGAGTACCTGGACGGAGTTATAAGCGTTTAAATGTGCGATCTGCCAAGTGTCCGGAGGCGCATAATCCACGAAATAGGTTTCAAAAACAGTTATTTAGGTTTGTGGTGAATGTGCTTCTTTTTTATAATTAAAATAACCATAGCCACTGTAAATCCGCTCCATCAGGCTGCCTTTTAAGGAAATATATTCGTCGACATTCGAAAAATTTCTCATTATTCAACGCTCATAGCTCCTCCCAGACAGTAACTTGGCAGATAGTAAACATATATTTAAAATCAGCGTTTCAAGACGAGTCCGCTGATATAAGATGGTTTGCAATGGCTGGGTTAAGTTTCTGGTCATGTCCTCGTGAGCAATGAGAAAACAAGTAACTTCATTAATTCATCTTGAAGCAAACGAAAATTTAAAAAAAATAGTGTAAAGGGCCGGGCATACTTCACGCGATTTGGAACTGTCCATAACTCACTTTAAGCACATTTAAAATGTACAGCAGATAGAGCATTTTATCAATCCACGGAAGTGATATACACTATATATGCATGTGCAGTTTGCTTATGTTAAATATGAAGACTTCTGGCGAATTGCCAAATCGCATCGCGACTGAAATCGCGTGAAGTATGGCCGGCCCTTAAGACTTATGGAACAATGCAATAACCTCTGAAATGACTTCCAGATATCTCCTGCTTACATTTGTGCTCAACGTGATTACAATTTTGGTTACTGTAATCATCATAAATGTGTACTTTCGTGGACCAACTACTCACAATATGCCAAAATGGGTTCAGAAAGTTTTCTTGGAGGTCAGTCTCTAATCTCTTCAATTGTTAATGGCTCAATAAATTATTTATGACACATCTTTCAGTTTATGCCTCGTGCACTGTGCATGCAAAGACCCAAATCTTACACAAGAAAAGTTGTAAAGAAGCAGGATCATAACACTGCGCAGTTACCTGGAGTGGGACAGTTCACCTTAAATCCTTCGGCACATCATCCGTTTTGTCCGAGTGCTGATGAAAGGTAGGACTACACTAAAAAATTGGGCGAAAAGTAAGAAAAGAGACTGAAGGATTATTCTGTTTTTTTTACTACACTTGTTATGCAAAAGTCTTGCATAACTAGAGGGCAGCAATTTGTCAGCACAAAAAGAGTCACAACTTTTTCCTTTCCTTTTCCATTTTGGCCCTGTTAATCCAATCTCGAGAATTTCGCCAATGCAAATTCGAGGAGATAAAGTTGCTAATCAAATTAGTACAACTGCGAAGTCTGCAAACTGCAATGTTCCTTGTTGGGGACATTCTAGCGTTGTTATAGGATAGGAAACTATGTGATTCTGCTTCGTAGCAATAATGTAAAAATGTTATTATCATATCTGTAGTAGGTCTTCGACAAACAGATTTCTTGAAGAAGCACACAATAAAAACCCTGCTAAATAGTAAATTTTTCAAAGAGAGTAGTCAGAGTGCCAGGTTTCTTTCACATGCGGTACAAAAAAAAAAGAAAGGACAGTTTTTTTATTCAAACTATCCGTAATTTCATTTCCAGCAATGCTTCACCAAAAACGCTCAACACCAATGATCTGACCTGTCATCCGGCCACCACACACTTCTATCCACTCTCTCCTGACGCCCTTAGGGCCATTGATGCAATCGAGTACATTACGGATCATCTGCGACGAGATGACGAATACAAAATGGTGAGTGGGGGCATTGTAAGGACATAGAAATGTAAAAACTCATTGCCAGTGTTCCAAACAAAAAAAACTATTGTACATCGAGTATGGGTACCATCGTCAAATATTTTTAGATATAAGAGGTGAATGTAGGAATGAAGATCGTCTATAAGTTCTCGAAAGTGGCTTGTTCGTCTGTGATAGATAAAGAATTACGAGTCCATGTACACGGTTTGCATGCTATTTTACTTGGGCCCTACCTATGTAGTAAATCAGAAATTTTCTAAGCTTTTTTGGAAGTCATTTACACACTTTTGCGTCATGTAGGGTGTATTCTGGTAGTGTTCATGATATTCAAATAAAAAATCATAATTGCTTTGATCCGACTGACACAAATATGTATATTGATTGGCCCATCTTTACTGTGGGGAAGGGACAACTCGTACGGGATCTTGGCTGTAGTCAAATACAGTTGTATATTCATGCAGCAAAATCTAATCTATTACCTTTAAAATTTAGAAAAATCGAAATCTCCGACAAATTGATTTATTAGCATCACAGAATAATCGTATGGTAATATTACGTCTGAAAGAAGTTTATTTACTTTTCAAAATTTACAAAAAGCGAAGTTATCAGCTTGCGCCCAACCCTTAATGTTTAATGCAATGGAAATTTCAGTATCGTGATGACTGGAAATATGTTGCTATGATAATCGACAGACTGCTACTCTATGTCTTTTTTGGGATTACTGTAGGCGGCACATGCGGAATTCTGTTTAGCGCACCGTCAGTATTTCAAGGTAAAGGATTTGCTTTGACGCTTTGATAACCTGCACTCTTTCTCGGCCATTGCAGTTGTCGATCAACGAGAAGTGCTGGACAAACTCATCAATCTCTACAAAACCGGCGGTAATCCTGCCTAGTCATCAAGCGAATTGCGTACGGGTACATCTTCAAGCTCTGATTGTAAATTATTATATGTGTGTGAATAAATGTATGACCCCCGCTTGGACTTGGAAAACTCGTACAGCCCATCAGGAAAAAGGGTCGTGGGCGAGTTGTCGACACGAGCAGTGGGGATTTGTCTGCACAATTGTCTTACACTGTTAACTATCGCGTCGATAATCGCCCATCACCAAGTGCCAGCGCAAATCGCCGCTGGCATATGGCAGCAATGACATCTCGTCCCTTATTACGAGCTCAAATTTCATAGAAGAATTTTTCATTGATAATCGCCAAACCTGATCATGCAACTTCATGTCTAAAAATTCACTGTGATCAAGAAATAATAGGGCTAAGTGACTTAGTTTCTATTTTATTCAACTAGTCTCAATTTATTTTTTATTTGCTCACCTATAAAATAATGTGCTTGGAAAATGTCTCGAAATTAAAGAACACTAATATGACTCAAGATAGATATACTTCTGTACGCTTGACTCCTTTAAAGAAATCTATACCAAATCAAAATGTTTCCTAATCCGTCCAACTACTGTCTCACATATTTATTTTTTTCCTGCTCACTTATATGATAGCACGCTTTGAAATCGTGCTTGAAATTGGCAAAGACTGCTCTAAATTCAAACTCAAAGTACCCCTCAACGCTAAAATCCTCTAAAAAAATCACTATCACAATTTTTTTGCCTTTGAAAATCGAACATTGTTTGCTGCATTATAAGCTGATTTCAGCCTCGAATTTTTAAAAACCTAGAGCGATTTGCTATCACCATAACTATCAATTCAAACTCCTAATACTTCAAAATTTGGAATATTCAGAAGTTGCTTTCAAAATGCTTGCGCTGTTCCAATCTCTTTATTGCCAGCTCGAATAGCTGCTATCTTTACAAACCAGCTGTTGAATATGAAAAAGAGTAAAGGATGCGCTGCTAACTTGCACACGTGCTCCTGAAGCGTTGTTCTGACCGTTCGTAAAGAGTAAATTATGCTGAATTACTTTGTCATACAAGGTTATGGGGGGGGGGGCAGCCAGCATGAACGATGGTTGTGCCAGCTATATGCGCTGCGTAGGTCATCTTTTTGAAATTCCATATTTACGCCACGACGGTATCTCGAAGCTTGGAAAAAACTTTGGAAGCTCTGTATGCCCTGATTCTTACTATTCGACACCATTTTCAATCTAGTTTGGAACATACAGCTTCAAATAAGAATTTATGTGCGACATATTGACAACCGCAGGAGTACAGTACGTTTATTGCCAGCTATCGTTCATCTTGGCACACACCCAAGTATGTTCTTTGTGTTGCTCGTTCATCAGGAACCAAGCGAACAATTTTTTCCAAGTATTTTTTATTGTTAGTTGAAATCCGCGAAATTCCAGAAAAAATGGCGTGCAAAGGAGATCTTACACTTTTTTATTCATTTGGCGAAATGTCTTTTTTGGATCAAAGCAAACATTTCTCTTCAACCATCTCACAATTTTTTCTTCTGCTGTGAGCTGAAGGTCAAAAATAGCAGCTTATACTGAAATTGGTAATCTTTTTCCTCCCGGCGCTAATTGTTCTGATTTGCTATCTTTTTTTATTTTTGTAGATAGGACATGGTTCGTGCTATTTACACTAAGGTGGGCGCATCTGAGTAAAATTGCTGTAACGGCTAGTATAACTCAAAAATTTTTTCGTCGATGTACACTGGACAATAAAGCTGCCGAACCAAAAGAGTTGCCGAATTTAGACGCTGAGAGCTTTCAACGCAGCTGCCATACACTTATCGTACGAACTTCAAACAATAGCTTGCGAGACACTTCAAACGATTTGGATTCGGACATAGCGGCGCTGCGCTTTCTGCGTGGTCATTTCGCTTGATTATAGCTAAAGAATGTGCATCTACTTTAGCATTAATTGCTCATTTCATTGGTTTTTGGATTATGAAATGCTGGAGATGAGGCGATTTCTCAGAAACATTTGGAAGCATGGTTCATGAATTATTTCCAGTCTGTGATGATGGTGAGAAGACAAAACGTAAGCCTATTGTCCATCAGATTGCCCACATATGCTCTAATATCTGGCAATAAGATCAAAAGAAAATATGAAACTTCAGTTGACACCCGTTAAATTTTTTTGCACATTATCTGAAGAAATGGAAGAACTCCTCGAAACCTTTCAAAGTTAGTCATGCGTTTTCAAAATTACAAAAATATTGATCGGAGTGGTATTCTCATACATCTCCTACTACATTTGCCCAACATAATCCGAATTTATTTCGTGCGCTGAATTTATACGAACGCTGGAGCTTTGCGAAGTATTCGGGGATCTTTCTCAGGGCTCGGCACGAGGTGGCTAGATGAAAATGGAAAAAACGAAGTCCCCTTTGACTTTTGGGAATTTTTACGAAGTCTCCTTTGACCCTCAACCGAAATTCCCCAAAATCCCCCAAAAAACAGAAAAAAGGTCGCCAAGTCGCCAATTTTGCGTCTCTCTTCGGTCACAAAAACGAAACTCCCTTTGCTTTTCGTCCCAAAAACGATATCCAGCTTGCTTGTAAGCCACCTGTGCCGAGTCTTGATCTTTCTACTTCGTTTGAAAAGTTTGAGTTTGCATAGTAGATGGCAATGAATTTACTCTTCTATTTATTTATCTGAATAGAGGAGCGCACACAGATCGAAAACGAGAAGACAAAAAAGTGAACTACCTGCCACAGTCTTACCTTGAATAAGCTTTATTTCTAATTCCTTGTTTTTATGAGTGGACCCTGGATCAAGGAAAAGTTTGTGTAAGAGAGCTTGCAAAGTAAGCTTAACTGATTGTGGGATTGAGTCCAGCACAAATGATTCTTTTTCAATAATTCTAGAGAGCTATGTAAGCATAACAGGCAGTGAAAGAATTTTCGATCGCATAAACATGGAAATGTTGAAAAATAGAATTCATCCGACCAACAAATCAAACCCGATTCCATTTGTTATTTGCTACTTGACACTCTGCAAGAATGAATTTTTTTATGTCCTATCTATTTTGCGCCAATGCCTGCATTTTCTGATGTGTTACATATTGGAAAACTCAAGGATGACATCTTTTCCACCCCAAACGCCACGAGCAAGGAGATTTTCATTAAGCCTGCCTAAGACCACGCCTATTAATCCCTACGCCTATGATTTGCATGCTTTCACATTCCAGCATAGTTCACACTTTCCTTGAAGTTACATAAAATGACAATGAGGTCACTCCTATGTTGGCCCTTTTGCTTATTGGTAGGCTTCTTATCCGTGTGTCCATTGACTTGAGTTTATTGTAGAAGCGGAATGCAGAATTGATCCCTTTTAAATTTTTTCTCATCAATTACAGGTTGTATGGAACGTAACTCGAAATAATATACGTAACTTGTCAACTTGTCAGCGTTTAGATCCATTCAATACGCAAAAATATTCTGCATAAGAAGTATGACCAAATCCTAGAAACGCTTCTCTTGTTTCATAAAAACATCAAAACTCCTTCGCAATTTTTTTTCACGATGAGCGCGTTTCGAATTCGATGCTTTTTTGGTAAGATTATTCATTTTTTGTTCGTGTTGGCAAGTATTGGAGAGATAAAACCATGCTCTTTTTAGCAGCGCTTGAGAAATTTATTCCTGCGCACAAATCTTTTTGGCAAAGAAAATCACGCAAATTTTTCTCAATTAGGATACAACTAGTTGGCTTTCCCGGCTCAGCCCGGGTCATTGGTCACTTACCTGCAAGCCTCCCCCTTCTTATATGTTGTGGATGACTTACCATGGGACCCGCTTCGACGAAACCGCATCCTCGTGATCCTGATGTGATAATGAGCTTCCAGCCCTTCTTTATATGACTATGGTAAAATGCTTGATTAAACATAATAAGCCCTCAATTCCTTAGAAAAACGTAAACAAATTAATAAATCCGAGAAGGACCCAACGAATCGCTGCAAAAAGTAGCCTATCATCTGCGCAGGGGTCGAAAACATATGTGTGCAAAGTTTCAGCTGAATCGGTTGAGCGGTGCGCGTTTCTATAACGCACATACCCTCCAAACTGACAATTTTTGAGTTTTATATAAATATAGATATTGCCCTTTTCCAGAAGTTTACTCATGAACAAAACTGAAAGAAAAAAAAACGAGTGACTTTGATAGAAGCCAGAATAGAGCAAGAAAAAATGATGAAAATCTAGAATATTACGCTTTATGTGGATCACTCTATCGTGTCATGAACAGATAACTTTTTAGCAAGGCTGATAATCCACTGGAGTTCGGCTAATCTCATCGCTTTCAACAGATATATGTACTACAGAGTACCTTTGAAAGAATATAGTTTTTCACTTACACTCGAAAGTAGCGCTAAACATGAATTCTTGAATAATTGAGCCAGACTTGTACATGATTTGGAATGTCGGCATCTATGATTTACCTTTAGCAATCGCAATTGTTTGCATCTTTCATAAACAGATCAATCCAACAAATCATGTGAAATGAGGAATACCTTATATTTTCTTTCCTTATGTTGGATAACTATCAGATCTAAGCTGAGAATCAAATGCTTTGAATCAGAAGCTACCATTTGGTTCTTTTTTTTAGAAGAACCAAGCATATAACAAAATCCAACAGATGATTTTATTTTCACCTGTACTTTTGAACTTTTGCTCTGAAAGGAATGAAAGACGAATTAATACACTGCAGCATTCAGCAGTTCATGATAAACATTCATTATATGGTCTATGAACCATCTGTAGCCGTATAGATTATAGAGTCATGAATGTAATGAGAAGAGATGGGAATTGCAATGGATTGCACAGACTGAAATTCATTGCTCTTGTTATTTCTCCACTTGTGAGCAAAAGCATGAAAGTTAAACAAAGGCATTCAGAACTGTTTTTTCTCTAGCTTGAGCTAATATTTGCTATTCAGTATTGCCTGAGCGATGTGGCCATACTATCCGAGAGTACAAATGGTTTTTTGATAAGAAAGCTGTGAGGATCAAAAACGTGCTTTCAAACTTCGATCGTTCTGTTTTCTAGAAAACTGTGCAAGGTGTTTTGAAGAGTGCCTGGCCTAAAGCACTTCCAATTCGAATTTTGGCGCTCTATTTGTTTTATTGTGCTCATCAGGCCTAGGTACCATTATTTAAGTGAGAATATCTGATTTCTTTGATTTTTTATTAGATTAAAATCCATCAATATAGCTTTCCGACCCTCTTTACTTGGAACGTTATTACAAAAAAGATAAACATAACTCACAAAAAACTTGTGATATTTTTCAAAAGCACTTTCTTTATAGTTTCGTAGATGTGCTTTCACTTTCGTAGAAATGAGTTCATTTTGAAATACTGTGCCTTGAAGTACAAGAAATGAAGTTTCAAAAGTTTTTTGTCAAGAAATCCAGCAAATTCTTATATTTTATTCTAAAGGCCTTTACAAGCGTGCAAAGTTCTTGAAAACGAACACAACGAAGGTCAGAAAGTTGTGCTACAAATAAACGATGAAATAAGACTTCCAAAACTTTTCAAACTGAAAAAATTGCAAACTTGTGCCGCAGTTGTTCGCAAGCTACCGAAGAATTTTTGTAAAATGAAGAAAGTGTAAACTTACAAGGAAAGTCACTTAACTTAGGTCGGGCTTTTAAAATGTGACACATATGGTTGGAATCAGCTTGAAACGCTGATTTCAAATCTGCTTTCCTTAGCTGCGAAGCATTCCATTCCTCAAAGCGTGTTATGAGCTTTTTCCTGAGCAAATTTTGCGTGCTGACCGACTTAGGCATGCTACGGTATCATCATCTAGGCAGTGGTTCAAATGCATATTATACCCTATCAAAGCCAAATGACTCAATTTGATAATATTTTAATTTTCCACCACTTTTTAGGCAGATTTTCATCTAAAGACCTTTCCATATTCAGTTGTATGTCAATGACACATACTAAAAAAGCTCATAACTCGCTTCAGAGGAATGCTTCGCAGCTAAGAATAGCTAAGCATATTCGGAATCAGCGTTCCGAGCTGAATCTAAATATATGTGTCTCATTTCAAAAGCCTGACCTAAGTTAAGTGATTTCCTTGTTAGGACTATTTGTAGTATTAAAACGGAAGCCGTTTGCGTTTTCCGGCGTTGAAAAAAAGTTGATCACATCGTACAGCGCACTCTTCCGCCTCTTCAAGGAAGCCGAAAAAATGGTTTACTCTCAAATTTTTTGGGGTATCTTGAGGTGAAGAATATTTTTTTTTGATTCAGTTGTTTCTAGGTTTAGCGAACACATAAGCAAAAATTGAGATGAGACCCGCAGTTGAGGTACATGAGGCCAAAAACTTCCAAACACGCTGCACGTGATGCTTTCAAATTCATGTTCTCTAATAGTGTAAATCTCTTTTCAACAAATTAACAGCTAGTATGAAATGAGATTCGTTCCAAAAATTTGGAATTTTCTTTCTATGCTAAAGCATCGTTCACTCTAGTGCGATGGAATGCACGTTCTGAGGTTACTCATGTATCTTTGTTCAGAAAAAAAGGAGTGAATTTGGTTTTTTTGTCGAGGACTCGATTGGTTCATTTGATATTTACCTCATTTGTTTGAAAGTTATGTTGCACTGATGCGTCTCCATCCACTACTACATGCAGTTTTCGCTGTGATCACTGTAAAAGGTATGTTTTGCCTCAAGCATCAGCCTTTGAACGCCAAGAAAGACTTCTACAATTTAGTAACTGCCTCCGACGATGAGGAACGCCTTATGGTTGATGTTTTTCGAGGGTACAACTCCCTTATACAGGTCTATTCAACCTTCTGAAAGAAAGTTGTGGGCAAATAAATGTGTATATGTTTTTCAGCCCGTAAAAAATATCTCCGAGACACCGATAATCGTCAAAATAGCCATGCAATTAGTGCTGCTAATCAATGTGGTAGGTGTTGCCTCTTTGTTTTCAGATCTGCTATAATCCTTTGCTCGTTGCTTGTTTTTCTTCAGCTGACTTTAATTAGCATTAGCACCCACAGTCATGATGAGAGAGCGACCAAATGGCCTTTGTAACCGCCTCCAGTTCGAACTTTATTCATGCGTTTTGAGTACTGGAAAAGAAGAAAAAAACCACGAAAAGAACTTTTTTACTGGAGCTCAAAGCATGTGGTACTGCTGAAAGATCGAAAAAATCCAAGCTCGGAGTAATCAGCAGATATTTTTTGGCTGGGTGGAAAAAAAAGGTTTTTGAGTCAATTCATGCACCGTCGTACTGATCTCATAGTACACTTCCTTCTAATTTATTTATTTATTTATTGATACACTGTTGTGCACAGTGCGCCAGTACAAGACACGAATGCAACGACAGATAAAGCAGTAATGAAACGAAATTGTGACATGCTCAACACCCTAGAGAAGTTAAGGAGACTAATTCTCTAAACCAGGTGCTCGTCAGTGTTGTCTTCAAAGTCAGTGTCGTGGGGGCTAAACTTGGTATAAGTACAAGTCCAAGTACGATGCGTGACGGTATAGAAATATACAGTCACTTTCGAGCGAAGGAAAAGGGGTGAGCACCTAGGCGAATGAGCGAAATCATGCGTACCCAGCGGGCAGGAAACCTCGTTCGGCTTACCCCAACAACGCTAACATCGGACTTGGATACAAGATGATCAAGGTTAAAAGACAAAAATAAAGCTACACGACAAAGACGATGTCAGATTTAGAAGACAAACACTAAGCTGCCTATATAGTAAGAGGTCAAGAGCATGCCAGCAAAACAGCAACGAAAAAAAATAACTGATGGAACAAGATGGTCATACGAATGTATGCTATACTATAACCCATATAACGAGAAACTGAAAACAAAACAACAAGGTAGTACGATTTGGGCAAAGGGAACGTGGACCGAAGTTCAGCAAAGTTGTATCGACTGAATTGTACAGGCAGCCAAACAAGGACCCCTGAAATCAAAACAGACGAGACAACATAACTGAGTTAAAAAGGCGATCAACTTCCCAAGTGAAGTCCAAGGAGAGTGGAATATACAGTGAAGAGAATAGCCAGCGTTGATCTGAGCAAGTCAACACTCTGAAAAAAGGAGGCAGAGCCAAGAATAGAATTTAGAATGTAAGGAAAAAATAATTGTGGAAAGAAGCCTGCTCAAAAGTTCGCTACAAAGTGCTGGGCTTTCAGAAATTAGACAATTTTTTGCAGTATCTTTGTAAACACTTTGAAAATGGAAGAGGATACAAGTTGAATGGAGGTGCAGCATTTCCTAACTTCTACCCCATAAAAACACTAAATCACCTTGTTTCAGGACGAAAAAGATCAGGTTATGCACACCAATGTCTGGCTAACTTTGGTAAGTTTTCTGACGATAACGACGCAGGTATGTACCAGAAATTATCATTGAAGAAATGGTACGATTTCCAAATGCGATGGAATCCAGTAAACTATGGGGAAATACGAGAAATGCGAGTTTCACCGGACAAAGTCTGGCTACCAGATATTGTGCTCTTCAACAAGTACGTTATCAACAATAAGCAGTTTCACAATAGTATTACATAGGTACTCATAACACAAGTTTTCAAGATTACTGTAGTTAAACAATGTGTGAGAACGCTGTCAGCTTTACATTCTTGCTTTATTTACTCTCATTCATAGACTTTGAGACTAAGAAACAATCACTGAAAAGTATTGTTACTGTTGCTATAAGCCATTAGGCTCACGGATTCAATGTCTCAGCGGCGCCGACAACATTTGTGCGTAAAGAAATTGTTACTGCGAACACATTTCTAAGTTAGCATTCAGAACCAGTTTCGAGCGAAAATATAGTCTGCAACGCAAAAACACCTTATTGACTGGCAGAATACCAGGCTGCTTTAACGTTTGAAAAATAAACCGAATTTTCCAGCGCTGATGGTAACTATGAAGTCTCATTTATGTGTAATGTTGTGATCAATCATAAAGGTGAAATGCTTTGGGTACCCCCGGCCATCTACAAAAGCTCGTGCATTATTGGTCAGTATTTGTAAAAATATCGATTGGTGTTAGATTTACTTTGATGAATTCAGATGTGGAGTTCTTCCCATTTGACGAACAAGTCTGCACATTGGTATTTGGCTCGTGGACGGTAAACCCAAGAAACTTCTTCGTTATTGGGAAAGGTTTTTCCAGTTCTTTTTCAGTATAACGAGAACGAGATTAAGCTCGAGTTTGTCGAAGGAGAATGGGTAGATTTGTCCGAGTACTCTCCCTCTTCCATTTGGGACGTAATGGACGCACCCGCATCACTTGTGAATAAAAGAAGTAGAATAGAATTCCAAGTTAGGATACGGTAGGCTGAAGTTTCATAAGATTCTACACTTGATGATATGTGTAAATATACTAATCAGGAGGAAAACATTGTTTTACACCGTTGTACTTATTATTCCCACAGTGCTCATGGCTTTTTTGAGTATGGCCGTATTCTTTCTGCCGACCGATTCAGGTTTGAACTACGTCAAGCACTACCACTTTCTGTTTAAGAATTTTCTTCTTTACAGGAGAGAAGATGACGCTAACAATCTCCGTACTGCTATCTATTGTTGTGTTCTTACTGCTTGTGTCCAAAATCCTGCCGCCAACATCCAGTACAATCCCACTTATGGCTAAGTAAGTATTCAATTAGTGCATTTCAGATTGGGGATGCAGAGCTGAAAGCATTCTTAATGAAGTTCTTTCCAGTCAAGGCTCAATGAGCTCTGGAATAGCCTCTACAGAATCTGTAGCACCTTTTTTATTTCGGGGAAATTCTGACATCTACTATTTCCCTTTTTATTCGTCGGTTGGAACTACCACCATTAAAAACTATTTACTATTATTCACTACGAAATCTTAATCGTACATTAGCAGATTCCCGAGATTTTGCAAATACTAAAAGTCACGATAAGCGACCAAAAGCACACTATCACAAGGCTTTAAATTCCTTTATCAAGTTTGCCTACGAAATGAGAACTGCAAATTCGATAGATTGCATTGCTTTGTATCGATATTTGTGAAATAAAGAGAGGAGTGTTGCATTGAAAAAAGTAGGAGCCAACTGAGACACTCCTACATAGGGTCCTGAGAATTCAGCTTTCGAAAAATATGAAATAAAATCACACACCCTTGACATGGAAAATTAAGCCATGTGACCTCCTCCCTATTTTTATTCATTTGTGAAGAATTTCAATATCTGCTAGTTTTCAAAGAGTACCTTCTTCGAAAGCAAGTCTTCCTTGACATTCGAGTTTCTTTGTTCTCAATGAAATTTTATTTGGATGCTTATTCAAAATACTTTTGCTACGCTGGTGGAATTTTTGGTCATTTATATAAGAACACTCTGACCTTATTAACGAAAAATGCTCCTGTAACTTGCCTTTTTGAGTTTTTGAAGCAAAAGAACATACAATGGGGAAAACCGATACAAAAGGAAAATGCAGTAGTATTGCTTATAAATAGGGCTTTGAAAGGAGAAACAAAACAAACTACTTGTTTTTCTACGTAGACAAAGAACATTTTTTGCGAAGCTTCCTTTGCAAGAGATCTAGGAGTATAGCTTGGGCTACACTCATGAGAAACCATATATATCGTTACTAATCTCGCTCAGGGCTACAGAAACATAATAGAAACATAATGGAATCACGAAACTATTACACTTTATAGCAATTGCAGCTCCATCCACATCATTGTGATATGAAAATCGTAATTTGTGGGAGAGTTTTATTGGCGTTCCCACACCCTCGATACATAGAACCACGTATTCTGGTAACCTTCACTTTGAAGACTGTGAGGGGACACAACCTTCACCTGAAAAAAAAAACAGTAGTCATCCGGGGCGAATCCCCGGATGACTGCTGTTTTTTTATTGTTGCCCATAACAATAAGCGTTGTTTTTTTATTGTTGCCCATAACCATAACCATAACGGAACGCCGCGTTCCGATATGCTCTCACTCATGATTTTGCAAAGTTACGAAGCTGCAAGAACCAGCGTCCAAAGTTGCCTGTGTGCCAACTCTGTGCCAGCGCCGCTCCAGCATGTGCCCTAATCAAAAAGGGAATGCTACAGGGTAGAGGTACGAACGCCTCAATTAGGCGCCGCTTCTGCGGGCTGCTGGTCCTTTCGTCCTACTGTTGTACATCGTGTTGGGACCAATAGTCCGCGGAGGCGGTGCCAAATCGAGGCGTTCGTTCCTCCACCCGAATGCTACACATGCCTACTGCTGTTTGCTTACAGATACCTTCTTCTCACATTTGTGCTCAACGTTATCACTATACTGGTTACTGTAATCATCATCAACGTGTATTTCCGTGGCCCGACCACTCATCGCATGCCAGCGTGGGTGAGAAAGTTATTCTTGGAGGTGAGGGAAATTTGTGGCCAAGCATCTTTCAAATTTCTTTGTTTAACTCATTTTAGTAGATTTTAAACTTGTTTTAGTGGATGCCTTGTGTAATGTGTATGCAGCGGCCGAAATCTGCTTCGAGAAAGTTATTAGCAAGTCAGAAACGAGGGGTGGCACAACTGCCAGGCTTAGGACAGTTCACTTTAAACCCAGCCACTCATCATCCTTTCTGCCCTAGCGCCGATGACAGGTACATAATGAAAGTCAAGGGACGTGAGGAAAAATCAAATGCCTAATCTCACCTTTTACAGAACAGCGTCTGTGAAGGTGCTGAGCAGCTCACCGGAAATCGTCAGAGATCCTTTGACTGCTGCGTTTTATCCACTTTCACCGGATGCTCTGAAAGCTATTGATGCAATCGAATACATAACAGATCATCTAAAACAAGACGAAGAATTCAAAATGGTGGGTAAAAGTAGTTGAAATGGAACAAGTGACTAGACAGTATCTAGGCACCCGAACTTTTTTCGTGAGACGGGTTGTAAGATCTTGAGTAAGTCATATAATAAGTGGCAGCTCATACAATTCTTTATAGCTGAGAGATTTAGCTTTAGACGCTCATCCAAACCGTGCAATCAAAAATGGTGGTCGGTCCGCTCGAAATTTCTCGGCCAGGAATGAAGCATATGAATTGCCGCTTGAGTTATACAGGCCCCGTAAAATCCAATTGCCCACACATCGCTTTGAACACCAACGCGCGGCGCGGCTGGAAATGCTTGGTCCGCGCTACAGGCTTTTTGCGAGCGACAGTGACCGCGCACCCTTTCCACACATACTTTTTCTAACTTTTGAAGGAAGTTTTCTTCAAGATATACCTTGCATTGACGAGAACAACTTAAAAGTTGAAGAAAAATTTCTTGGAATATAGTGAACGCCGACAGTCGTTCGCGACGACCGCTCGCTTGCGCTGGTGTTCAAGGCACGGCGCGGGCAGCTAGATTTTACGGCGGCTATATGTAGCTTAGCTAAGGCTTCCCAGCTGAAGCCCAGAATGAAAGCCCAAGCCCTACATATGGCAGGACAAATTCTGAGCCTGAATAATCATAGCGACAAATTTTTTTATTCAGTTTCGTGATGACTGGAAATACGTAGCGATGATTATCGATCGATTACTGCTCTACGTCTTTTTTGGTATCACCGTTGGTGGCACCTGCGGTATACTTTTCAGTGCACCTCATATTTTCCAAGGTAGCCGTTGAAATAAAGAGAGTTTACGTTTAATTTACATAATTTTTGATTATAGGCGTCAACCAAAAAGAAGTGTTACGACGGCTTATCGAATTGTACAAATATGGTGGTAGTCGCAGCTAAATATTCGAAAATTGTGCGGGTTTATTTTTGCTTCAAGTATTTACGTCTTTATATGAAAATATTTTGTCGATAAATGTTGTCTTTGTACTTTGTCTTTGTTAGGACTGAACGCATCGAATCAATGGGCAGATTTTGACTCAGAAGAGTTCAAAGCTCTAAGAAACTTTACCACATAGGAGCCATTTTTTGGCAAGTAATTTCCCTCACCATTAAAGGATTTATTCATCTTCTTCTCAAAACAAATCATTTCAATCTGCATAATCGCGACTGTTGAGTTTCCCACTTGAGAAACAATTGAAAAACAAGTTTATAAACATTATGAGACAGTCCTAAAAACGCGCGTTTGTTCTTCTTTTAAAAAAAAAGGATCCAATTGCGCACAGTGGCCAGCTGCCCAGAGGTTATGCTGCTAATATTTTTCGGTCTGAAAATGTATTCTACTGTCTAACTACGGCATGTCTTGTTACTAGATAAAGGAAAAGTAAAACAACTAGTTTTCTAAGTAAGAAAGTACTATGAATGCGAGAAAACAGGATCATTGTGAAGGAAATTGGGTTCTACTTTGTTGAAAAAACGAATAACGAAGTTGGCCATGGAATTGGGTTAAATTTATCGTCATCTACTCCGGACACGAGATGCCTGGCGTGTCTTCTTGGAATCTAATAGGTATTATAGGTGCCTGCAGGATCGCGAGAGTCGGACGTGCGTACGGCCATTACGCCACGCACGTCCGATTTCACTGAGGCAGATGCCAGACTTATCCGCTTCGCCGGTTCGTTCGGTTCATAGGTCAAATATCACTACACTGTCCAAAAGCAAAGGTGGTCAACCGAATGAACCTGTTCAACAGGATAAGCCTGGCACCTATCTGAGTCGTCGGACGCACATCTGACGCAGGGCCCGGCACGCGTTGGTTTGGAGCATTTTTGGAAACGAAGTCCCCATGACTTCGCGGAAATTTACGAACTCCCTCTTGACGTAAAAATCAGTGGGGAACCCCTTATTCAATCAAAATAACAATAATAAGCGAGAAAAGCGCATTTTGAGGTACCTAATCTTATATATGAAGCAGAATGTGTGTCTGTCTCTATGTATGTATGTCTGTCTGTCTGTCTGTCTGTCTATGTGTACGTATGTGCGAAATAGAAATTTTTATTTCTGAACCGATCCGGACCAAACTTGGCACACATACACCTCGGGACAGGGAGCGTGTCATGAGCTACCTTTCGTTATCGATTTATCGATTTTTCCGCAGAGTTCTTCTACTCAGACAATCGCCGGGGGCAGGCGGTTTGCAAACTCGCGCTTTTCTGCAAGCGGTCAGCAGGATTTTGGGGCGTGGCCAAACTTTCAGCGAGCGGTACTTCCTTTACTGTCTAATGTTCTGCCAGCGGGCAGCAACACAGAATTTTCTGCAGGCGCTCGTCAAATAATCTCTTTCAGCAAACGCTGGCCATAACTTCAGCAGGCGCTCGGACTCTTTTTACGGAGTTTCGGGCATACGTCGAGCACAGGTAAGACTCTGTGTGGCAGAGGTGTCACCGTTGGTTTAATTACTCAAGTTTGAGGTACTTTCTCTCAGCGGAAAGTACCTGAGGGCTGCGCGGTCCTCCGCAAAGGACCGTACGGCCCTCGAAAATCTTGCATATTCTCGCGGAAAGTCTGCGAGAATGCGGCCACTGCACCGCAGCTAATCTATAAGAAAACCGCGATTGTTTTCCAAGCTTTCATCTAGAATTTCGCTAAAATTCTTCCAAATATCTGCAAGCGGACCGCAAGAAATCAGCGAACTATTTTTCCGGTGCCCGCCGCCCATAAATCGCATGGCCGCCCGCCCCCAACAATTATCTGAGTATGGGGCTGGGAGTTGGCACAGGGAGGTAGGCATGGCGATTACGAATACAGTATTAGTTAGCAGAATTATCGATTACTTTTATCGATTTTATCGATTTTTTTGCAAAATTTGAGGTACAGGGCTGGGAGTTGGCACAGGGGGTAAGTGGGTTTGGCGATTCCGAATACATTATTAGTCAGCAGAATTATCTATTACTTTTATCAATTTTATCGATTTTTTGCAAAGTTTAAGCTACAGAGCTGGAAGTTGGCACAGGTAAGTGGGCATGCTGATTTCGAAAACAACACAGGGAACAGGAAATGAAGTAGAAGTGGGCACAGGGATTTGCTGTACAGGGATAGGGATGGGACTTTTATTACAGTGTTTTGATAGGGCCAAGCGGAGCCAGGTAAGCAAGCTAGTATAACAAAAAAGCAAAAAGAAAAGATTTCGAGTTGATCAAAGGCTCTGTCATTGAGTAGGGTACCATTTCAGTGCTCAGAATGTCGAAAACCTCCTAGGCCAATCAAATCTGTGGCCTCAACAATCTGGCGATGCATTTTTCGCCACATATTTCAAAGGACACCGCAAGTGATTGGAGCGCGATATCTATCAACGCATAGATTCACACAACTTTTGCTCAAAAAAAAGAGGAGAGGCAATGGTTTGATTGCTCTTTTCACTATATGACAGATTTTTGACAGTTTTAATCGCCCAAATCAAAAAGATCCAAAACTTGTGTAAACTCTCCGATATTTATGCTCCGAACCAATCCAGTTGGTTTGGTGTTGGTCTAGAACCAACAAATTCAGTTAGGACACATAAGTTTTGGGAACTTTTTACAAAACATAGTTTGGAGTAATATTGTATGCGCATAGCCCAAATTCGGAGCCATGTGATTGTTTGGGCGCTGTAAACAAGCCATTTGTTTGTTTGAGTCTTGCGTTTGAAATTCGCGCGCTTGCAAAAACACGTTCAACTCGTATAACCTGATATGTTCGTCGTTTTTCTATCGGCGCTTCCCCCGGACCTTATAGAAACGATATCCCCGTTGCTTCTAACTGAAAGATGAAGTCCAGTTTGACCCAGACCATCTGTGCCGGGCACTGATCTGACGTGCGCGGCGTAATGGTCGTACGCACGTCCGACTCTCGCGATCCTGCAGGCCCCTGTACTATCACTCGAATCCAAAATTCTACTCAACGCAATTATTTACATATGGTCGTTATACAGGATATTCCAAAAATGTGCTTACTTTTTGACTGTTAACACGCCATACCTGAGGGGTCGTAGAGAGGTCAGAAAGAGGGGGGGGGGGGCTCGTCGAGGTGATGATGTTAGCGACATTATGTCACTCAACAATGTCTGATAGGCCCATTGTACGCAACACCAGCACATGTTTTGGCCCACCGTCGTACATGCACAGTAAGGATATTGAAAGACTTCTGAAAGCATAAGAGCACCATTTTCGTAATTAGCATGTCAAATAACCTTTGAGGGCCAAGTTTCAAAATTGTGAGGTTTCCACAAATATTGGGACACTGAAGTGAGGTGGTCATTTTCCACATGCTAACTTCGTTTCAAAGGTGAGTAAACTGCTTCTTTTTGCACTCATTACGGGTATTACTACTTCTTTGCTCGTATTAGCCCACTTCAATTAACCTCCAAACTCTGGAATTAAGTGCAAGCCAATATCTCGCTTGTCCTTTTTTTCGCTTTCAATTTCTCAGACTACAGAAGACCAATCAGGCTCAAAAGAAAGTTACGAGGATTAGGCCATCGAATATACATGTTCTTGCCGCCTTTCCTCGCGATTCTCGTAGCGGCGCAGAAGCATATTACCGTAATCCATTATTTGTGTTTTCCATTTGCTTAGCTAAAGAAAAACAACTATATCTTTCCCTAGGAGAAACACTTTCGCACGAAATTCTTGCTATGTGGAGAAGAATGTTTAGCAGTAGCAACCATAACAGCCACAGCTTTTTAGGGGTTGTGTCACATCCCACTAACTTGCCTCCTTAAAGAATTTTAGCGAACAAAATACATACAATATTATAGCATGAGTCTTGTAGTTTTCAAAGAAGTAATTTGGGCCTGATTCATCTTCTTCGCTCTGACTGAAAGCTGGTGAGAGCACAGCCATTGAAGGCGAAAAATGGGACAAAACGGCCATAGTTTGATGATTATTTGAAGGAGGATTCATAGTACGGGAAAAAAGGGAGTAGTACTTTGTATTGGGTACAAAAAAAAAGTCAGCTAATTCATTTTTGAAGTATAGTCAATCATTGCTAAAACTCGGCCCTTGGTGGTTATTCGACACGATAATTACGAATATGTGCCTAATTATGCATGGTGGAGTCTTTGTGTCATGTCTACGGAAGAGAAGAAGGGGGAGGGGGGGGGGGGTGTATTAAGACAGGAGATAGGTGGGAAGGGCGGTGTATCCGGCGCTGTATGCCACACCACTTGCTCGACCCTGTTAATAACTCTCTTGTAATGAAGTCTTTCAAGAAGCTTTGAGTACCATTTTGTAAAGCTGGCTTCAACTTAGATTTAGACAGAGAGCGAATCATCGATCGCTCTTCATTACTGCAGGATTACGGTAGAAATTTCAAGTACATGGTATCATTGTGAAAAAGCTGCCGTATCAAAAATTTTCGAGAAATGAAAACTTGTGTAATAAGGTTTTCGCGGACACCGAGTTCAATACTCAACTACGTACAAGTTGCGAAGCTTACTGAACGTTGTGACCGCACTTTTTAGGATTATTGAAAGAACAGCCGCTACTGCCTACAGTCGCTTCATTTCATATGATCATGTGTGCCATTGCACACACAGTCCACTTTGGCGTCCTCATCCTGGATTTGCAATCGCAAAAACGCAAGAGACTTACCGATTGTTATCGTTTACATCAATTTGAGGTCACTAGTAACTAAAAAGGAATAAAAATGCTAACAACACCTTGGAAACACTTACCTGAAGGCTTGTTTCTCCCACGAATCCAGGATGGGGACGCCAAAGGTGAACTGTGTGTGCAATGACACACATGATCATATGAAATGAAGCGACTGTACCTCGCATAACTTTTTAATAAAGCACCATGATGGGTTGTGAACTTCACATTTAGAATCAGCAACTCCAATTAGGGCAGCGTAAAAGTTTTCAAGTTGTTTTTTTTCCTTTCTGAGGCAAAAATATGGCCTTTTATTGCTCAAAACCCTCTTTGAAGTTTTTACCGTAATCCTACAGTAATGAAAAAGGGTGATTCTTTCTATAGTGTAGATCTAAGTTGAGTTAGCTCTACAAAAGGTACTTGAAGCTTCTCGAAAGACTTCATTACAAGGGAGTATTAACATCCAAACAGTAGGCGCATTTTTTGGGATACCCTGTATTATAGAGGGTGCCCCAAAAAGATGTAAACACCGTTTATCGTCAATAACTCCCTTGCTTTCAAGAATCTCGCCGAGCTTGAGGAAACGTTCTATATATCGAGGTTTATCTTGAATTTGCAGCATGGAACAGATCTCCGATCTTTCTTCGTTGCTGTAGGATACGATAGGAACTTCGAGAAGGCTTTCAAGCTATTCAAAGTAATAATTTGGCTCAGAAAGAGACCAAACAAGCCAAAAAATCTTGTACTGAGCTAACCGAAGTCGCTGATTTTGAATATGAAGTTCGCACTTTGCTTGTATCGGTAATTCGCGTAGATCTCTTCAACATCTTTTCAGACTTTTCCTATTCTATGCTGCCTCGAGTAACTTCATCTATCGATATCGTTTCAGATCCTCTCGCACAGCTTTTCTGCAAGTGTTGTTGAACAGCATTTGCTCCAGGTGTAGCGTACTTGGATCTGCGTGCAAGCTTTTCCTTTTCTGTAAAGGTTTCATAATATTGTTCGTCAAACGTCCACTTCCTCTTTCCACTGAGAACTGCCTGCTCAGCACAGCTGCGTAGTCCTTCGATAAGCTTCCTAGACCTTCTATTGGATTATCGTGTTTCTTCCAGTTGTTCTGGCAATGGCGTTCTCGAGAATGCGTTCGTCATACACCGCTTCTCTTCTGAGCTTCGAGCGATGAGAGGATTTTCTTTTCATTCTCTGATTGATCGGATCTTCGCTCGAAGTAACTGGTGGTCTGAGCCTGTGCAGAACGACTGAATCACTCCGACATCGACTAAACTCCATCTCCTATTGACAAAAATATGGTCGATTTCCGCATGTGCCGTGCCATGTGGTGATTCCCATGTCCAACGGCGATGTTCTTTCTTCAAAAAAAGGAGTTTCCATAAAACAATCGAGCCGCTGCGATGAGTTCGACGAGTCTGTCTCCATTCTAGCTGCGAATTTCCGGAGCGAATTTCCCACAGTCCCTTCTTGGGCTTGCGCCTGTCCTATCCTTGCGTTAAAGTTGCCGACGATAAACTTATAAAACGACTTTCCCCTGAGATGGCGTCTTCAAGCTCCTCGTAAGACTTGTCGAGCTCACTTTCATCGTCTGCCACTATGGATGAATCAGTTGATGATACTTATCTTCCTCTGACTTGGAGCGGCAAGCCGCAGGGCCGCTAGTCTTGGTGACAGAATTTCATATGAGTCGGCGACGTGCCCAACGGATGGGTGTACGACAAAGCCAACGCCTCCGACATTTCGTGTTGGAACCTTCTTTCCTAGTATGACAAAGGTTCCGTCCCCATCCTTTCTCCTAAGTGTAGCCAACTTCTGTTCTTGATTTCTGTGGTGTAATCATGTCGTATTTGATGCAAGTTGCGGCGTCTAAGAGAAGATAGAGCTCGTGGGCTGAGGATAACGTTCTTGCATTGCAAGTGCAAAGTCGAAAATAGCCTCTAAGTCTTGCCATATCCGTTTTGTTGCCGAAAGCATCTATAAACGTTTCGCTTTTGCACCTCAGATTTCTTCGCTTTCACCGATCGTACTGCCATCCGACGTCAAGCGGCAGACGAACGCGGTGCGCAGGGAACTGGGGCGACTAATTTTGAAGTTGGCAAAGTTATTGAAATTCCCCGTCATCCCTAGATAGTCGGGCTGGGCGTTCTGAGGCTGTGTCGAAGTAGTCGCCGCTCCTTAGTGACACTGACGGTTTTCGCTTCCTCGCGATTTGACTGGCGTTGCCAGGTAGGTGGCAACGGACCCTGACATAATGAGGGAGGTCTGCTTTAGCTGGGTTGACGCGGGGTGGTCTGCTTTAGCTGGGTTGACGCCTGAGTCCGGATCTTCCTTCTATAGGCTGTATCAGCCAGCATCGGTTCCGCGCTAATATGCCTTGCGAGGACGCACCGTCGCTTGCGACGTGCCCTAGCGCGTAGCGGAGTTCGTACGCGTGACTTCGCACCGTCGCAAGTTGCTGCAGGTGCGACGTCTCACAACCGATGCTGGTTGGTGCAGCCTATACATACAGGGGCACCCCCCTCGCCACGCTGAGGCAGCAGACCTTGAGGGGGGATGGATGGAGTAGAGTTATGAGGGGCCGCTATGACCAGATTGGACACAGGTTCAATCCCACACCCGGGCCAATCAAGGCTCTACCCTCCGGGTCGGTAAATTTGTATCAGAATAATCTGTGAGGATAGAAGCACTGATTTGCTGAACGGCTGACCCCGCTGTGATAGGCTCGCACCATACAATTGTCTCCTCAACTACGAAGTAGGGTGCGTTCGGCGCATGCCCGCAGAGGGTATTGAAGACGCCTAATTCTTTATCCTTTTTATTTCCAAATAACCATGTAAAAAGAGCGGTAGATCTCATTTACATTTCATGGTGAGTACGATGCGGTGTTTCGAAGTGAGGATAGGAAAGAGGACAAGTCGAAGAAGCGCTGCTACCTGGATTTGGAGCAGAAGCGGGATTAAGAAAAGGATGTCGTTGAAGAAAAAAAAGGAAATTAAGTTAGGGTGAGTCTTTACATCGCTCCGGTCTATAAAGTTACAATGTAACCTTCGTCGCGCCCACGGTCCAAGCGGACCGGGAAAGCCAGCTAGTATTATATGAATATTGGTAACTGCCAGATTGACTTGGTGATCATGTTTGATTTTGTGGAAACAACCATTTTGATTTTGTTGATGAGCTAAGCCGATCGACGGATCCTGTTGCGAAAGGTTGATGCGCGGTTAAATAAGCTGGCCTCTGTGACATTCAGAAATTCAAAAATAAGCGAAAAAGGTTAATGGTTGACCTTATAGGTATTTTATTCGAATTAACAAGCTTAGCTATCCATTCTTGCCAGTTTCCAACTCTACAGAGCTTGAAGTGTCCGGGCAAAATCTCGAACAGAATTTTTTTTACTTACGTAGGCTTATCCTTGCCGCTGATTTCGAAAATGCAGCTTGCAGAGTGCGAAAATGTCTAGAACGGGCTTTTCCAGAAGCCCGTGATTGGACGTTCTGAAAAGGACGTTTGGTTTTTATTTTGAAAAGACGTTTTTCAGTCTGGACGTTCTCAGACAATCGCTGGGGGCAGGCGGGCACCGGAAAAATAGATTGCTGATTTCTCGCACCCCGCTCGCGAATTTTTTGCAAAGCAATCAGGACTTTTCGGAAGACCGCTTGCTGAGTCAGCGGATTTTTGAGAGACCGCCTGTTGAATTTTTTTCGCTCTTATCTTTTGCAGATATATTGCTGAATTTCTGAGGAATCGAGAACTCAGCAAGCGGTCTTCCGAAAAGTCCTGATTGCTTTCCAAAAAATGCGCGAGCGGGGTGCGAGAGGTCTGCAATCTATTTTTCCGGTGCCCGCCTGCCCCCGGCGATTATCTGAGTTTGCTGCCGAGGATAAGACGCAGAGCCGTGACGGGACCCTACATATCCTCGATACATAGAGCCATGTACTCTGATAATCTTCACTTTGAGGGCCACGAGAGGACACAACCTTCACCTGAAAAAAAACAGATGTCATCCGAGGCAAAGCTCCGGATGTTATAATCTTGACTATATCGGAACGAGTGTGAATGAAGCAAATATAGGAAAGAATATCTTGAAATTATCTCAGCGAAACCGAGAATTTGCGTTTTTATAGCCTTTTTTACTTTGAAAAGAAGGTTTATGCGAAAGTTCCACCAAAATTCAGGACAACATTTCCTAGTGAACCTCTTATTTGACTGAAATTGAATTCCAGAAGTCCAGGAAAGCTGTTGGAGTCAAATGAGGACGAGAAACTGCGCTTAAATCTTGCGCAAAAAGTGGCGCAAGAAAATGTGCTCTATTTCGTTAATGAATGATTCTCAACGGCAGTCAGTGCTCCTCGTCGTGTCATGATAATCAGAATAATATATAATGGTGCGGGATTTCGTTGAGAACCTGCGGAAATCTACGACTAGAGCCAAATGCCCCCGTCGGCTCTGTCTGTCTCGACTGCTCGTCTGCGTCTCCGAGCGCTGTGCGCTACTGCTACCCCTAACGAGGAGAGCGGGGCATTTGGCTCTGGTACCCTTTCCTTATTTGTTTCAAACCCAATTTCCGCAAGCTATATATCATATTGAAGCTTTCATCTCTACTTTCACGCTGACAATGTCCCAAAATCACTTTTGATTTGAACGAAAAATACGGCAAAAATCTTGTTTTCGAAAATCTCTTGTTTTTCCCCTAGTTCAACTCTTTTCACGCGGTTTTTTTCAAGCATTCTATAGATCTTGCTTTTGTTAATAATGCAGACAACGATCCAACGCTGATCTCTGATCATGGAGGAATTTTTTGTGAAAAATCGTAGAAAGTGCGCTTTTCTTTACCTCGTTCTCCTTCAATGCTTTCGCAGCAATTTTTTTCCAGCTTGGGCATTGTTGCTCAAAACAATAAACGCAACAATCCAGACAACATTCCAAAAAACAGGAACGTCAATGCGGAGGTAAAAATTTGAGGGACGCTAAAAACTAAATTTGGCTTTGACGTGCATTTCGACATAAAAAATTTTCATAACTAATTTCTTTCTTGTTTGTCTTCTTCTTCATAACCACCGCTTTAGAAACATGGTTTTCTGGAACAATCACAAAAAAATTAGCTTTTCTTCTTTTTCCCCGTGTTTCGGAATTGTTGGTCCTTGAGCGAAAACATGCTTCTGGAAAGCCGCCAAGTGAAAGATTTGAAAACCTTGATGCAGCGTTTTTATCCCGTTTTCAGCACTTTCTTTTGCTTTTATATTTGTTTTACGTCTTTTTTCTTCTCTGATCTTCCATAAACAACCTTCACTTTTTCTGAGAGCACATAGTCAAACAATTTTCACTTTTGACGCCCTGTCTAGACTATCGAAGGTATGGGACCCTATGTCTTGATTGTGAGCGATATACGCTCCCTTTATCGATTTATCCTCGCTTCCGTTTTTACAGCATGTGGCCGCGATGGGCTGGTGGGTATATCAGGGCTAGTTTTGCGCGACAGTAAAACCCCAAAACTCCCAAACTAGTCCGGACACTGCCTTCAAAATACGAAAAAAATCAATAAATCGATGAAGCATGTTGTGGCGAAAAAGCTTAGGTTTGTTTCAGATTGCCGCACTGACCGCGGCAGACTGGAGCAGACTGGAGCAGACTGCAGCTGACTACAGCAGACTGGAGCAGACTGCAGCTGACTACAGCAGACTGCAGCTGACTGCAGCTGACTGCAGCTGACTGACCGCACCGGTCGCTGCCTCCTCTCGTAAAATAAAACAACCGCGATTATCAAGACAGCGTGATTTACGCCTGAGAAGATCATAAGTTCCATCACAATTCTTCTCAATCAAATTTTACCGATAGTTTTTCTCTAGTATGTTCGTATTTGTTCTAATTCCTCCTTTATTGCATATAGTATTGTCTTTTGCTTTTAGATAGATACTAGCTGATAGTTCCCGGCCTCACTCGAGGCTCCAGATTAGTTTAGCTCAAAAACGTGTGAACTTACGCTTCTAAACTTCTTTGAACTGTGCGCAAAAAGCGCTTTGAGACGACTTGCGGCATCTTCCCGACTTTGAGATAGAAATGGACTCTACCGCCCCTTAAATGATCATGGAAAAATGATCGGTTGGAGCATGAAAAGTTTTCATTCTTCTAGTGAGTAAACAAATCAATAAATCAATAAAAGGGCCCAGCGAGTAGCCATAAACCAGCGCCGGAGTCGAAAGCATGTGTGTGTAAAGTTTCAGCTAGATCGGTTTAGTGGTGCGCGTTTCCACAACGAACGAATAGACGAACACACTTACAAAGTTTGAATTTTATCTATATATAGATTATTGTTGTTTGTTTGAGCCACAACTATTTATCCTCTCCACCTTTAAGCTTCAGCCGTTGTGGCCGTTGCAGTCAAAGCGGTCAGCTGCAGTCTGCAGTCTGTTGCGTTCAGTGCGGCAATTTAAAACAACTTTTAGTGACACCCACCTCGCTCCAAAGTTCATGCGTGCAAAGTCTCGTTCAAATTCCATAGTTCTTTCTAACATTTTCTCAGACACTGGGAGCGGACGAGCCGCGGTCCATTACAGGCTGAAATTTCGCAGCCCCGCGGGCCGGCCGGAGAGTGGCCTCGGCTCGGCCGGCAATAAGACTCGGCTCGGCCGGTTGTGGGCCTCGGCTGAGCCGCAGCTGGTTGTCGGGCCGTCCGTATCATTTTAGCTCGGCCATATAATTGGGTTTGCTCACCGGGGCTCAGGGCTCACCCTTTGTCCATTTATTTCAAATTTGATTGCCTAAGCCGGACAATGATACACGTAGAAGTCTTTTATTTACTGGCACATACAACACAGTAAAAACAAAAACTGAGGCCACCGATATAGCATCTTCGGAAACCATGTCCGACTTCAAAATTGGACGCTATCCATGGTTGTTTCCAAGCAACATACTGATCTTGTTCCTGCCTGAAAGACTGAGATATCGAAGGCAATGGACATTGAGGATAGCCTAACCATGCGTCGTACATCACGTAAGTATCCTTTAAGCTAAGACACTAAGAGCGGCCGAGCCGCGGCCTTCAATTGACATAGGCCGCGGCTCGGCCGGAGTCTCTTACACGAAAATCGGTCCGCGGCTCAGCCGCTGGAATGCTCCGCCCCATCATCGAAGGCCGCGGCTGAGCCGGTGAGCCCATTTCCTCCTGCGGCTCGGCCAGGCAATGATAATGACATGAATGAAGGGCGGCGGGTCGGCGCACCCCGGCCACGCCCCCAAATTAAGGCCGCGGGAGGGCCGGAAAGGCCTTTTGGGGCCGCGGCTCGTGTGCTTAGTGTCTGACAAGGCCGGTGAGTGAGTTAGGCCGGTCATAACAGAACTGCTAGGCAATAAATCAAAAATCCAGTAAATCAATGGCGCCAGTCGATGATTTCTGACGAAATAGCTTAGTGACACCCGCCCCGCCCCGAGGCTCATGTTGCATCCAGATTTCATGATTCTTTGTACCATTTCAGGCTGGTCATAAGAAAAGGCTTCAATATCATAAGGAATTGACTGTGCCAAGGAACAAAGATAGGCATTTCTTGACCACCAATAAACTGCCAAAGGTTTTGTCACGTCCGCGCGAACGCAGCCCACACGCAAAAATTTAGCTGTTGGCTAACCTCAACTCGAGGCTGCCACACAGGTCAGCCCTCGCTGAAGTGCAATGCGAAGCCTCACTGTGGGGCTCCCGCCTTCCTGGTCGCGAGACACCCCCAGCCAGGTAAGTTTATGATGGGCTGCAGTGATGCAGGGCATAGTCGCCTTCGACGTACCCCTCGCTGCCTGCACTTGTTCTTTTCGTTCTCTTCGAAGAGACGTAGACGTTAGAGTAAGACTGCATGGTGCTGAAGTGCATGCAGTACGCCGCAGCGGATGAGGTGAAGGTCGTTGTTTGGTTATCCAATCCGCCTAAACCAACTCTTCTACTCAGTCACTCGACCAATATGAAGATACTGTTCAGTTTTATTGTGCCGTAACAGGTTGGTATAGATGATATACTATTTATTGCCTGACGTTTCGGCTTTACGCCGTCTTCAGAGGCTGAAAAGGCGTCAGTCACCTTGATGTACGTACTTGGCCGTCAAACATCTCCCCCCACTTGTCATTTGATTCATCTAAGATAGAAGTAGGGAGTACTGGAGTAAACTCCACCCACCAAGTATATCACCGTTGTTATGCTTGCAGCCGCTCGAGATGTCGATCGAGTGCGATGTCAAAGTAAGCAGTCAGGACACTTTGAGACTGCTTAAATACGAGCACACAATCTTATAGATTACAGTATGATATATACGGCATCAAGTCACTCGTTATAGACAATTTCTCATTCTTGCCATTCAGTTTGGGATCGCGGGCAAGGATATAAGAAGCTTCCAAGGCTTTCCGTGCGGAAATCTGATGTTCGTAAGCCAAGATCTTGCACCTAATGTTGTAGTCAGTACCACCGTGCTCTATCATTCTATGTTTTCCGAGTGGACTTACTATGCTTTGCCGTTTCTTACTAGCTAAATGTTCACTTATGCGCACACTCAATGGCCGCCCAGTCTCACCTATATAGATGGCGGAGCACTGGATGCATTCAATTTGATACACCACGCCAGATTTTGCACAGTCTCCAGGTCTTCCGTATGGGCAAACTACGCAATTTCGTGAAACACAGGCTCTATCGTACAGTCTGTTACGTACTAATTGCTTTTTAATGTTGTCTTGCGGGATATTCACTAAGACAACGTCTTTCTCAAGCTGCGCCTGTGTCAGACATTGTTTGATTGCTGTAGTGACCCTTTCGGAGATGTACGGTAAGCACAAAGGTATTCTGTTGATATCATGTTCGCTTGCTCTTACTGCACTTCTTTTTGATCGTCTGGGCCGTATAGTGTATCCGTTTGAGGCCATAATTTTAGCTGCCAGTTTCAATGACTCTTGCCTTTCGTTCTTGCCACTGCAGATATTTGTTACTGTTTTGTACATGTTGCGAACGATGGCACGTTTGACAGCTTCTGGATGTGCGGAATTGGCGTTCAAGATGATATTCTTATTACTTTCTTTGCGAAACCACTTAACTTGAACCCCTCCGTTGACCAATTTCAGCTGGGTGTTCAAGAAGGGTAGCCAGCCGTCGCGTGGTTTTTCTCTTGTAAAGCTTATGTATTGTGATTGATGATTTAGCAATCTAAAACATTCGTCCATTTCAGACTGTGTATTTGTGACGATACAACAGTCGTCAATGTAACGACAATACATAAGCGGGCCTCTGAGAAGCACCGGTTCCTCTATTTTGCTCATGAAGCAAATAGCTAGAACAGGTGCTAATCGTTGGCCCATTGCTAGCCCTCTTATCTGTGCATAATATTTACCCGACCATTTGAAAATATTGCAATCTAAGCATTCCTTGGTAAGCGTCATGATGCGCGATTTACTGAGACCATATGTTGACATGGATGTGCCATGTAATTCGAGTAGCTCAGACAAGGCTTGTAAGGCCCTTTCATTAGATACATTTGTATATAATGATGCGACATCAAACGACTCGACTGCACAGTTCGAGGTGAAGTTCGTTTGGCGCAAAAGCTCAAGGAAGTGATTAGTATTGCTCAAGTGGGCGGGTATTTTATCTAAGAGTTGGCCGACAATTTTAGCAAGGAACCACGATATGCGATCGGCTGGCCCGTTTGTACAACTGACGATAGGTCGTATCTTATAGGAGTTTGCGGATGTGGATTGCATTTCGTTCGCAGAAAGTTTATGCGTCTTGATTAAGCTGTAGAATACAGGGCAAGTGGGTGTTTCTAGTTTCAGTCTACTGAGGAATTTTTCGTGTATACCAGCTTCTCTACCTATCATCGTCCATACATGGTTCAACCTTTTGCACTGCGAGAGAAATTCTTTTTCGCTTGTACAGCGGTATAAAGTCTCATCAGACAGATGAATTTCGGTTATCTCGCGGTCGAGGCTTTGCGGTATGACAATGAATTCTCCGCCTTTATCACTAACCGATAGTCTGATGGTACCGTTGTTAGTCATTTCTCTTAACTCTTTGAGACCTAGCTGTTGCGCGCGTGTCAAGTTGTAATTTCGTATGGCTTGGTTGTCATTGAGGACCTTCAAGATGCTCAATGATAATATCCGAAACTTGATGTCCGCGGCGGCGTATGGCTCTGGCTCTTTATAGAACGAACATGGAAACGGTATAAAATTATGGCCTCAAACGGATACACTATACGGCCCAGACGATCAAAAAGAAGTGCAGTAAGAGCAAGCGAACATGATATCAACAGAATACCTTTGTGCTTACCGTACATCTCCGAAAGGGTCACTACAGCAATCAAACAATGTCTGACACAGGCGCAGCTTGAGAAAGACGTTGTCTTAGTGAATATCCCGCAAGACAACATTAAAAAGCAATTAGTACGTAACAGACTGTACGATAGAGCCTGTGTTTCACGAAATTGCGTAGTTTGCCCATACGGAAGACCTGGAGACTGTGCAAAATCTGGCGTGGTGTAAGCAGTGGTATCAACGCAGAGTACTGCCATCTATATAGGTGAGACTGGGCGGCCATTGAGTGTGCGCATAAGTGAACATTTAGCTAGTAAGAAACGGCAAAACATAGTAAGTCCACTCGGAAAACATAGAATGATAGAGCACGGTGGTACTGACTACAACATTAGGTGCAAGATCTTGGCTTACGAACATCAGATTTCCGCACGGAAAGCCTTGGAAGCTTCTTATATCCTTGCCCGCGATCCCAAACTGAATGGCAAGAATGAGAAATTGTCTATAACGAGTGACTTGATGCCGTATATATCATACTGTAATCTATAAGATTGTGTGCTCGTATTTAAGCAGTCTCAAAGTGTCCTGACTGCTTACTTTGACATCGCACTCGATCGACATCTCGAGCGGCTGCAAGCATAACAACGGTGATATACTTGGTGGGTGGAGTTTACTCCAGTACTCCCTACTTCTATCTTAGATGAATCAAATGACAAGTGGGGGGAGATGTTTGACGGCCAAGTACGTACATCAAGGTGACTGACGCCTTTTCAGCCTCTGAAGACGGCGTAAAGCCGAAACGTCAGGCAATAAATAGTATATCATCTATACCAACCTGTTACGGCACAATAAAACTGAACAGTACTTGATCCAGAAG
Source organism: Cylicocyclus nassatus (assembly GCA_958299035.1). NCBI lineage: Eukaryota > Metazoa > Nematoda > Chromadorea > Rhabditida > Strongylidae > Cylicocyclus > Cylicocyclus nassatus. The sequence continues at coordinate 49,470,033 of CATQJL010000112.1, read as the reverse complement.
ATGCCCAGGTTTAAAGACAAGAGGACCTACAGTATAATCACAAACGTACCGCCAAACCTGTCCTCTCTCGTGTGCGAAGCCTTAGCGCTTCGCCAGAAGGTTGTCGTCGCCCGGCAGCAATTGATCTTCCTCAAACGCTGCAAGTCGACCGAAACGTTCCCACGCTTCATTACAAATAAGAAACTGGGAGTAACATGCGGATTATCAGAAAATCACCCGAAAATACGCGGACTCTACATGAACATTCTCAAAACGGTGATCAAAGAAAAGCAACGCGTGATATACTCCAGCCTACTAAAGTGTGAAGCAAAAGAATTCTCATGTCGTCGATATGTTAATGATATCGAATGGAGGAGGATCAAAAACGCATCAAAACAGATCTGCGCTTCTTTGCGGTCTGATGTCAAAACCGCACTTTGTCAAAAATTTGAAAGACTCTCGGATAGAGGTGAGCCGAGCTTTACTGGAGTTAACGAGAATCTGCCAACTAGTCACCATATTAACATTGCAGCCACTCAGTCCGAAAACGAGAAAAGGACTAGAGTCACCGTTTTAGGTAATGCTCAGGTCTCTTCTAACGCCATCGAACTCCTGAGCCTAGGGCCTTCTTTCGCACCTTCTCAAAACATAAGTGCTAGGACGTATCGCAGTGCATTGGGATCGTTACAAAGATTGCGAGATCAGCTTAGGGTTAGATTGAAACAGCAAAATCAACCGCAACCAACTGATGCTCTGAGTAGACGTACATTACCACCTATACCGTTTCCATGTTCGTTCTATAAAGAGCCTGAGCCATACGCCGCCGCGGACATCAAGTTTCGGATATTATCATTGAGCATCTTGAAGGTCCTCAATGACAACCAAGCCATACGAAATTACAACTTGACACGCGCGCAACAGCTAGGTCTCAAAGAGTTAAGAGAAATGACTAACAACGGTACCATCAGACTATCGGTTAGTGATAAAGGCGGAGAATTCATTGTCATACCGCAAAGCCTCGACCGCGAGATAACAGAAATTCATCTGTCTGATGAGACTTTATACCGCTGTACAAGCGAAAAAGAATTTCTCTCGCAGTGCAAAAGGTTGAACCATGTATGGACGATGATAGGTAGAGAAGCTGGTATACACGAAAAATTCCTCAGTAGACTGAAACTAGAAACACCCACTTGCCCTGTATTCTACAGCTTAATCAAGACGCATAAACTTTCTGCGAACGAAATGCAATCCACATCCGCAAACTCCTATAAGATACGACCTATCGTCAGTTGTACAAACGGGCCAGCCGATCGCATATCGTGGTTCCTTGCTAAAATTGTCGGCCAACTCTTAGATAAAATACCCGCCCACTTGAGCAATACTAATCACTTCCTTGAGCTTTTGCGCCAAACGAACTTCACCTCGAACTGTGCAGTCGAGTCGTTTGATGTCGCATCATTATATACAAATGTATCTAATGAAAGGGCCTTACAAGCCTTGTCTGAGCTACTCGAATTACATGGCACATCCATGTCAACATATGGTCTCAGTAAATCGCGCATCATGACGCTTACCAAGGAATGCTTAGATTGCAATATTTTCAAAATGGTCGGGTAAATATTATGCACAGATAAGAGGGCTAGCAATGGGCCAACGATTAGCACCTGTTCTAGCTATTTGCTTCATGAGCAAAATAGAGGAACCGGTGCTTCTCAGAGGCCCGCTTATGTATTGTCGTTACATTGACGACTGTTGTATCGTCACAAATACACAGTCTGAAATGGACGAATGTTTTAGATTGCTAAATCATCAATCACAATACATAAGCTTTACAAGAGAAAAACCACGCGACGGCTGGCTACCCTTCTTGAACACCCAGCTGAAATTGGTCAACGGAGGGGTTCAAGTTAAGTGGTTTCGCAAAGAAAGTAATAAGAATATCATCTTGAACGCCAATTCCGCACATCCAGAAGCTGTCAAACGTGCCATCGTTCGCAACATGTACAAAACAGTAACAAATATCTGCAGTGGCAAGAACGAAAGGCAAGAGTCATTGAAACTGGCAGCTAAAATTATGGCCTCAAACGGATACACTATACGGCCCAGACGATCAAAAAGAAGTGCAGTAAGAGCAAGCGAACATGATATCAACAGAATACCTTTGTGCTTACCGTACATCTCCGAAAGGGTCACTACAGCAATCAAACAATGTCTGACACAGGCGCAGCTTGAGAAAGACGTTGTCTTAGTGAATATCCCGCAAGACAACATTAAAAAGCAATTAGTACGTAACAGACTGTACGATAGAGCCTGTGTTTCACGAAATTGCGTAGTTTGCCCATACGGAAGACCTGGAGACTGTGCAAAATCTGGCGTGGTGTATCAAATTGAATGCATCCAGTGCTCCGCCATCTATATAGGTGAGACTGGGCGGCCATTGAGTGTGCGCATAAGTGAACATTTAGCTAGTAAGAAACGGCAAAGCATAGTAAGTCCACTCGGAAAACATAGAATGATAGAGCACGGTGGTACTGACTACAACATTAGGTGCAAGATCTTGGCTTACGAACATCAGATTTCCGCACGGAAAGCCTTGGAAGCTTCTTATATCCTTGCCCGCGATCCCAAACTGAATGGCAAGAATGAGAAATTGTCTATAACGAGTGACTTGATGCCGTATATATCATACTGTAATCTATAAGATTGTGTGCTCGTATTTAAGCAGTCTCAAAGTGTCCTGACTGCTTACTTTGACATCGCACTCGATCGACATCTCGAGCGGCTGCAAGCATAACAACGGTGATATACTTGGTGGGTGGAGTTTACTCCAGTACTCCCTACTTCTATCTTAGATGAATCAAATGACAAGTGGGGGGAGATGTTTGACGGCCAAGTACGTACATCAAGGTGACTGACGCCTTTTCAGCCTCTGAAGACGGCGTAAAGCCAAAACGTCAGGCAATAAATAGTATATCATCTATACCAACCTGTTACGGCACAATAAAACTGAACAGTACTTGATCCAGAAGATGCCCAGGTTTAAAGACAAGAGGACCTACAGTATAATATGAAGATAATTGTACTGAAATCGAAGTTCTCCATGGTCTCGCCCTATCACGTGTACTTCTTATGCACGTAACTCGGGAGACGTTCAAAAACAGCCAAACAAGCTCGAGGACGAGCTTTCTGAAGGAATGGAGATGTCGGGATGCAACTATTACCCAACAGCTGCTCGCGATGGGGGTTAGCCTAAGATAGCGAACCTCTGGCAGTGACCTCCGCCCGCCGACAGGAGCGGTGCCTTCTTCCCCCTTTCCCGTACCCTTTTGTATATAACCTGTATAATAAGTATTATAGTAAGACTAATGTAAACCCGCTACACATCAGGTAAAGGACTCGCGAACCTTTATCCTGACACGCCTAGCAACTGTTTTCGTACTCTACTATTCATCAAAGAGAGTTATAGAATGTAACTTAGGCCAAGGAACGAAACATGGATATCTTACGTTAGTTTGAAGAGCGTCCAATGTAAATGTTCACTAATGTCCAATGTAAAAATGGCATAAAATGTTCAAAATTCCCCACGGTCTGCTTCAAATTAGTTCTCGAGCATAGCTCATGCCGATCCTTCCGATGCCGATCGCTTGTGACAGTTTTTCGACACGAGTAATCGTGACTACAGTCGAGTAGATTTTCCGCTTAAGGCCTCGGACAGAGTTCACGCGATTCTATCGTGGCTATTTAATCGCCGCGATTTTCATTCACATTTATTTTACATTCAAAAATTTCGAGCTGAAAAACTATCACAACCGAAATTCAAGCTGATCGGCATGCAATGTACTCTTAACAGTTGTCTGTCGCGATTGAATCGCGACGTCAAATTGCGTGAATTCTGTCCGAGGCCTAATATAGTGTGCTTGCACTGTAGGTGAAATGTAGCAAAATTTGCTCGTAAACTGTTAACCCACGCCAGTAATGCCGACATTCTGCGCGCGCAACTGGCCGGCGACACAGACGTAGATAGCTACATACTTATTTACGCGCAAGTTTTACCGCATCTCACCCACAGTGTAAGCACACTATATTAAGCGGAAAATCACTCGACTGTAACTATCACAGTCGAAATGCAAAATGATCGACATGAAAGGACTTGTAACGTCGCCTTCGAGTATCGCCAGGCAACGAAATCGGATGATTTAAGCCCTGGACTATCGCCGAGTCATTTGTAACTTAATATGCGTAGTGCACACTATACACGCTAACTGACGAACTGCGAAACTAGAAGCTGCCCATTTCCAGTGATTTCTCCTTGTTTCCTTGTTCTGTTTGTTTTAGTGGGTTATATGTCAGTCAGTAGAACACATTTCTACGTTTTGCTAGGCTAAAAATGTTTGGCTGCACATCAGGAGGTACGCCGCGCGCGGCGGCCGCTCCGCCGCGCAAGCCGCGTTCGAATCTTGGGGCCCACAAAACCCCTACTGTTGAAGATTCCCCGCGGCAAAAACAGGGGGGTGGGGGTGGGGCAGATACATGACTGGATGCCTTAAGTAACACTGCGCCAGGAGCGCTGCTGTTGTATCGGCTGAAGTACGTTGCGGCGTCGCTTCGCGGAAATTTCGCGCCGATCGTACCTCCTGACCGTTTCCCAAAATGTTTTACTGGGAAGTTATTAGTGTAAATGCCGTCGCTGATAGGGCTTGGTGTGCATTCTCACATACTGAGTTACAAATGACTCAAGGTTATATGTTTCAACATTTACCGCATAAAATGTAGTTATGGAAGAATAATCTCGTTGAACGATCACAGTGTGAAAGTTTACTCAACTCGTGCCTATAGTTACAAATGGCTGCGAAGAGCGCGCTCCATGACCTAATGCAATTTGACGGCGCGCAGGGCGTTTGCTGTCGGAGCGTGCAATTCAGGCACAGACATACCTTCGATAGTCTAGAGCAGGGCCCGGCACGCCTTGGTTTGGAGGTTTTTAGGAAACGAAGTCTCCCATGACTTCGCGAAAATTTACGAAGTCCATCTCGACGTGAAAATCAGTGGGGAAACCCTTATTCAACCAAAATAGCAACAAAAAAGCGAAAAAGCGCATTTTGAGGTATGTATAACAAAAAAGCAAAAAGAAAACATTTCGAGTCGATTAAAGGCTCTGCCATTGGGTATAGTACCATTTTGATGCTGGGAATGTCGAAAATCTCCTAGGCCAACCAAATCTGTAGCCTCAACAATCTTGCGATGCATTTTTCGCCACATATTTCAAAGGACACCGCAAGTGATTGGAGCGCGATATCTATCAACGCGTAGACTTATACTACTTTTGACTCAAAAAAGGGGAGAGGCAGCGGTTTGATCCGCTCTCTTCACTATATGATAGATTTTTGGCCGTTTTAATCGTCCAAATCAAAAAGGACCAAAACTTATGTGAACTCTCCGATATCTATGCTCCGAACCAACCCAGTTGGTTTGGTAGTTGGTCTAAAAACCAACAAATTCGAGAACGGATATTAGGACACATAAGTTTTGGGAACTTTTTACATAACATAGTTTGGAGTAATATTGTATACACATAGCCCAATTTCGGAGCCATGTGATTGTTTGTGCGCTGTAAACAAGCCATTTGTTTGTTTGAGTCTTGCATTTGAAATTCGCGCTTGCGAAAGAACACATTCAACTCGTGAAACCTGACATGTTCGTCGTGTTTTTTTGGCGCTTCCTCCAGGACCTCATAAAAACGATGTCCCCGTTGCTTCTAGCTCCAAAAACGAAGTCCAGTTTGACCCCAAACCATCGGTGCCGGGCCCTGGTCTAGAGACAGGGCGTCAAAAGTGAAGGTTGTTTGAACATCTGACGTCATAAATAGTGAAGGTTGTCCAAAAAAGATCAGAGATGAGAAAATGACGTAAAACGGATATAAAAAGCAAAAGAAATGGCTGAAAATCGGATAAAAACGCTGCAAAAGGTTTGAAATCTTTCAATTGGCGACTTATCAAGGTGCAAGTTTTCGCTCCAGGACCAGCAATTCGCAACACGGGGTTTTGATTTTTGATGCGTCCTTTGAATTTTTACCCCCCGCAATGACGTTCCTGTTTCCTGGGACGTTGTCTGGATTGTTGCGCTTATTGTTCTGAGCAACAATCGCCCAAGCTGTAAAAAATCGCTGCGAAAGCACTGAAAGAGAACAAGGTAAAGAAAAACGCACTTTTTACGATTTTTCGCAATCCTACCATAATCGAAGAAATAAGAGCTGGGTGGTTGTCTGCATTATGAGCAGAAGCAAGATCTATAGAATGCACGAAAAAACCGCGTGAAAAGAGTTAAATTAAAAGAAAAACAAGAGATTTTCAAAACAAGGTTTTTGCCGGATTTCTCGATCAAATCAAAGAATGTGGTTCTGGGACGTTGTCAGCGTGAAAATAGAGATCAAGAGCTTCAAAATGATATATAGCTTGCTAAAATTGGGTTCGAAACAGCGAAGAAAAGGGTACCAGAGCCAAATGCCCCGCGCCCCGCGTTTGGGGTAGCGAGGTAGCGCGCAGCGCGCGGAGACGCAGACGAGCAGCGGAGACAGACCAGAGCCGACGGGGCATTTGGCTCTGGTCGTAGATCTCTGCGGGGTCTCAACGAAACCCTGCGACATTATATATCATTCTGGTCGTCCTGATACGGCGAGGAGAACTGACAACGTCCCAAGCTTCGAAAGCCACTCAGCGGAATAGACCAGCATTCTCATGCGCGACCCTCTGCGAAAGATTTAAGCGCTGTTTATTATAACTCTCTCTTTTATTATAACTCCAACAGCTTTCCTAAACTTATGATACTCAATTTTGGTCAAATGAGAGGTTAACAGAGAAATTTCGTCTTGAATTCTGGCGAAAATTTCACAGAAACCTTCCTTTCAACGTAAAAAAGGCTATAAAACGCAAATTCTCGATTTCGCTGAGATAGACTAATGATCTTATCTTATTCCCTACCAGCGCTTCACCTCTGCTTCGCAGAGGCTCGCACTGGCTTTACTATCTGGGCCGTACTCATTCTCGCATAATGATGGCATTGGAACTCACCGAGCAATGCCGACTATCACGAACAAAATGTAAACAACTTCATTCCGAAAGCTTTTTATGTAAAATCGGTGATTTCGCATGGATTAGAATTTTTGCAGGAGAACAAACGCAAATTTTTACAGGTTTTTGATTTTCCCATGGTCTTGACAGTTGCAATAAGAACAGCAGTCACCGTGAGCTAGATCTTTGTGCAAAAATCTCGTCAAATGCTCTGGTAAAACCTTGGCAAATTGGCCATTTATGCAGCCAATACTTTTTGGCGCCGTTTTTCTGAAGTAATGGACTTTTGATCACTTTTTTGAGTCTAAGTTCATGGTTTGCGCTTTTACTTGACATAAACATCCACTAATTTGCAAAAAGTGGAATTACGGACCCAATTATGCGGCCCAAATGCAAAGTGGATCCGTTTGACGCGCAGTTTCTGAGTGATCCACTCAACGAATTTGCTCGTGCTTTTGTATGTTGGACTTTCATGCGGGTAGCATGCGCTGTGCAAAAATTGGCCCCCAGAGGTTGGCTGGAACACTCTACGAATTTCGTAACAGACACACACACACACACACACACGCACACACACACACACACACACACACACACACACACACACACACACACACACACACACACACACACACACACACACACACACACACACACACACACACACACACACACACACACACACACACACACACACACACACACACACACACACACACACACACACACACACACACACACACACACACACACACACACACACACACACACACACACACACACACACACACACACACACACACACACACACACACACACACACACACACACAAAGTCACGTAAACATCCTTAGCCCGTTATTATAAGTTATGATATTTGCTTCATTAGCATTCGTTCCGAAATAGTCAGGATGATAACATCCGGGGCTACGCCCCGGATGACTTCTGTTTTTTTCCAGGTGAAGGTTGTGTCCCCTCATAGCCCTCAAGGTGAAGGCTACCAGAGTACGTGGCTATATGTATCAAGGGTATGGGCACAGATGTCTACTATCTGATCCATACTTAGGCTAAATTGAAAATCCTGATTGATGACAGCCTATCAATACCTTGAAACGAGCTGGTACTAAAGATTTCCTTGAGTCAGCGGCAACAAATTAACGACGAAAGGGTAAAGATTGTACACGATTGATCTCTTTCTATGAACATTTTGCATGAATTTTCTTGTACGACTTTTTTTCTAATAGCAAGCTTTTGTGCAGCGTGACTCCGTCTCCTGATGCTAAAGATTGGAAGACTTGTATAGGCCCCTTCCCTTATTTTTATGTACCTTTGCTTGTGTTTTGAAGAAAATTTGATTACTTCGTTGTGCACTCACTATGAGCAAGTTTGGGATCCATAGATCGTTTGTTATACCGAATGAGAAGTATCTGTATGTCGGGTGATTCAAAACTTCTACGAAAAGTGGACTCTCTGTCAACAACTCAAGCTTTTTTCAATTTGTCACAAAAATGAAGGTCAAAGAGCAGGGTCTCCATCAAAAATCGCTAAGGAAGTCCCTTCAATTCGTTATACTGCATGCATAAGAAGTGGTTTTTGGTTGTAACATCATGGAAAGCAGTTTTATCTTCAATGCGTCGCAAAAGCTACCCAAGAAAGAGTTAAACTCACAGTTAAACTTTGTTTCTTCTGCAAAAGAAAACTTTTTGTTCTGAATTGACGCTACTGCGAACAAAGAGGAACTTTCATTGGTGTTATTCGCTTTTGTGGCCTCAAAACAACAGAACTGCAAATTTTTGCGAGTTGTCAATTGTTGTCGAATAACGTGGACTAACGACAAGTTGCCGCAGTTATTTCACGCGCTGCGTCACCGCCTGAAATTTACAGCTTTATTTTTATACATATGCTTCTTTCTGTATTATGCTTTCATTTCTCAATGAGTCTGCTCAAAAGATGCGAAAATGAAAAACCTACAAAACTATGCGGAGTCATTGCTCGTCATTGTATCTGATTTTCCTTGTTGATTTCCTCTCAAAATCTTGATATTCTCTGAATCGCTCGATTTTATACTTCCATTTATCACTACTTGGAGAAGTACAAGTGCTAGTGCTTTGTGTGCCATGTTTCCAAAGCATATCTGCAGAAATTCGCTTCAAGAAGTGGCGATTGATGTCGTTCTCGTTAGATTCAAGCCCTCTCTCTTTCAGGCCCTCTACATTTTTTGGCTTTTTCTCCCATGCATTTTTCAGTCGCCATGAGCGGTCGAAAGATCGCAGATGCAGCGACCAAGAACCGTACGCAGACACCATTTTGGACATGGCTTCGAAATAAGTTATTAGCTGTAGACAGATTGCCAGGCACCCCAGCACCCGGTATCCCTGGAAAGGACGGAAAGGTCTGTAGTTTTGCCTCGCATTTTCTAACATTTGTGCTTTTTTAGGCTGTTTATCACAATCCGCTACGTTTCCCGAAGACGCAGTCAGCGCGCCCAGGTTCTGCAGAACTACCATCATTACCTGGGGGTATTCATCATAAACTAGCTGAAAACTACTATTACACAAGGTATGGGAAATTGATACTCCCTGGCTTTTACTCCTTTTTAACACGTTTCGGACCGCGAAATCGCGCGCGGCGAAAAAGAGGGTACTTTCAGCCGTTAGCCAATAAAAGGACCTTGTTTCGTAGACTACAGGCTACATTTGTAATCAGCATGTCAGATAAGCTCCATACCCAAAGTTCTGAGTGATCGAAGTGTTTAAATTGTGCACCATGTACAGCATCGGTCCGAAACCTGTTAAGCTTTTTCACCGGTCATATGAAAGCATAAAATCGCTTCCGTTTCTACTAATCCTCTGTGCTAGACTGTTTAGCAACAGGGTTCAGTCACCGTCTCTCATTAGAAAAATATTCAGAGATGGGCGCCGTGTAGTTCTGCCGCCAAACGTTTTGTACGTCGCTGATGCTCATGGAGTAGAATTTGGATCAGCCAAAGGGGAAAAGATTGAGTGAGTTTCGCAATCTTTGCTTTTGATTTGTCATTCTGTCGAGTTCTTTCGTTTCCATCTTTTCTTCCATCTTTGTATGGATTGGCTACTCGTTTGTAGAATACATGCCATGCTTATGAGACAGTGACGCATAGCATCACCTTTATCTTGTTGGCGGATGCTTAGCATCACTTTGTCTTGTTGGCGAAGTCCAAGAAACATTGAGGGGCACACAGTATATTTTCTACCCAAATCTACCATCATCGCTCAAATGCGGAGGGAACATGGACGAAAGAAAGTCTTTTTGGAACCTTATCTATTCAGCAACCGATCAGAACTGCTTATTTACTTGAACGTTATCCACTGTTTTACGAAAGTACTGAAAGTGCAAAGTTGCCGTGCGCTATCGGCAGACCAAAACGCTATGCTAGGAGAGTTTCATTGTGACTGAGAAATCGCAGTTTAGCTTGTAGTGGCGACTTCTTTGTTATTGATTAGAGTTTCGCCGTCTTGATTGGAGTATAGGTTTGTAACTGGTAATGGAATGCCGACCCAATTTTGATTTGGAGCATTTTCGCATGCGATTTTGAAAAAGTAAACAAGTAGGGTACATAATGATAGTTCTTTTAACCATTCCTCCAAAAACATTTTTTACAGGCGCGACAAAGCTATTCAAGTCAACAAGGGGCCGAACGCTAACTTTGGCCTGCAAGCACCCACGCCCGGTTTCGGTTTTGAATGGAAACGCGCAAGAGAGACGGAGTTGGAAACGCAGAGAAACGAGCCTGAACTTGAAAAACTAGAGCGTTTTGACCGATTCACGGCAAGCCAGTAGAAGTCGGATATTGTAGAAATCGATTTAGTTCTATAGCTGTGATTGAATAAAAACTCTGCTTTCTTTTTGAGTGGTTGTATCTTGGTTGAACCTTCATTACTTGCTCGATAAGTGTGTTTCTTGATTTGTTTTCTAACTTTTGCCTCCAGATCAAGAAATGCGCACATCAGCTGTGAGCTTGGCGAAGCACTTTGGTGGGCTGGGCAAAGTAAGCTGTTTATACTATCTGTATACAGTACTATCGCAAGAGTTACTTGCAGATGTATGGCGAACATCGTTTCGCATTGGCACCAAACGAGCAGAAGGCTTTCAAAGGCTTCATCGATCAAGCTATCGTAAAAGTAAGTCGACTTTATTTCTACAGTAGATTTGCAATGCATTTTTTACTTGGTCTCCTTATCATCTTTCCGCACATATCTAGCGTTCTTCCTGCGTTCGTTTTCAAACATTCATTTTTGATTTTAAAACCTTACTGAATGATAGCATCTTAAAAACATTTTGTGCCAAGTTCGAAACCGCAGTCATCAAAACATTCTTTAGCCACATATTGCCGGTGTTGCTGATGCTTCTGGTTTAGAAAGTTGCAGAGTTAGTCTGATGTGAATAACTGCGTTTCTTTCACTTTCTGTTAACAGCGTAGAAAAGAAAGTCGACATAGTATACAAGCAGCGAGATTGCGTGATTAATCCGCAGGGCTGTTAAAGGTAGAAATCCCGCCGGGCACCCCTTTGCGGGTTACTCTTTCTTTCGCACACGCTATTGATGCCGTATGAGGGAGCGCGGTATGTAATTTTATTCGTTCCTCTACCTCCGCAAGGTTGGTCTTCTCATCTTTTGTTGCCAGCAACATCGGCATCGCGGGTGATGATTGAGCACAGAGCTTCTTCCGGTGGCAATGCGATCAACCAATAAAAACTCATGCAGTAAACTGGCACTTCTCTTGTCCGAAAAGTGATCTACTTACCAGCCCTAAGCACTATATTGGACTGAGCTCATCTATAAAGTATACGAGTGATGAGGACCCGTCATACTTTCGAGAAAGCCCAAAGCGCTAGAAAAAGCCGGAATGCCCCTTTTCGCGCGCAAGTTTTGGCGCTAGGGCATGTGTTTTGATCTCGCAACCGGGTTTTTTTGCTTCATTTTATGTCGTCTGCACATCAAAGTATGTCACAATTCTACCAAAAGTTCCAAGTCGGATGGAACGAGTTCATTTTAATTTAGCAAGTTTTGTTTTTAGGAAACTGCATGTTATTTCAGCTTCTCATGCTCAACTATCGTGTCTTTGTATTGTACGTGATTTGATTCGCATTGTCTAGCTCTTTGTCAAGTTCATACTTTTTTCTAGGAGATGCGGAGGGCTCACGAGCATGGCTGATTTTTGGTTATGCTAAAAGTTGAAGCGAATTTCATTAAAGCATTTTGAAGTTCTGCCTGTTAGATATTGATTGCTTCCCCAACGACAACGATGTTATCAACGATGTTCTCTTTCTGGCGCTTCGGGCTCTTTTGGGCGCTTTTAGGCTAATTTGGGCTCTTTTGGGGGCTTATCGGGCGCTTTTGGGCTTTTGTCGACGAAGTATGGCGGTCCCATGGAGTAATTCTAAAGTGCGCGAATGGTGCTAGCATGCTGAGATTTGTTGATTTTCTGTCCAAATGAACACTTCTCCTGTGAACCTCTCACCTATAGAGGCATCTATAACATTCCTACAAATATAAAAAAAAGTCAGCGAGAGCTCCTTGCTTGGAGGATATAGATATTTCTACCATTGTGGTCTCGAGCGCGCATATGTTACAAGTGCTTTGATGATAAGTTATGAGTTCAACATCGGCTGCGATGGGGCCGCAAGAATAAGCTTTTTTACCTCATCTTTCTCAATTTTAGTTCTGGTACGCAATGCAGGTAGTAAAAGCTGCTTTGTCCTCTAAAATAATTAACAGCAATTCTTCCATATTTTAATGTTTACAAACAAAGCAGCAAATGTAGCTGAAGGCGAATTTAACGATTTCGGGTCACAGATGATGCGCATGCGGAAAATATTGCATTTTGGAACTGCCAAAAAAGACGATCTTTCAATGCTAAATTGCGAACAATTTGTCGCTACTGATACTTTGTGCCTTCTAGGAAAACTTCTACTTTGACATGTCGTTTTGGCGTTGATTATTATTTTAGAGAGTAGAAGCGTGATTGAGTTTACTTCTAAGTGCTTCTCCCCCAGGTTTTCTGATTATCAAGTTGTTTGGTTCACTGATGAACAGTCCTCTGACATCGCTGCACTTCACGTGCTTGTATCATATTGATTTGAATTGCATTTCTTTCAGGTATTCAGAACTTACGTTTGGGATCAGTGGTATTATTATCTACCTCAAGCAGTTGGTGCTTATCTTCTTTACGATTGGGCAAAGAGGAAGAATTATGAAGTTTCGAGGAAGAATCCAGCTGACTTTGCTAACGACCAGTAAACTACCTCAGAATTTGTCTATGTTGATCTAGAACAGTAAAGATTAGGTTTTGAAATGGATTTTTGAGCTTCAATACTAATTTGACTGTGCTTGATTCACAACACCATAGCGGACCTCATCTCAAATGACAGCGGATTATGCAACTAAGCTGCTGCATAAGTTGAATTTTGAATCTTACAGCAAACAATCAGCGTGATTTGTTTGCATTATCGTTGGCTCGTCTTTGCCCGCTTGCGATACCTTATTTCTAGGGAAGGGTAAAAGAAAGAATTTCTGGGATAGTGTGTCGCTTTTTTCCATAATTATTTTCCATTGTCTTATTCCTGTCTATCTTGAAAAATCCAAAGAATGTTTTCTAGATCCATTTTAGTCTACTTCGTATTTCAAACTGAGCAACATTTGCCTCACTGATAGCGATGGCTATACTCAGTCTCGAAGAAAGAATTGGGAAGAATTTAATTTGAACGACCAATAGTGCTCAGAAAAAAATTGAGGGACATTTTGATTTTATGGTTAGCTAACTGCGTTCATGCAGGTGAGCTGACTGACAAGCCACGCAGTCCTGAATACCTGGTCTTACGATTAGTAGACAAATGTTGCTTCAAATTTTGCTTGTCACCTTTTTTCATGTAACTTCTAGCCCATTGTTGCAGTTTTTTGGCGGTAAAAGACATTCCGCTTTGGTGTTTTTCTATAGAATCAGAAGGGATCTGTGCTTGAAATAGATCCACCTCAGGCGGAAAAAGAACAGAGGTTTTTCTGCTTTGAAAGTGCTGTTGAAGACGGTAACAAGAGCTCTGTTAGCTATCTCATTTGGATGAAGTACTGGCTCTTGACATCAGCATTACAGACGAGACTTTAATGCAATTTTTCAGTCTGATGCTCCGTGCGTATAGTTTAACAGTGCGGTCAGTTGGCATTTTTGCGTTAAATCAGTACATGGGAAAAAATTGCCATGTCTGATATGCTGACGTGATCTCTGGCGTGTATCAGGATGGAACATAAGTCTTGCACCAAATTTTTGAAAAAGCGCAACTTCCTACAAATCCGGAAGAACCCGCTCGATATAACCTAATGCATGAAACAAAATTCGTTTTTATCATGTAGCGCGATAAAAGGTGACACAAACAATCGGTTTTTTCTTTGATCGCAAAATTTGAGGTTGTTAGACCTTTAAGCATTTTTAACAACTGAAAAATGCTGGAAGCTCTAGCAGCTTCTAATCCCACATTCACTCCAAGTTGTGACCTGCTCTTCTTTGTTGGGATGAATTTGTGCTAATTGGATCTTTTTACGAGGAGCTGTGTTTTTGGATTTTTTTTTCGATTTATGATTTTGCTCAAGTTAGAATTGCTAACATGCATGATTAATCACTGCATATTGTATGCAACAGAAAAATTTACAAAGTGAATGGTTGCTTGAGCTTTTGTAAATGATTTTTATATGGATTTAAGACGTAAATTCCAACTTAGTAAGGATTGGTTACAGGTTGAATATACTCATTCTCAATCATACGTAAGTGTTGCCGGTGACACAAGCAATAATAATCTCGAATCCACTAGACGTACGCTCATAATCGCTTTTATTTTATAATAGGTAATTTGCCGGCTATGCTTTAGTAGATTTACTCTCCAGACTAGGAGCTTTTCGTCACCATTATCGAGGTGGTTTTTGGAACAACTAATGATTTTGCACAATGCTAATTGTCGTCGATCCACCAACGACAATCATTCCGCGGAGTTCTCTATGACGTACCACAAAAATAAAAAAGTTGACCATTGTCTAAAGTCATTTGTGCACTGACATAAACAAAATATGGAAGTTGACAAGGTGTAAACTTACCTTGTTCAACATGAGAGAATAAAGAAATAGTTTTACTCCTGCATTATCATTTGGTATATTGTATTGAATCATGACATCGGGAATTAGCAATAAGCAGCAAGCGCTCAATGTGGTCAAACCTACAAAGTTATTCGTGGATACTGAGTGGTAGAAATGAAAATACTTACCCATAGTAACGTTACTGCGCATAATCTTCTTGCTTTGAATTTTGCTCATTGATGGATCAAATGCACGTGAAGTGGTCTTAAATCTCTGAAATGGTAGTGATTGTTATTTTCATTCTAATTTTTACGAGGGTTCCTCAGGCGATGCTAATCTGATGTCTTTCTAACAATTGAGACTGATTTTTGTACTTAATACTACTGATGTTGTTCCCTAGAAGGGTATAAGGTATTATGAGATTGATACATTTGCACCCTTCTCCTTTTCATTTAACGTCTTTGATCAAAAAGTTGAATTTAGTAGGGTGATGGCCACTTGTTTATTCCAGATAGTCAGCCGTAATTCTTAGGAAATTTTGAACTCGAACTATACGGGGCGTCTTAAAAAATGCGCACATTGATCGCCAATAACTCTCTTGCTTGAACGTCTTTCGCCGAGCTTAAGGTATCTTCCTTTAGAGCGAGGTTTAACTTACAAGGGAAGGATACTTGGTGTCCGTGGCCTTTTCCAATGAGATGTATATCAAATGGATGCGCCTTAATACGCTGATTCCAAATCTATGTTTATTTTCTGCTGTGCGACTCTCTGAAATTAGTATGGATTCTTTTCCATATTGATTTCACGAGATCTTTGTAGGCAGTCAAAATCATCAGTAACCGGTCTTTTTAAGCTCTGGGATATCGGAGACAGTTTTTCTGGGCTTAACGTAAAGCTTTGTTTCATTTGGAGGTTTTATAGCGCATAAGTGAATATTCTAACGGCGGCGCCGCGTTATGGAGCAAAGCTACGCCGCATTTGCCTCTGGTGTATCCTGAGGGACCTTTGCGTTGCGTCGCGCCTAATTGCAGTAGCAGAGGAGCTAGCGCTACCGAGCGGATTGAGCTGTTGTCCTCACTCTCCATAGATAAAGAAATCAAAATGTGAATGATAAACGCATTTTAAGGGCGAATCAAAAATAAGAGTATGAGGAGAAGTTTGCAAAGCAAGCCAAGAGGAAGTAAAAGATGAGTAAGTTAATTTCTCTTGAAAACTGGCGGAAAATTTCTATCCTTTTTCTCTACTAATTCTCGTATTCCACTTCTCTTGAACATTTTTAACTCAAATCAAGCATTGAATCATCTCAGATTCAGCTTTTGTTCATCCCTAGAATTCATTTATTTTCTAAATTGCGGTCTTCTTTGTTTTCCTTATTGCATCTATACAGTTTCAATATATAAGGTCGTGGTAATAGGGAATGGCTCAATCCCCTGGCAGGAGCAGTGCTACTCCTGCGCAATCAAAAGCGACGCGACGCAAATGGCCCTCAGGATATACCGCAGGGAAACGCGGCGTAGCTTTGCTCCATAACGCTACGCCTGCCCCCCTATTCTAACAATATTGGTAAATCCTGTCATTAAAACAGTGCATATTTTGGTGGCAAAAAAATGTCCATAAGTTCCTTCGGAAGAGCGCGCAGCAGATACCGTAAGCAGATTTGGAATCACCGCTTCAAGGTGCATTTGAAGGTTTACGTTTTACTCTAAAACGCCACGGTGACCAAGTATCCTTCCCTTGTTAGATTTACAGTATGGAGCGAATCGCCAATCGCTCTTCATGACTATAAGATTATAGTATGAACTTTCAGCACATAGCGCCGATGTAGGTAGGCCTTTTAATTAAAAATCCGAAAATTTGTGTAGCAAGGTTTTGAAGCGTGCTAATTTTACCAGAGAACTTCTTGCCAATCTTTCGAGTTTTTAGTGGTGTAGTCACGTTTTTGACGAACACTGGAAAAGCAGTGGTTACTCAAATTTAAAATAACTTATGAACGAACATTACAGTGAAGTACAAAATTCACATATAGAATCCGCGACTTCGACTAGTCTAGCACAAGAATTTTTGGTGTGTTTGGTCTTTTCTCTGAGGCAAAAATGGCTTTTACTTTCCTAAAATCCTTCTCAAAGATCATGCCGTAGTCTTACAGTAATGAAAATCGGTTGGTGATTCGCTCCATACTGCAAATCTAAGTTGAGCCTCGCTCTATAGAGTGGTATCTCAAGCTCGGCGAAAGACGTTCAAGCAAGGGAGTTATTGGCGGATAAACAGTGTCGACATTTTTTGGACATCTTGTAGATATATGTACTGGGTTTAGGTAACTGCTAACATGGAGGACATGGCAGAATGCAACATCCGCTCATTTCTGAAGTTGGTGAGATGACATAATACAATAGCGAGGCCTCTCAGCAAGTTGCTCAAGCAAGAGATGTATCTTTAGAAATACCTGCGTGTCGAAAATCAGTTTTTTTTCACAATGAGAGGCTGATCCGCAACTTTTTTAGCTACTACTGAGTTTATAGTTTTCTCGTCATTACCATTAGACCACACTCTCTAATGGGAGTGAGAACTTCAGCAGTATCCACATTGTGTAGTGATTTCCTCCCTCCGGAATGTACCTTTTGCGGCGTGTCATGTCTCGGGCAATCCCTGAGTTAAGGGACTCGCTATCGTGTTGCATAAAAATCGCACCAACTCGGAAATGGACGAATGTTGTCGCTTCAAAAGCATGTCCACCCAAGTCCTTGATTTTGTGTTTTTCTTTTTATTTAACACCTCTTGCGCAAGCTGAGTTCAAACGCCTAAAATTGAAGGAAATTCTCAAACTACTGTGTTTTGAACATCCTTCAGAACTCGCAGTAGACGAGCACTCCTTGCCTTGACCTTCGTGCCTGCTACGCGAAATCACTGAGTGGGCAAAACGTACGTCACGCCCACTCAAAAGGGAGGAGTCAACGTGGCGAACCCGTCTTCCAAAGGATTTTCGAAGCGATTTTCTGGAAGCAACGACAGCGCGAGTTGGACAGTTACACAGTTGAGGGCATCGCAACTGTTAGAGGTGGACGGTGCCTTTAATGGCAGTGTCCCGGCAGATTCGTGCCCTGGGTGATATAGGTGTGGTGGGGTTTCTGACTAACCGCCCGCGCCGAGAAATTAACCCTCGAAACGGCGCGCGCTCCGACGGCTTTGTTTGTCTGTTCGTTGCGGGACCCCACGACGGCTCCCGCATTGCGTGTGCTGTCCACAGTAAGTATCGGACAAGGTCTTCGTGCCGGGGCCTCCCAACCTTCCATTGCAGATCTCGTCCGAGTTGCTTTCTTGAATTGCGTAAAGGTCCCAAAATCGGCCTTTTCACCCCTTTCAGAGCTCAAATTCAATTCTACGTATCGAAAAGCCCTAAAATATGGAAAGGTGAAAGTACAAAATCTGCCGGGACACTGCCTTAAAGCCGCGCCGCTGTCTTAGTTCCTCCGACTCTCCTACTTCCACCGTGAAAACTTCCCGGTCCCTCCTTCTTCAGTATGAGTGCTAATTGAATGTCTCTACGTAGTAACAGCACTTGCGAGAAACATGGCCAGACGTTATGCCGACAATGCGTTCCTAACCACAATGACATGTGTAAGTTCTACGCTCCATAGTCATTTTTTACGCACAAGTGGCGCAGCTGCTCTTGTCATAAATCCGGGGTATAGTGTCTTTGTTCCATTCATACTTTCCCTTGCATCTTAGTAGGCTCCCGCGAGACAAAGGCGCAAAATTAGGGGGAATGCCATTTTAACAGCAGCAGCGCGCATGAGGTGCAGGGTTTACAACAGTGAAGATAGGCGCGGCGTCCGAGCGGCTCAACTAATATTGCTTTTGCTCCTTAGTCCCAGTAGCTATTACAATAACTCGATTGGCGACCAGTGTGGATGCAGACCAGCTACCTTTCGAATGAGCAGCACTACCACTCCATATAACAATGCAGCGATGACAATGCATATCCATCGATAATAGGTTACCAGATCCCTGGAAAATAATCCTAGGTAAAAAAATAGTAGTAGTCATGTATACCTATAGCCGGGAAAGGCAGAATCAGCAAAACTGCAAAATACGTTGACTAAAGCAAGTTTCGCTCTTTCATTGCTGAAAACCAATATCCAATTGACGATCATCGTTGAGAAGGAGATCCCGTATGCTGCTATAAACATGGAATGTTGACTACAATAAAAACGGTCCTGCTTTGAATTTTTTGTACCTGAAAGTACAACTACGGCATAACGCATAGTTGTTTGAAAGTACCATATTGGGAATACGGTAGCAAGAAAACGATCGATGGCTACAACCACGTTCATCTGACCAATCAGAGACATGCCAAAGAAGAACGAAATTGTCGACAATTCGGTTAGGCACTGCTGCCGTTCTACTGTGGTGTCAGCTGCAAGAGATTAATGTAGGACTGGCTGAAAAAATCGTTGCCTTATAGTGACATTCAACCTTGTTTTATAAACAGTTGTATTAGGTTGTCCCACAAATACCGTCCGCCATCCTTACTTTTCATCCCAATAACTCCGATTTTTCATATGCTTCGACAAAGCAAAGCAAACTCTACAAAGTGTCCAAACTTTTGCACAGAGTTAATTCTAAATTGGTTAAAATCAAAATTTAAAACGTCCCGAAACCCAAAAACTCGAAGAAAAATTCAAAACTGCTCAAGAAATCTCTAGGAAGCTTCATTTTGTTCACGCATAAATACTCTTCATCAAATATATACTCTTCATTATATACAATAGCATTTGCTGTATTTTCTCAGTACTAGAAAATGAGAAACAGAAAAACGCCGAGAGTAGTAAAATATAGCAAGTGTACATACGAATATTAGATGGAAGGCGTTGTGCGCGAGCAAATTAGACTATCCAACTTCTCAAGCACAGTTCTGATCTTTTTCGGGTTTCGGAGTTCGGGTGTTAAGTTTTTAGAAGTCGTTTCAGATTTCAGTGTGGAAAGAATTCTGTGTAAATGTTTGGGGCTACTCTGTAGAGCTTACCTTGCTCTGTCAGTAAACATCCCAAGGCTTTTCATTGAGATGAGGAGTTATTGGAATGAAAGGTGAAAATGAACAGATTTTATATGGACCAACCCGATAAATTCAACGTTATGCACTGATTCAGATATCTAGATGGTACGCAAACTTAAAATTGTGCTTGCGAAATTATTTGCTGTACAGACTACAAAACTTAGAAATATGAGTTAGGAAAAAATAATGAAGAATTATAATATCAATCAGATTATTCGGACTTTCCTATCTCGGAAATTTTGCTGTTTATATTGCTCTAGTAGCAACGAAGTGAAACCCCGAATTAAATAATATAACTCCAGATTACTACGAGCATTTAACTACTGAAAAACTAAGGCAAAGAAACAAAAAGTCAAGTTTGCTAATCATAGTCTAATTCTAAGAAAATTCAATTGGAGGCTAAAGCCTTGTCACGACGTGGTTTGACCTAAAATATTATCTCATCACTTACTTCCAAATGGAGTTCAAGGAATGTGAAGTGTGAATATAAAAACTGACTTACAAATCGCAGCCTTTTCCAGTCTCCTTGTTGCAGCTAGAAAAAATCCCAGAGCATACAAGGTGTCACCCAATGCCATGCCACCAATAATTAGGAATTCTCGACGTTCTCTATTGCGTTTGCGAAAGAGAATGGTAAGAATGAGTGGCACATTAAAGATAACGATGAGAAAACCTTGAAATGGAGTAGTAGTATCAGAACTCAAGTGGGTTTGAAGCATTCTTACTTTCACAGAGATAGATGATATAATTTGTGATCAGAGTCATAGTTTGATGCACTTATGCAGAAGTATCTAAAAAATGCAGGAAATTGTTCGAATATTTTATCGAACAGCGATTGCGATGAGTTGATCAAGAACAGAAAGCAACATCTATAAGGTTAAATCCAGACGTTTCACTTATGCCTGAAAAGGCATAATGCTAGCCGACGACTAATATGTTTTCGGGAAAACATAGTAATATGATGAATTGAATGCAAGTTCAACAATATAACTTTATTGTGTTACGACCAGACATTTTTTGTAAACAGACTACAATTGCCGCGGACAACTGTAGGAAATATGTGTTTAAAGAATATGTGGTCCGAGATAATATACAATACCACTCTCAGAACGTGCAAAATTTCCGGGAACTCCGCGGAATTTCGGGAATTCCGGGAATTCCGCGAAATTTCGGAAATTTCGCGAAATCAGCGCGAATCACGCAAACTACGCAGCGCCATAACTTCCTTCGGAATGAATATATTCTGAGTCCGGAAGCAGCATTGTGTTCAGCTCGTCAAGGCGAATCTTTCCATAAGGAGCGTGTCCTCGATATTCCGTTTCCAGTTTTCTCGAATTTTTCTGTAGAGGTCCCTTCGCAAGAATGTAACGCAGCGTCTGTGTATTATAAAAGATTCCAGTAAGCAATATTCGATAGCATTGCTCTTGTAGGTTATCGTGCGCTAAGTAGTAGCCGCAGACTTCTTTCCAAAAGAGATAAAAGCGCTGGTGAATTCTGGAAAAATCACGCGTTTCTAAATTCTACTCGCCGTAACTTCCTTTGAAATGAACAAATTCTGAATCGGAAAGAAGCATTGTGCTCAGTTTTTCAGGACGATTCTTTTCATGGACATGTCCTTGAAATTCTAATTTCAGTATACTGCAGTCTTTCTGCGGATAGCTCTTCGCAAAGGTGTAAAGCAGCGCCCATTGCCCTTAGTAGATTCATGCAAGAAAATTTCCATAGTACTCCTTCTGTAGATTACGAAGCGCCAAAGAGTAGCCGCAGACTTCTTTCCAAAGAAAATAGAAGGGTTGATGAATTCTGGATAAATCATGTCGTTCTGAATTTTACTCACCGTAACCCAAAATATGAAACTCTCTTTCTGTGCGGATGTGATCTTTGTAACCGGCAGGTCGGTTAACTCTATAAGCAAGTTTTCCGAGATGTTCAGCTTATTTCATTTTTTCTCGTTTTACGCTCTTATGCTCGCCGGTAAATTTTGGTCAGAATGTTGATGATCTTCGATTGTAAGGAAAACTCGCTTATAGAGGTTTTCGGACACGCTGTTTACGAAAATCATGGTCTTTGGGGAATAAAGGGTCTTTTTGCAGAGATATGGTGAGGTAAGTGTAACTGCGTCACGAAAATTCGTAAATTCGCCTGCATTTCTCGCGTATCTTCCAGAAAACTTGACCGCTTGCTTTTATATGCTAAAGTTACTAGGAACCGTGCTGTTGAATGGTGCTTGTCTCAGGCTCCAGTCTATGAAAATCGCCGAGTTACGGCAGAATACTGAAATTAGAATTTCAAGGACATGCTGTTCATGGAAAGGTTCGTCTTGAAAAGCTGAGCGCAATGCTTTCTTCCAATCCAGAATATTTTTATTTCAAAGGAAGTTACGGCGAGTAGATTTAAAAACGCGTGATTTTTCAGAATTCACCAGCGCTTTTATCTCTTTTGGAAAGAAGTCTGCAGCTTCTTTAGCGCTCCGTAATATACAGAAGGAGCTATCGAACACTACTTACAGACATCTTTTACATTGGATAGGCGCTGCTACGTCCTTGTGAAACGACCTCCGCAGAAGAATTTAAGATGGGAACGGAATATCGTAAACCCTCCATCTGGAAAGATTTGCCTTGATGAGCCACAATGCTGCTTCCGGACTCAGAATATATTCATTTCGAAGAAAGTTGTGGCGCTGCGTAGTTTGCGTGATTCGCGTTGATTTCGCGAAACTCCTGAATTTCGCGGCCGGGAATGTCCCGGACCTCCGCGGAATTTCCGCGATCTTCACGAAAATTTTGCTCATTCTGAGTGTAGTATTGTATGATGAAACATGAAATCTTGAGATATTAGTGTCCCATGATTATTTACCGTTTTTATCCTAATATCAGCATTGCTCCTGAACCGAGCACCTTCAAAGCTCACAAATACATGATCTTACTTCTGTATGTATGAGCTACACGATCACGTGCGTGGGAGGAGCTCAAAATGTTTGAGGGCGGAGTTTGCTATTTTACCCATTCATTTTTTTTCTTTACTTCTAGCCATGGAAAGAAACGGAAATAGCACAACTGAATGTGCGATTTGTCAAGCATACGCTAGGATAAATGGGGAACTTTTAAGACACTTTCGGGCGGAGGCACGATTTTTGAAGGGAAAAGTTCGTTTTTGACTGCTATCAGAGTTTAGCTCAAAACTTCCGCTGAAATACGATTTGGGCGGATTCTTCATAGCCATCTTGTAGAGCTTGCTTCGCCCTGTCGAATGATTGCTGAAGCCACATTAATTGTAGAAAAAACACAAAGGGAGGACGGTTGTAGTAAAGACGATTCCCGGAGTTCCGCGGAGTTCCCGGATTTTGCAAATTCTGAGAGTGATATTGTACGCGTGGTAATGGATTATTTGCAGGAATATGTTTTGTGCTAGACAATTCTACTTAAAAGCAGCGGCTAGGCAGAATGACAAATTTGGGATACTCATCGCTCTCGCTTCCCCCGGATGAGCTAACTCCAAAACTGTGCTTTCAACTTCAAAAATACCAATTACCTGCTTTTCTAGACGTGAAAAGTGCTATTTGGGCGGACGGCGTATGCCTGTCCTCTAGAGCGCGATTGACTAGTCAGATAATCGCCGGGGACAGGCGGCCCCGCGAATTTTGAGCAAGCGAGCACCGGAAGAATATTTCGCTGGTTTCATGCGGTGCTTGCAGAAATTTGAAAGAATGTTAGCCAGTTTCGAGAGGAATGCTCGGAGAAGTATCGTGGCTTTTCTATAGATTAGTTGCTGCGCAGTGGCCGCATTCTCGCGGACTTTCCGCGAGAATAGGCAAAAATTTTGGGGGCCGCATGGTTCCTTTGTGAAGGACCGCACAGCCCGTAGGTACCTTCCGCTGAAAGAAGGTACCTTAAACTTGAATAATAAAACCATCGATGACACCTCTGCTACATAGAGTCTCATCTCTACTCGGCGTATGCACGAAACTGCGTTAAAAGAATCCTAGCGCTTGCTGAAAGTTTAGCCATCGCTCGCTGAAAGAAATTATTTGCCGAGCGCTTGCAGAAAATGCTGTAATGCCGCCCGCTGGCAGAATATGAGACCGTAAAGGAAGTGCCGCATGTTGATGTTTGGCCACGCCCCAAAATTCTGACCGCCTGCAGAAAAGCGCGAGTTTGCGGACCGCCTGTTCCGGAGATTTCCTGAGTGAGTGGAGACACTATACCCACCGTACCTACGAGCTAATCACGCTCTAAAGGGCAAGCATACGCGGTCCGCCCAAATAATACTTTCCACGTCCGGAAAAACGAGTTATTGATATCTTTTGAAGCTGCAAAGCACAGTCGCGGATTTAGCTCGTCCAGGGGAACCGAAAACAATGAATATCTTGAAGTTGTCATTCTGCGTAGCCCAATAAAGCATCCAAATTTGGATGCGAAAATTTAGGACTCTTAGAATTATGTGCGACGTATTGTTTAGAATTAAGAAAGGTCACTTCTCTGGGAGAAACGCCCCATAATTCCCAAAAAAATTCTCCCCATTTTCAAATCGTAGTTGTAGCTTTCCGATTTACACTCTTTACACATGAAATATCAGTTTTCTAGTTTTTTCGGAATTAATTATGACGAGTTTTCAGCTAGCACCTTTCGAATCAATTTTTCAAATATTTGGCTTGCGTTAATGGAAAGTTTGAATTCCGGAATGCTTATAAGGTGATGCTCCCAAAAATCATTGAGCATTCGAACGGATGAAAAAGAAGAACGCGAAAACTCTTGAAAGTCAAATAGAAAATAAAAAATGAAGACAACAGACAAATATGAAGAATGGATAGATATAAAGACAAAACAAACAAAACAAGACTCATGTTTGAATAACATCTATAGATTTTTATTGGAAAAACTGATATGGCTTGCTAATCCGTGACGAAATCCAATATTTGACCTAGTAGTAAAAGCACTAATAATGAACGTAGATGAGGGATAATAAACACCAATAAACCGCTCCAAAACCTGAATTAATCTCGTAGACTCTGAATAAAGTCCGTAGTTTCATTTGATTCCAGTTTTTCATAGTTGTCAAAGCAAGCCCTGATATGGTTCAAATAACATCTTAGTTTTCTTCTGACGTGAGTCTGATGACTTTTAAAAACCTCTCCCCCACGTGATGATATGTGTCTTCTTCAGTGATAGCCTCGCGAACATAGTCACACAGTGATTACCTTGGGCAGGCGTTATACTTCTCGGAATTACACCACCCCTCTGATCAATATGCGTAAAATAGTGTAAAATCGGCGCTTTCGTCGCCGATGTTGACGATGCCACTAGCCGATATTAGCTACTTGTGATCGCACGCTCAAATACTGGCGACTGCATGTAGCATAGAAATTGATCGCCAGCGAGTTTCCACGTTTCCACAAGTTTCCAGTTTCCACGTTCAATGATACGTACCCAATGTGTAGTCGCCAAAATCTGGTGATCGCCGATTGCTGCTACTCACGTGCCTTTGCTCTGCATATATACTTAAGAATAACCAATGCGAAAGATAGGGGTATCAGAGACGATGTTTTCGCATGGGCGGTCTCAAGTGCTACCCTGATTTTGACTTGTTTTGTGGTGGCTACAGGCTTAATTGTAGCCTTAGGCGGATGGGTGGTGCCTGTAGTGGCGTGGTGGCTCCTAATGTGTTATTAGAACACGTAAGCTATTAGTAGTAGAACACATAAGCTATTAGAGCTTCATTGAACAGACGACATGCAACCATTCGTGCAGTGGTGGAATGCTGGTGAGTGCAGGCGTGGCCAGTCAATGTTACATACGTCTGGGCGATACGATACTCATACAACAGCAGGTAGTTGGCACACTCCTGCCAGCGGGAGGAACGGAAAGGGCGAGAATGTGCATTAGATGAATATACAAAGCACTGTGGAGTAGAATAAAACATTAGTATTTGTCTGGGTGTCGTAGTGGACGCCCTCGAGAAGCTAGGTAGATGGAGTCAGAGTCCAGGTTGATGTAGTGACAGCTGGCATGAGATGGTGATTAAATAAGCGGCGGGCAGAATATAGAAGGTCGTCATGATGTAATCGAATTCCATTTGTGCGCGACGATAATACAGAGTAAGGATCATGAGTTGGAAAGTTCTTACTGTTCGTGGGTCGTCGCTTTACACTCCTGTGTTTTCGGGGAGCATCATTGCCTTTGAATCATTGTTCTCCAGTCATGATGGCTTGCGAGGTCAGTTTATCCTCTGCTGGTACGTTGGCATCCATGGCATCTCCGCGGGTCACACTTGTGCTGTCTTCAGAATAATGACTGAGACTATCTTCACTTTCGTTGTCTTCTTCCATCGTAGCGGAATCCATCATGATTGCTAGACCATCCGTTTCCCTTTTTGCATCACGTAAAAAATGGTTGAAAATACTGGATTGCTCTTCTTCAAAAACTTGACTTGATGCAAAATTCTTGTATGTGTTTGCATATACTACTTGATATTCTACAGCGATTTTAAAAACACTAGCATCAGAAAGCAACTGGTGAAAGTCAAGCTCCTTTTCAAGCTCTTCTAGCTGGAGTATGACAATTTTTCTCTCACTTTTAGACTGCTTGAGATAAAATTCTTCAAATTGGTCGACTATTGCGTCCAAAATTGTCGCTCTTGCTCTAACTTGTGATAGGCAAGAAATGAGAACATCTAAGTTTTCGAAACATTTTTTTGAAGCTCTCTATCAATTTCTAAAGTGAACTTGAGCTCAAAATTGCAGAAGTCAAACTGAGCAGGTTTGCTAGTGCTCTTGAGTGAAATGAAATTGCTTCTTTGATAAATTTAGAGAAATTTTTGATGTTCAAAAATTGGAAGGTGTGGCTGCTTTTGAGCCATTCGCTAATTCTTGAGCGAAATTTGGGATGATTTAGCTGAAAGCGGTGGAAAATGGTTGTCGTTAAGTGCGAAGCAGCGGATTCTGGGCGCTAGGTCCCAAGGTTAAAATAGCTAACCTCGTTGCAGTCGCTGATGCAAAGTATTCGGCCGATGCACCATAAATGTGATGGCTACAGGCTTTATTGTAGCCTAGGCGGATGGGTTGTGCCTGTAGTGGCGTGGTGGCTCCTGATGTGTTATTAGAACACGTAGGCTATTTTAGCTTTATTGAACAGACGACATGCACCCATTCGTGCAGTGGTAGAATGCTGGTGAGTCAGGCGTGGCCAGTCAATGTTACATACGTCTAGGCGATAAGATACTCATAAAACAGCAGGTCACGCCTAGAGCATGACCCTTACGGTATTTTGGCTGGAGTAACGGCACGGTTGTGAGAAAGTGCCGACAAAGTCGGCACATGTCTTAAGACGTCATGCACGCTGCAAGCCTTTCCTCCAGTTGCTTTGCTTAGGGAATCCGCCGCAGGATGTGTCGCGCGGTTGTGGTCCCTGTATGGAAAGCATCACGGTCGTGCGAACCACCCTACACCCTATCGCGGTCGTCCCTAAGAAAGGAAGTCCAGGCATCACTATTTTCTTCTAGTATTCATCCTTTAAATGCTACATTTTATCGCTTAAGGAACAAAGGAGTAACATCATATAAACTTTGATTTTAGTTATTTTGTATGACGTAATGGCTTTTAGTTTTCTGCGACACCGAGGTCCCCAAAGGAACAGCTACTTTGTTCTGAAGCTTTATCTATATGGTAGCATACTTTTGTTGCTATGCCCACGTTGGGGCTCCTAGAGGGTGTTTAATGGGAAATTACTTTTCTTGGGCTCTTTATGCAAGGGCGTCCCAGAATAAGGTACCTACTGTTTCATCGTTGATAACTCTCTTGCTATGAAATCTTTCAAGGAGTTTGGATTTTGTAGAGCTGGCTTCAAATTTCTCTGTTTATTACTGTGGGATTACGGTAGGAACTCGCAGCTTATGACACGACTGTGGAAAAGAAGAAAAATTTTCAGTAAAATTTGGGAACCTGTTCAGCAAGGCTTTCATGAGTGCTGATTTAGTTTATAACTTTTTCAGCGTTCCAGAACTTTTTGAATAGCGTCATCAAAATGTTGATTGGTATAAGAATTCGGTTGTCACGGAATATCCGGCATAACTTATGAGAAGCGTTACGATGAAGTACAAGTTTCATACTTATAATTAACCGATTTGGCACTCGGTGTGATTTCAGGTTCTTCAATTCTTTTGAAAAAGTAAAGCATGACCCTTAATGACGCAGAACCCTCCTCAAATTCCTACCCCTAATCTTCCAGTAACGAAGAGGATTCGCTTTATACCGTACTAAAATGAAGTCAGCTCCAAAAACGCTTTACAAAGCTTCTCAAAAGAGTTCATAACATGAGAGTAGAAACCTAAACAGTAGACACATTTTTTGGGGGCACCTTGTATAAAACGCTAAGCTTCTCAAAAGATTTCATAGCAAGAGAATGGAAACCTAAACAGTAGACACATTGAGGTACCCTGTATAAAGTACTGGGCTAGAAACAGAGGTGCGATAGGTGGAGCCGGGCCCCCCAAAAGTGGAGGTGGTTCCAGCTACCACTGGTCGACCAAAAGTGAAGGTGGTGCCGGACACTCACCTTCCAAAAACGTCGACCGGGGGGGGGCGTTAACGTCGACTGAGCCTATCCTTCCAGGTCGTTGCCGACAGTGCGCGGAAAATAAGCAAAACAAACGCAAAAAAAGATTATTGAAAGCATATTTTTATGTATACGGCGGCATATATGTATATTTAAAACAAACGTGTTTAGTAAATGGTGTGTTTTAAAGTGAGAGTCAGCGAGACTTCACAGATTTTATCAAGTAAATTTTTTTATAACGCACTGCGAAGGAAGTAGGTCAATCCAGGCAGTAACCGCCGAGAACCAGAATTTGGAATAATAAAATAACGATAAATTATGCGAAATTTCCACTTTTATAAATCTTGCGGTTGAAGATGTCAGCAATTGCGACTTCATAGGATTTGAAGGGCAAGTGTTGTTCTACGAGAGAGTGAAACAATCAGTTTGATTTGAAGGGTGGCCGCCGAGAACGAGAATTTCAAAAAATTAAGCGATTTTAAGTTACTTAATGACAGCTGGCGTTTAGACTCCTATAAATCTGGAATGTGAGGGTGTGCAATGTTGCGACTTCATAAGTTTTGTAGAGTATGAATTGCTCTATCGGACTGTGCTTTAGACTTAACGATCCAACAAAATACCGCCGAGATTCAGGCTCTTAAAGAAACAGGTAAAAAACCGCTTTTTAAATTTCAACAGCTCATAACTTCTTCAGAATTGCATGAATCATGTTGCGACTTCATAGGTTAGATTCTTCTCATCAAGAGCTTTCAGATGATAACAAATATGTGGGGGGTTCAATGATTTTTGCGGCTCTAACCCAGGGTGGAGACTTTTCACCCCAAAGTCTCCACCTCGCCCATGTTAATGTATTGGCCGGAGACCGCCAGTGGAGACTTTGGGGTGAAAAGTCTCCACCCCCGGGCATATGCCGTAACAGGTGCGAAACCCCCACACATTATATATCTTCTGAAAGCTCTTGATGAGAAGAATCTAACCTATGAAGTCGCAATATGATTCATGCAATTCTGAAGAAGTTATGAGCTGTTGAATTTCAAAAAGCGGTTTTTCTCCTATTTTTTTAGGAGCTTGAATTTCGGCGTTATCTTGAAGGATCGGTACGGCTAAGACATAATCCGATAGAGCAATTCTTACTCTACAAAACCTATAAAGTCGCAACATTGCACACCCTCACATTCCAGATTTATAGGAGTCTGAACGTCAGCTGTCACTAAGTAACCTAAAATCGCTTAATTTTTTAAAATCCTCGTTCTCGACGGTCACTGCTCAGATCGACCTGATTTTTTCACTATCTGGTAGAACAACACTTACTTTTCAAAACCTATGCAGTCGCAATTCTTCAATCACCAGATTTATAACAGTGGAAATTTCGCATGATTTTTTCGCTATTTTATCATTCGAAATTCTGGTTCTCGGCGGTTACTGCCTAGATCGACTTACTACATAGATATATGCTCTCAATACTTTCTTTTGCGTTCATTTTTCTTATTTTCCCTCTTTTAAGCTTCAGCAAAAAAATTTTTTGAAACACAAAAGTGAAGGTGGTCACCCCGTACCAGCTCAAAAGTGAAGGTAGGCGGAGATTCGGCTCCGACTATCGCACCTCTGGCTAGAAAGCTTCTCATTATAGCTTCCTTGTTTTTCTGCGAGGAAATTTGAGCTTATGGACCTGAGTGCTTTTCAGCAGAAGGAATAGAAATTCTGTTCAGGTTGAGCTGCACTCGAAAGAATTTAACATGCTGTATTAATAACATATTCGTCTGGTATCTGGTACTTTCAACGAAAAGCCTTAAAAAAGACCATTTAAACATCATGTATAAGACTTGATTCTTCCAAAACTCAATAAAAAAGCCTTATACAGGCTATCAAATACCAAGCAGTTAGCACAGGTATACGTTGAATTGGTACTTTTATATAGGAGCTCCATTGTCAAAGGTATATCCTCATATTTTTTGACGTGCTATATTTCTGCTGCCAGTAAGAAAAATGCTCTTCTAATTTTGATGTATCAGCAGACACTTCATCAGTTCTGTTTTGTTTTTTTTTGGTTTAAGTGTTGATGCACTCTGTTTACAAAATAATTACTAGCTCAGTTCACTAACACTCTTAAAAAAGAAAGATCGCAGAATTCAGGAAAGAACGCTTTCATGTCACAACGCCAATTGAGTTCGTAGTGAAAGAATGGTTTTCATTACTGAAATAATAGGGAATTAGTACACGTTCAATGAAATGTTGTTGTCTCTTAAAAAGCAGAAACAAACTTACTTTTGCTTAAAACGATCCTAGTTACTGAAGAATCTTGAGTTAGCCTAGTGCAGCTTCTAAACTATTTGTATATAATGTTCAGTGCTACTTGAGTCTATAAGTAGGTGGGTCTTGAAAAACAGTATCAAGATTGAGGGCGTTGTCTCCCTGTTTACCCACGAAGCATGGAATGAAAAATTCAAAGCAGAAAATTTAGAATTTTATATCAGCTAAGTCAGTTCTAAATCAAACAATAAAAACTCTTCTACCAAGCTACAAAGTTAGGTTTGAAGTTGTGCAGAATTAGCGGAGACAGTCAAGAGGCGCAATTTTCCCGTCCTTCACCAAAAGCTCCGATTTCGTGCGCTGGGAGTGTTCAAAAAGTGCCGGACAAAGTCCAGCAACTTATTACCTGTTTGAGTAACCATTTGGTAAGTTTGAGGACTTTCGCTAGAATAATATTCACAGATTTGCTATCAAATGCGTTTTCATGGGTATCTGGCCTTCAACGATTTTGTTTGGAATCGATTTTGAAGGCAGTGTCTGGGCAAAAAGTCGATTTTGAGATTTTGTGCTTACCCGGGCCTATTCACTATGCTGAATCCGAAAATCCACAATGGAAAGCGCGATAACGGCAAAAAAGAGCTCTAACGCAGGAGAGAAATCGGAAGTGGGCGGGGTCCTCCCCACTGTGAATTTCGCAATTCCAGCTTCTGGAGCGATCTTCCCAATTCCCTAGCGCCCTGAAATCTCCATCGGCCAGGTGCGAATGCATGACTTGAAATCGGAACCGAGAGATCGCTCTGGAAGCTGGGAACATGAATTTACGGTGGGGAGGACCCCGCCACCTGCCAATTTCCCTCCCGTGTTAGAGCAGATTTTCGCCATTTTCGCGCTCTCCAATGTATATTTTCGGGTTCAGCATAGTGAATAGGCCCGGGTAAGCAAACCTCAAGATCGAGTTTTTGCCCGGACACTGCCTTTAAGATGATAAATTTGCACATTCCGTACGATTATCTGATATATCCCTGGGATTTCAAGTAATTCTAGAACTTAGTAAAACACTAAGTATGTGTACATACTGCCCATTTGGCAATGAAAATCGCGCCTCTTGACATAAATCTCAAACTTAGAGGCAACGTCCGAGCAAACTTTCGAACTTCATGTTGGTCGGTAGTAAACCTGTCGAGACGCGCAGCTCAAACTCAGAGTTAACTCTGAGTTAACACCCACCTTCCAGTAACATTAAGACCTGCATTAATAAACCAAATTGGGAAAAGGGTAATATGGCAGGCTACCCTGCAATACGATTTTATGCCAAGTATGAAAACGTAGCGTAACTCGTTCCATGCGAGACGCTACGCGACGAAACGCGCGGCTCAGCTGCGCGTTAACTGTGAGTTTGGTGCGCGTTTCAGGCGCTCGCGAAATTCAGAGTTAACTTTGAGTTTGGCTAGAGGAAGAATAGTGTGCAAATGAAGAGATGCAGCAAAAAAGTCCTCCAGGGTAGATTTTGTTCCGAGTTTCATCAAGCACGATGGGTGCACCATCAGCACCAAGGTGCATTGTTGAACACAAGAATTTGAAATTTTGTAAAATTTTGGTCCCGGGGGTTATCGGACGTGCTGATCACGAGTCCAATGCTCATTTTTCCCTTTCGCCAACATAACAAGGTTACGGTAGGAATACGGCAATTGGGCGAAAATCACAAAATTGTCTAAAACTTGGTACAGTGGGGTTTTCTGGCGCGCTGATCACCAATATGATAGTCAATTTTCGCTACGGGGTACAAAGCAGGATTACTGTAGCTCTACGGTAGCTGGGCTAAGACCACAAAATCGACTGAAACTTGGCATTGTGGGGTTATTTGGCACGCTGATTATAAATATGCTAATCATTTTGCATGGAAATGCAATGGTTTTCAGCACCCAGCCATCAGCGCTGTATTCCATCTTGCACCTCTCAGCAACTGCGTGCGCTGTGAAATCAAAGCCTTGAAGTCAAGTCGCATCCATATTTTCCACAATAGCACATGCCCTCTAAATGGTCTCAGAACGAACCCTGATGCCACAAAGGAGACTCTTTACTCAAATTTCAATTTTCGCGTGACCTTTTCAACCATATAGCTACCACTTTGAGAAACTAATGGTTAGTCTCAACCACCTTTTTCTCCAAAATTGTAAATGTAGTGAATGTAAGAGACTCTCGCGAGAGATTTTTTTTACAAAAACCAAACAAACTATGAAACTATGCCTTTTGCCAGTTTGTGGTATAGTTGTAACGAACGCAAATTTTCATCGAATAAACGAACAAATAAAATTTCTAAAATTTTTTCAAGCCAATGAATATCGAGTAACTGAATTTTAAGAAAATTTTTGAATGAACGAAAAGTATTCGATTTCCGGTTTTTGTGTCTTTCGAACATGAATAATCGAATATTAGCACATTCCAAAATTCGAAATTTCGGATCGAATAACCGAAATTGATCGAATGTTCGACTATTCGCATAAATGAATAACTGATATCATCAGCTATTCGAATGCAATATTCGAATCGCACGTAATATTGAATATTCAATCGCAAAAGTCGAACATTTGAATATTCGAACAAGGATTTCCGAAACTTGTTGACTATTCGTATATGCGAATAACTGTCTTTCGAAATTCTTCGAATATTCCGATATTAGAAGTTATTTTTCCGAGTTGTCGAGTAAACGATTGTTCGGATAAGAAACTTTTTCATTTATTCGACCGTTCGAGTATTCGAGTAGTCGAATATTTCGAGTAAATATTCTAATACGTGTAATCGGTTTCAACTAAGTTTGCACCCTTATCGGCTGCGAACATTGTGCCACATTTTGGTCTACTTTGAAGGGATCACTATGTAAGATGCTATATCGATATTTAGAGTTGTTTCAAAAAGCAATAGGATGATGTTGATAGTTCAAAAGGTTGAAGGGTGCGGAACTGGAAACGTATATCATCAGCCGTGTCCTTCAGCACGGTAATGTTACATAGAGCACTACCACTTGACTAACTGCTCAATACCGGTACTGCAGATACTGTACTAATAATAAAATCAGCAGCAACTGCCATTGAAAACATTTGGCAATCTGAACAGAAACATTGAAAAGAGCTGCATGCATTGTGAAAAATCGCATACCCCAATCTATCTCAGCAGATCTGCTATTAGAGTACGTATAAAAACTCTCAGAGGACACATTCTAATGATCTCCAGCTTTTACCTACCAACTTTCAATTCCGGATATACTGATAAACTGCTGAAGAGATCTGGAAGAGCATGTCCTTACTGCAGTTGCTAGCCTCCGCAAAGTGACCTCTCAATTTCCTTGTTATTCATCCGAGCAAATGTGGAGGACGTCTCCCAGAATACTACAAGGAAGGAGGCATCAGCTTCATCATGAAAGCTCTTATAAGTTGATGTGGAAGTGCTTAGGAAGTGTGGTGAATCTCACTGATTAGGCCGTTCCTTTGCTTATGACCGCTTGAGCAGATATGATTCGGGATTCATAATATGGTATTGGCATCATCCTCGTGTGTCCATACGCTCTGATTGTCAAAGCGCATGCGCTTTATGTGTTCGAACCTCATAAGACGAAGTGTCCATGTTGGGGTTGCATAGACTGCTTGCTGGGTCTGTAAATTTTAGTCAGTTGCTGTGCTACATCATAAGCCATGTTTTCGATTTGGGAAAATCTGCAATTTCTCCGTAAGCACTTCGACGAACACTACTTCTAGCCATACCCTCGATACATAGAGCCGTGTGCTCTGGTAACCTTCACTTTGAGCGCCATGATATAACACAACCTTCACCATTGGGGCTTCGCCGGGATGTTATAGTCCTGGCTATATTGGAATGAATGTGAATAAAGCAAATATAGGGAGTAATTTCTTTGAATTATCACAATAAAACCGAGAAATGTTTCTTGGTTCTTGTAGTCGTTTTTAAGTGTTTGCAGTACTTATTGCAAACGCTTTTGAAATAGTGCGAAAAACATTGTAATTGAATATTTCTTCTCAAGAACATGTATTGTTGTGCCTCACAACCAAGGTGAAGGTCAGTCTTGCATGCTTTCAACTTCTTTGGGCCACCGGTTTCGTCATGCAGGTATTAACATGATTATGATCATAGGTGCGATAGGGGTAACCGGCCCTTCTCCAGGTGAAGGGAGTCTCTGCTACTCCCATCCTTATAAGGTGAAGGGGGTAAGTGAGCCCTGAAAGCAAAATGCCCCAACAAGTTACAAGTTACATATCATTCGAAAGCTGAGATCATGTAGAATTGACCTAGACCATCGACTTTTTCCTAGGTCTTCTAAGCCGCGAGATATGAGGCATTTCATGTGCTTCATATATCAACTGATTTTGTGTCCTCACTTCATGCTCTCCAAATGAGCGCTAGGAGAAAGTCGACGGTCGGTTTGTTAAAGAAGACATGCTTTGTAACATAAATAGATAACCAGCAGTAATTAGGTCTTCGTTTGGCAGAAATGTGCTTTTGAAAATGGACATGATTTCACATAAAATGCAGTGTATCTCTCGCTAGAGGGGGGGGGGCTAGAAAGAAGTCGACAGTCTACGTCGAATGCTCTTTCCCTGAGCTTTCGAATGGTATATAGACTTTTGGGCGAAAAAAACTTGCCAATTTTTAAAAATGGGGTAGAGATATTTACTATTAGCTTGCTCCACCCAGCTCCCCCAATGTATTGGCTTCAAAGGCAGTGTCCGGGGAAAAACCAGATCTCTAGAAAATCCACTTACCGGGGGTTATCCGCAACACTGAATCCAAAAATCCACTTAAGAAGGCGTGACAAAGCCGCACAATTTGCGGGACCCTACATTATAATTATGACGGCATGCGTACTCTGCCGCATAGCAGGAATTCGGACAGCTCGGAGGACCCCGCCTCAAGGCGTAAGTTTCCACACTTTCCGATCGTTTCTTGCTTTAGGTCGAGCGCTATGACCTCGCACTTGCACGATGTTGGGTCTGAGGAGGGCCACTCTCGCATGGCACTAAAATCCTAAAAGCCCATCTTGCCCGAACACTGGCTTTAATCGGCACCAAAGCAAATTCTTTTTAGAGCCGGTGAGCAAAAACGCTCTATTATGCTTAAACCATTCGAAAGCTGAGATCATGAAGAATCGAAATAGACCGTCTCTTTTCTCATAGCTTCTCTGTGAAGCGAGATACGAGCAATTTTATACGCTTACTCATCAGCTAATTTTGTGTAATTATTTTGTGCTTCATTTTTGAAAGAAAGGACAAGGATAGAAAAAAGAGACGGTCTACGTTTACTGGTAAGGTTTTGCTCTGTGATACTATTAGACAATCAGGCACCTTTGTTCATTCTTCACGCAGGAATTTCTTGAGAAAAACACACATGCTTTTAGTTGAAATGCCATGCATCTCTAGGTAGAGGAGAGCTAGAGAAAAAAAGACGGTCTACATCGAATCCTTTTTTCGTGGGCTTTCTAACGGTATATAGGTTGTTGGGTGGAAGAACTTGTGGCTTTTCAAAAATGAGGTGGAGATATTTAATACTAACTTGCTCCACCCGGCTCCGGCTTTCTATAGGTCGCCGGAGCAAGACATTTCTTTTCTGTGAGGCAAGATACGAGCAGTTTTATATAGCTACAATACAGCCAATTCTGGGTAATTATCTTTTCAAAAAAAGGTCTTTCTCGAACTTATATATATGATTCGAAAGCTTGAGAAACTAGTAATTTAATTGCTCTTTTATTTATTATCATTCTCTCTAGTGAAAGGAGATATGGTACGATTATTGTCAGCAAACATGCATCCATCACGAGCTAATCCAAATTTTCTACTCTTGTTTAACTCTTTCCTGAGTCAGTGTGTATTCATTGATACAATGTTGATTATTCAAAGAATCAGACATCCTTTTGTTTGATTATGTTTTGTTAACAACGCCACTTTGAGTGCGCAGAAGGTCTCGAGCATGCGTTTTTTCAACAAAACGTTGTTGATTCGATAATCTCTGGCAGTCTTGATGTCTAAAAACAAGAGCAGCTGGCGTTTCCTATCCAAACAATAAGTGTCATTGTAACAGCTGTTTGATTCTGCTTTTATGCCTTGATTCTAGTCTCAACCTCAGGTGAAAGGGGTCAGCCAGATGCCGGCCCTAAGGCGAAGGGGGTCAGAGAATTTTCCACCTATCCATCTCTGATCACAACCATCTCACTTGAGTGTGCCAATGTTTGGAAACCTCAAAATTCGCTGAAACTTGGCCCACAAGAGTTACTTGACATGGAATCATGAAATGCTATTGAGCTCTTAGAATTCTTTTATTATGCATAGGAGCGTCCAAGCAGCACAATTTTCCCGCTGTTGCAAAGAATTACTTAACAATAAAGCGCCTAGACCGTCTCTGTTTGCCTGTCCGTGTGTGTGTGTATCTGTCTGTCACAAAATTCAAAGAGCGGATTGCAGCAAACATTTAGAGCCAGAATTTGCACAACGCATGTCGCCAGCATGTAGGTTTATTATGCAAAAGCAGAGCGGATTCGCTGCATGAAACCTTTGGAAATTGCGCATCAAACGGATCCGTGCGAGTTCTGGCGCGCAAAACCAGGGCCGTATATGGACTTTTCACAAGGTCAAGAATATGTTTGTCTGTTACTTTACGAATACAGTGCCAAAAAGAATTGGTTATGTAAATGTTCAATTTATCAAGATTTCATTGATCATTTGTGAAGTTCTTCGCACATAGATGTATCTCACGATGATTAATGTCATTAAGACGACTACCAAGCTATGAAAAGTCCAAAAACCGATTAGATTTGCATTCGTTCTTCTGGGAAAACTTTCATCGACGCGAATTACCGATCTCACATAGAAAAGCTTTAGAAATGAGTAGTTGTTTACAGATCATTCGCAATAGTCTGCATAGCACGATGAGTTTCAATGCCATTATTGCAGGAATGAGTAAGGCAAACATAAAACACAACAACATATACAACACACAACACCAGTGCGAGCCTCTGCGAAGCAGAGGTAAGGAACTGGTAATACATAGAACGTATGTGATGAAGATATCAGATTTTTTCGCAAAGTTTCAGATTTTCGGTGACCTAACTTAAAATGATCAAAGCCTAAATCGTCTTCTTTTTTCCTAATCTCTGCAATGAATGTATGGTAGGAGCTCAGCAAGAAATGCAAAGACGAAGACATTTTCTTCTATTAAAATCAAAAAAGATGCAAATCTAAATCAAAATAGCGAAAAGTTGCGAATTTTACGTTTGAAATACAGAACTTTTTGACAACCTAATATTAGGGTGTCTCATAATTTTTACTGTCTCTACTCTGAACATCAGCATTCCTTGAGAACTGGCACACCTACAAAGAGTTAAAGTACATGATCGTTCTTCTGTATGTATGAGCTATATGAGCTCGTACGTGGGAAGAACTCAGGACGTTTAAGGGCGGAGCTTGTCGTTTTAGCAATAATAAAAATGCCGTCGTTGGTACGATTTTGTCATTGAGTTGTGGTAGTTATAATGAGGTGTTTCACTAGTTTTTACCGTTTTTATCATAACCGCCGTCTTTTTGTATCTTTCATTCAATTGATGTGGCTTGAGTAATCATTGGAGGGCAAGGTAAACTCTACAGGTTAGCTATCAAGGGTTGCGCAAATCGTATTCTACTAAAAAATTCAAGCCGCTTCATTTTTTTTTCATTTCTAGCAGTGCAAAAAATACGGAAAGTGTACACTTGAATGTTCGATATGTCAAGCATATGATAGGATAAATGACGAATTTTTTAGGTTAGCAGAGATACAATTTTGACGGTAAGGTTTTTTTGATTGCTATCAGATTTTAGCTCGAAAATCCGCGTGGAATACGATTTGCGCAAATCTTGACAGCTAACATGTAGAGTTTGCCTTGCCCTTCAATGATTGATCAAGCCACATCAATTGAATGAAAGATACAAAAAGACGACGGTTATGATAATCACGGTAAAAAAATATGAAACACCTTATTATAACTACTTATTATACTACTCAATGACAAAATCGTACCAACGGTGGCATTTTTTTTATTGGTCGTAAATTTTTAGACGAAGGTGACATAAATAGAATGGGAGGAGCGAAATGGGTGCATTAAGACTGGACCTTAGCTTGTTCGTAACTAGCCCACCTTTGCCACCTCACGATTGCATCCTCTCTTTCATTCTCACTAGAGTTCACATCAGAACCGCCTAGTTCAAATTTTATTGTTAGATGCAGAAAAAGCCTTTTTTTAGGAAGCCTAATCTTTTAAGCAGCTACAATCAACTGATCTGAAAAGAGATGCCGGAACATAATCAATTTTAAAAAGGTGTTCTACAGCTTCTAAGATTAAAAAAGGCAAATTCAGAGAATCATGTTATTTCTATACATGGCTCCGCATCATTTAGAGGAACTTAGAAAATTTCCACCCCTTTTTTGGTCATGCAACAATATACAAAAC
This sequence comes from Cylicocyclus nassatus, assembly GCA_958299035.1. Classification (NCBI taxonomy): domain Eukaryota; kingdom Metazoa; phylum Nematoda; class Chromadorea; order Rhabditida; family Strongylidae; genus Cylicocyclus; species Cylicocyclus nassatus. The sequence goes on along the minus strand of CATQJL010000112.1, from coordinate 49,430,554 downwards.
AAATAAAGTAGCAAGAGAAGTTTAAAGGGTGGGACTTTATTATTACTTTTCTGAAATCTGTTTCTCAACATCTCCACTATCTTTTCAAACAAAGCAGGTTGAATATCTTTATTGAAGAGTACCACAAGGAATTTTCCAAACAGCATTACTAGCGAATGTTTATTTTCCGGAAGGCTTATCAAACCTAAAATATCCATCAGAAAAGGAAAATGTCGACAACGTGATGAAGAAGGGGCTAAGTTCATCTATCACCTAATGCTTTTGAATTAGCAAGAATAGCAGGTTGTTTTCCACTTGCATTATTACTATAGGAAATGACTTTCCTGATCATTTTTAGTAAACAATTGGCAATATTCAACTGACACAAAAGCTTATTTAGATGTTATCTATGGAGAGGTAAGAGTTCGATTCACTATATTAAACTTAATAGTTACTTAGAAATAATGTAAGTACCTTGGATTAGAGTGAAGAGTAGCACAAAAAAGCACACCTCCAGCAGTATTGAGGGAAAATCAAAGAGTAGTTTAGTAAACGAGTTGATTGATTGTCGATTATCAATTATATAATTATGTGATTCGATAGCATGCAGGGCCCGGCACGAGGTGGGCAGACGGGGTTTTCCAAAACGAATTCTCCTTTGACCCCAATAGTTCTTACGAATACCCCCTTGAGCCAAAAATGACGCTTTGTGCTTGTGGAACGAGAGCACCGGCCACACTTCGCCTAAAAGCGCTCAAAAGCGCCCAAAATGCTTAAATTTATCTGATTACTCCTCACCTGTATCAAGATAGAAAACAGGAAGAAGATTAAGCAAGGGAAATGATGAAGGAATGAAAAAATATCAAAGGAACGCAGTCATAGGACTGAGAGACGCCGTTCTCGCGCGTATCGATTGACTGGGGCGCGCTTTCCATCTTAGAAAGCTAGGCTGCTGATGCGATTTTGGGCTCTAACAAAGACAAGAGGAGGAGTTTTGGAACCAAAATCTCACCATATAGTAAAGTTTATGTGAACAACAGAATTATGTAAAAATTTTGAAAAAATTATGTGAATTAAAAGTTTTGCCCACCTCAGGTGGGCATTAAGTGGGCAATTGCCCACCTAATTTGGAAAAAAGTTAAGCACGCTCTTCATTCACATAAGTTTTTCATAATTTTTCATACATTGCTCCTCAGTCCTACTGCGCGTATACACACCAAGTCTCGCGCGATTTCGTTTTCTCTGCGCTGCAAACGAGCCATTTTTCCATTTTTATAATAGTGGGAAATTTTCAGAAAAAAGCTTGCCACAACCTTCATTCACATAATTTTTCGATGAAACTTCTAAGATAAGCCCTGCAGGCAGGTGTTCATGTACTCACCAAATTTCATACCGTATGGTCATCTGTGCGCTGCAAACGAGCCATTTGAATTCACATCTTCATTTACCAGTTTTGCAAAATTTCTGGAAAAAATGCTTATTACACCTCCCACCCACATAAGTTTCTCATAACATCTCATGCTTTGTTTCTACTAGCCTCTCTTTGTTCGCTTATGTAATTTGGTGCTATATCATTACACCTGAACTGAGAACTAATCATGTAATCATGCTGTTTAACGGCATCGCTCATGCGTCGCGCACGCGGCAATTAGCGGCAACGCGGCGTAGTGCGCGCGAAGTCTGCTGTGCGTTGAGGTTTATGAAAACTATTTTCCGATGAATTAGATGTATAAGGTAAGCACGATTCGACCTTCTCTTGCTTGCACTTGGAATCTTCTTCCGGGGCTTCCGCCCCGGATCCCGCCAAAACGTATCCCCTTTGCTTTTTGGCCCCAAAACGATTTCCAGCTTGTCATTTGCCCAACTCGTGCCGGGCCCTGATAGCATGACATTGCTGCGCAACCAGGGATAACCAGAGAACAATTACTTTAAGATTCCTCTGAGACTAAGATTTTGTGGGCTTTGTGATGCACAAGCGAAGGAGATATGGAAACAAGGAAGTAACAGACGGGTAAGGCAGAAAAACCAAATTTTATTGATCATACCGGGTAGGTCCCCAAGTCTTGTACCAACAAGGTGAGAAATCGTTTCAAAAATGCTCGAAATTCTAATTAGTAGTGTATATTAGGTTGATTCATGATTAATGCACGTTTTTCTCACCTTTTCTTCCAGGAGCTGTTATTTGTGGTGTAATCAATTTCCTCAAAAACTTTTCACGCTATCTAAAAGAGCGTTCCTTCTAGTTTCTTAAGCGCCCCTTCGCTTTCGCAAATCTCCGTTCATTCCAAAGTTCCGAGCCTTCAAACAAAAGAGACGAAATCCCAAAATTTTTGCTTTTCACTCTTTCTGCCCTAAATCCGTTAGGAATAGCCAAATTGATTTCAAAAAATATGTATAAGGATTGGAGAATTTTGTGCTACAGGATGCTATTTGAACAAAATTCTCCATGGATTCTGAGCCGAGAAATTCAATTACGAACTTTAATAACCGTCGCGGCCATTCCGTGCCAAATAAATCTTTGAGGCAAAAGGCGATTGTAGGTCTTTTGCACTATCCAGTAAGGGTAGACCTAGTTCATTTGATGGTAGAAAAGCGCTAGGGTTTTCTCACTTTCCAGCGGAGAAAAACGAAATAAATTCAAAAACGACCGATTTCTGAACCCGCCGAGATGCCAGAAAAAAGTGAGTGCTTTCGACTTTTTCGCGACATTTTCTTTCAAAGATTTCCGTTAAATCCAAACTTGGCATTACTGCTCAAGAGACCCTTGGCTACACGATGAGTGAAGTCTGCTTTATGCTTCTTCATTTCAACATAAGTTACGCTCTTTCAAAATAGAGGCTTCTGAAAAAAGTTGTTGGCAATCTTCAGGCCAGAAAATCTTTCTTGTAATAGATACAGTCACGCAAAAGTATCTATTTTATAGACACTGATTTGATGGTTACAGTAGTTTTTATTGCGATTAGATATGTCTTTTCGGGGAAGAATTATCTCGGTTGGAAGTTGAAGTATAGAAAACGTGCATTAATTATGAATCAACCTGATATTTTCGTCCAGAAATAACAAGACAGCATTTCCTGTTTTACTATGCATATCAGAAAATTCACTCGGCGGAATGAACTATCGAGTAAAAAAACAAATTGCATTAATCATCCTTGCTGTGGGCAAATCCGATCAGCAACAACGTTTCTTGGGCATTTCAGCATTTTGGAAAAGTCAAAAATTGAAAAAGGCCGATTCGCTCTTTATGTATCACCATGTATCAACGTTGATTTTGTTGTAACAAATGATAGAAGGCAGGGCCCGGCACGAGCTTGTCAAAAGGGGTTTTCGAAAACGAATTCCCCTTTGACCCGAAATTTTTTTACGAATTCCCCTTTGACCCAAAAACTGATCCCAATGATTGCGCAGTGAACACTTTACGAAGAGAACAACTTTTATTGAACTGAGACTAACAGAGAGACTAGATGATATTGCAGACGAAAATGCAACAAAATAAGGAAGCTACTAGGATGACAATAAAAGTGTGCACCAGCTTGCCAACTTGATGAAGTTACGTAAGGTAGGAGAATATTGTGAAAAACCTAGAATAGTTATAAAATCGTGACTGTGATAGCTATATAGTACTCAATTCATTTCAAGCATAACCTCATCAGCGTTGTCATCTTGTTCAGAAATCTCATTTTTTTCGAAAGAACTGGAGTGGCTAAGCGTATAGAAAGAGCTCCGATAGGTGCAGTGATGAGGATGCTCAATATAGCCTGGTCAAAATTAGGATACCATTTTCTATTTGAGATGAAGTTGATGTCGCTCTAGATCTAGCTGTTTCCAAAATAACAGGGGCCAGCGCTGCCTAAAACAGACAACATTGCAGATAAATTCATAATACGATCAGGTGATTTGAGCAGATTTAGGTACCTGCATTGTTCGCTTTTAACATCCACGCGATAGCGACAAAAAAACGTTCTTTCATTGTGAGCGTCGAACCGAACCGCAAAAAACGAAGCAGTAAATCGAAAAACGAGACCAAATGCTAACACCAAGACTCCAGGTAACATGGTACTCAAGCTGATCTAAACATGATTTTAAAGCTACGAAACGGAAAACGTTGAGCACACCATACCGAAACTAAGATGCTCCAAGCCGATAAGACCAAACAGAAGAGGTGAAAAACATGATACCACATAAGGGCTAGTAAATCTTCCTCTGGAAGTTCACCATGCCAATAATCAGTACAATAATTTGACCATTTATAAGGAAAAAGCGTTCAAAAATCAAAGATGGCGTATTGCTCCTGAGACATGACAGCAACTAACCTCTTTCTTAAAAGCATGGCCGGCAACAAACGCAGCAATGAGGAGTGTAATAGCACCCGCCCCACCAAGTCGAATTCTTGCTTTCCAAATAAAAATACCAGAGAAAAAGAGAATAAAAGAGAAAGACGAGCGAAGTGGAGATTCTCCACTGTTTTTCGAGGCACTATGTGGAAAAATAACCCTATAACGGCACTTAATCCCGCTTCAAAAGGATTAAAGTAAGGGTACTTACCAACCATAGCTCCGCAGAAAACCCCAGCAAAAACTTCTGCGGGTGCGCATAAGATAGTCGATAGCGGCGAGTCGCCTGAAACGCTTGGAAGTAGTGATAATAGATTGCTTTGGCTTCCATGCAAGAAAGTTACAATTTAAACACAATTTCATTGGCCCTAATTCCCGACGGTTCGATATTTGGTCGAAATTAATCATACAGCACCAGAGCTGTTGGGAAATTGAGTGATAGTTAAGACTGAACATAGTGATGGCATATACGTAATCCAGACTAGCAGCAGCAATCACAACAGAAGGTACTCCAGCTCGAACTCCGTAACCTATACATTTCTATAAGAACAGGAGAAGAAGGTTAGAATATAACATACCTGCCTTGCCGGCATCCAAAAGAGCAGGGATAACTACAGCAGGTGACACAGCTCCCAAACAGCGCTGCAATCAGAGTAAAGATTTCTTGTGATAGAGGAAACACACGACTTCGATAGAACTAACATAACAAAAAAATATGGCGAACGAATAAAAAACCTAAATTCTACGTATTTTCACGACAAAAGTAGTCGCCGAAAACACTACAGATGGGGCATTCCAAAGATTTTACGATTAAGGTGTGTTCTAGCAGGGTGTGAGCAAGAACCGCTCCACTTCAGTGAGGGACTTACCCTAAAGCTACACCGAAGAGTATGTCCATCCCAAAAACCATCTTTGCAATAAATGAAACTGTACGGTTCATCGCAAACATGCACCCTAAAAAACAAGCTACTTTCGAGTAAAGCTGGACCAGTCAAGCTGGACCCACCTTGCTGTGAACAGTACTGCTCCACTTTGTAAAACTCAGAATTTTTTTTCAGTTTCTAGTCTAGCATAGAGGTTATCCTAAATGAGCCGATTTTCATTTATAATAGATTGAGTAGGTTTTTTTTGTGTTAGAAAAGCTAGTTAAGAAAAGGGTCAAGCACAGCAACTGCTGAGACATTATCATAAAGGACTCTGAGCAACACACCAGACACACAACGGTGCAAAACTTCAGCCAGTCCGAAAGTTGGCTCCCTTTTCTCGTCCCTATGTATATCTAACTCAAAAGATCATGTCATGCAGATTGATTCGAACTGTGACGAGGAAGTCTAAACTAACAGCAAATTTAGATAAAAATTTTCTTAAAATTCTGGGTTATACAAGGGAACAGCCTAGTGTACAAGTACACGAAAATATTACCTTAAGCCTGCGAACGGCGTTAGCATCAAGTGATAAACCGTCACGAAGGAGAATCACTGTGCAAGCAATCCGACGTGAAACCATGCTCCATTCGTTTATTACGTACACGTTAATGAGGGACTCACAGAAGTTCCTGAGAATGATGCGTGTGAGCAGCATGGCTAAAGGAATCCAAATAAAGAAGCAAAGGATGGGGTTCAAAAAGCGTACCTAATAAGCTAGGAAGATCTAAAAGTTGTGCTACATAACCCGTCACAACACCTGTAGCGATGATAAGCTTCAGTGTATAGATAGTGCTTGCATAATCTTTTGGTGTAAGCATATAAGTTTCTTCGAAAGAGACGTCATAATTCCGTTCATGAATAGGTGCTAGGACAACATTACATGCTGTGGCGGCAAATCCAAGAAAAATGAGGTATGACAGAAATCTGACAGAAAAATGATTTCATCGTTGAATATTAAGATATTCGAACACTCGTGATCTTTCACTCCTACGCATAATCTCAATTGAAATTGTAACCAAACGAGGTTCAGCTGCACATAATACAGTCGAAAGAAAGCCTCGAAGTTTACAACCTCTAAAAAAAGTCTGCTCGATGAACGATAGCTCTTACCTCTGGGGTGTAAATGCGATCCCATAAAGACTGCGGTGTAGGGGAACTCTCCTCAGATTTGGGAGATAGGGCTTCATCCTGCTTGCTCATAGCAGAGTGATCGATGTGCCTGAAAAATAAGTTTAGGAGGGTTTGGTTGTGGATGCAGAGATAGAGTTCGAGGGCTGAAAAGAAACATTGACGAAAAACCTTTTGTTACTATTCTCAAAGTTGAGGGACTGCGGAGCAGCTTAGAACCAAAGATAAGTCGAAGTGGCGGATAGAAGAAGTTAACTATAGTTAACTTGTATACAGGATTACAACTTATCAAAGGACTCAGCGATACGCCGTTCGATTGGAGCGCGCTTTCCTCCTTAGGAAACGCGGCTTTCGAGGCTATTTTTGCCTCTAGCAATGAGGAGAGGGGGAGGTTTGAAAGCAAATTTTCACTATGTACTAATCCTTAGGTGTAGAGTAGATTTATGTAAATATTTTGGAAAAATTATGTGAATTGAGAGTTTTGCCAAGCTCAGCTTGTCATTAGCTTGTCAAATGACAAGCTAATTTGGAAATAAGTTAAGCACGCTCTTCATTCACATAAGTTTTTCATAAATTTTCATACTTTGTTACTTAGTCCTACTGCGCATCTACACACCAAATCCCGCGCGATTTCGTCACCTATGCGTTGCAAACGAGCCATTTTTCCATTTTTTTGGTAGCGGGAAATTTTCAGAAAAAAGTTTTCCACAACCTTCAGTCACATAATTTTTCAATGAAACTCCTACGTTAACTCCTACAGGCTTGTGTCCACGTACATACCAAGTTTCGTACCATATCGTCATCTGCGCGCTGCAAACGAGCCATTTGAATTCACATCTTCATTTACCCATTTTGCAGAATTTTCGGAAAAAATGCTTATTACTCGTTCCGTTCACATAAGTTTTTCATAATTTTTCATATTTTGTTTCTACTAGCCTCTCTCCGTTGGCCTACAAAATTTGGTGTCATATCGTAACGCATACATTGAGAACTAGTCACGTGTGCCGTTACAAATAGCTCGTTTGAGCGACGTCGCGCATGCGGCAATTAGCGACGGCGCGGTTTGACGCGCGCGAACTCCAGTCTTCGCATGTTGAGATGCATAACATGTTAAAATAAGCTGAGAACGTGCACTACCGATTTTTTTCCGGGGCTTCGCCCCGGACCCCGCAAAAACGATTTCCCCTTTGTTTTTTTTTTGCCGAAAACGATTTCCAGCTTGTCATTTGACAACCTCGTGCCGGGCCCTGATAGAAGGTGCGTGATTTTTTGTAAGCTAACATGATTGAAATCAGTTTTTGACAAATGAAAGGAATTATGATTTTTTTGGGTATCTCGCAAGACTCAAGAGCTAAACAAAAAATAAATATGCACGGACAGATAGGGAGTAAAACACGAACAAATCTGACTTCCACTCCCTAAATCTGTAGATATTCTATTGTACGTTTTTGAATGAACATTCGTAAACAATTCAAGGAAATTAGTGAAAGGTGTTCATTTTCCAGATAATGTTGGAGTATTGCGTGTTTTGAAGTCTTTGTACTATACTTGGGTCCGAATCGAATAGAAATTCGATCATTCGAATAAAACATTTGAATATATTCGCATTCGAAATTCGATATTTGAAATTCTTCAATTTTCGAATAATATTCGAAACTCGAATAATTAAGGAAACGGGGTTTCGAATAAAATTCGAAATTCGAATAGTCAAAAAATAGGGTTTCGAATGAAATTCGAAAACTTGATTAATCAAAAAACGAGGATTCGAATAAAATTCGAAAACTCGAATAATCAAAAAACGGGGTCTCGAATAGATTTTATTCGAATGTTTTATTCGAATGTTCATTCGAAATCGTATTCGAATGAAATCCGTATCCAGATTATTCGAGTTTGTTGCAGAGCCAACCGCTGAGTAACAGCTCGCTTTGTCTGCGTTTTTTTGCAGAACTCGATAACGCATCTTTTCAGCCGGGATCACCTTTGAACTGTATAAGCTGCATTCTTCCAACTGTTGACAGTAAAGAAAATTAGTGTGGATTTTAATTGATGCTTTTTTCGATCAGTGAGATACTTCGCACTGCTACTGGCACCAAATCGGCAAAAAAGCTATCAAATTCAAGCTCATGTTCCGATTTCATATACTGAAAATGAGTTGACACGCTCCTCTTCCTTTGAATTGCTCATGCTTTTGGTACACAAAGGTCCACACTAGTGAGCACACTTGCTTGTAAAAGTCATATTGCACAAATGCCTCTATTCTTTACCTTAGAGATTTTTCGCGAATTGGTGTATTTTGAGTAAAGGACAGTGCATTGTGGTGGAAAATTAGACGGTTGCTGGATTTTGCTGTCATATCACCTTGCAATAAAGTTTTCTTCAGTAGATAGTACAGGATAGTTCTGTTATCACAGTGCATCTAATAAGGAAAAGATACTTACTTAGATCTGTCTTTTGGGAAGCGACACATACGTTTGGAATTAGCTTGGAACGCTGATTCCAAATATGCTGTTTCTAGCTGCTTAGCATTATTCTGAAGCAAGTTATGGTTTCTTTTCCATGCAAAGTTTGCGTGCTCCTCGACCTACTGATGCTGCGGTGCGACATCTACATGGTTTTGCAATTGTATAGTGCTTCCTTTTAAGATCAAAAAAATTAATCTGAAGCTAGTTAAACATCCTAGCGCTTTTTTCGAGCAGATTTTTATATACGCGCCGTCTTACGGCATCCAGAAGTTCGTTAGTTACTCACAAAGCAAGCTTAACTTGCTTTGGAATAACGCTAAGCAGCTAGGAATAGCATATTTGGAATCAGCGTTCAAAGCTGATTCTAAATATATCGTACCCTCCACAGGTCGTGCTACCCTTGTGGCGTCGCGGACGTGCCACGTGTGACCAACATATTGGCAACGTTGGCAGCAACACGTTGGCAACATGCAGCAACATGTTGGCGTGGCCAAAATGTTCTGCCAACATGTTGGGGCATGTTGCAAACATGTTTTTACCACGTTGCCAACATGTTAGCCAATTGGCAGGTCTGAAACGCAGACCAAGGGTAGCAGGATCTGTGGAGGGGACTATATGTGTCCTATCTCAGAAGACGAATTTAAATTAATATCCTTCCCTTGTGAGATTCACGGAGGCTTGCAGGCACTTTAACATCTGGAGCTATCATCCTATCAAATATGGTAAAGGCTTAGGGCGGACGAAGAAGGTCCACATTGAGAGCGAGCTTTGACTATGACAGGCCCCGCACATACATCACGCGATAGTCGTACGCGATTTGCCAGTTACAAGATGTCTTCAAATGTAACATTACCGCAAATGTATAGCGTGTACAAGTTTCTATTATAAATGGATAAATGCCCTGCTTTCTGTACTTTTAGAATCCGCCTACGTAAGTTTTGGACAATTTGACTATTGCCAGACCACGTCGCTACTGAAAAGCCTGCAAATCGCTCGGGGCTATAATAGGATACTCTTGCTCGCTTCGAAGAGTGAACCACAGCCTTCGTCCACGACTAACTTATACTAAACAAGGCGAAAGTCTCCGATAAACGCAATGTATTGCATTTGTGGCATATAAGTACAATGTGGCAGCCGTTATTGTTTCATAAGATCGCACACTTAGCGCTATGAGTCGAAACAGATCTTTCAACTGAAATAGTTAGATGCATGCACCAAGCTGCAAGGTTCTCATTCTTGAAATTCGGTGCTGGTGCTGATTATGGGAAAAATTCACTTTATCGAATTCATCGATTTTTAGAGAACTTTGAGCTACGGGCTGGAAGTTGGTATTGGTACAGGGGGTAAATGAGGGCGCTAATAATGAAAAAACATTTACTTTGATGCTTTCATCGATTTTTCTTGAGCTACGAGGCCGGGAGTTGGTACGGGGGGGGGGGAGGTAAATGAGGGTGCTGATCAAAAATATAATCGATTTTATCGATTTCAGCGTTTTTTTTGGAAAACCTTGAGTTATGAGTTGGTATAGGGGATATGAGGGTGCTGATTATGAATAAGTCTGCTTTAGCCGGATATGTCAGCAAGTTTGATATATGGTTGCTCTAGTTATTCGACAAATCATTCGAATGTTTATTAGAAATTCGACTTCCAATGTTCGAATATATTCGATATTCATTCATTCGATTATTTTAATTTTCCGAATTTATTCGGAATTCATTCATTCGAGAATTTTTATATCTCGAATTTATCCGATATTCGTTTATTCGAGATTTTTTATTTTCGAATTTAATCGATATTCGTTTATTCGAAATTTTTCATTTTCAAATTTATTCGATATTCATTCATTCGATGAAAAATTGCGAATTTACCCAAGTATACTTTGTACGCTTTTCTGAGAACAATGGAATTGAAAATTTTATTACGTTTACGAAGCAGTTGCAATATGGAGAAAAGTTCGAGGCCCTTCACAGATTTGTTCATTACCTGATAGGGCGTGGTAGCACACCGAACATTCTTCTCAAATAAAAACGAAAAAGAAATAGTTTATGCTTGGAGCATAATTATTATAGAATTCTATCTCAACAAGAAAGCTGTATCTCAGTCGAACAGAACAGAAGTTGGAGTAATGTGTTGCCACTTGTTGTATGCCATTGTATACGAGAATCTATCTTAAAATTGAGATCATGGAATGTTTCGCCTCATTAGACATGCAAGAATACATGATTTAGTCCAATTCACATATCACACCTAAGGCGAGATAGTAGCAATAATATGCTTCAGTTCATATATAATCTCAGAGCAAACGAGTAAATGTAGCAGGGTTTTGCTTATGCGTACTAACGTCGTAAGGCATGCCTAAGTTCTTCAATATTTTTTTATAGGGATAATTTCCAAAAAATGAGAAAAAATGAGAATGCTGCAAGGAAATTACTTTCTTCGAGGGTACTGACATATCGAAAAGTGTATGAAGGAATTAGACAGCAATAGTATCTGAACAAATAATCTGCAAAAGAAAACGGGAATTTTGCTTAGTTATGAGAGTTCGGCGTATTGCGGAAACGGAAACTGCCGAAAATTTCTAAGAGAAATGAATTGGCTGATAGAGTTTTTTCTTTTAATCTAGTTTATAACTTAAGAGGAAATTAAGATTTTCAACAGAGGAGGGTTTTCTTCCAGCAAACAATATCTGCAAAATAGCTGCAAGCACAAATAACGTATTCATACCCATTCCGCTCAGCTTGTAATACGCCTCCCATATTGTTGATGATCCCCACAGGAATTGAGCAATTTACAAACATGCTACCCATTTTTAAAAACCTGACATGAGATAATTGAAGCAGGGCCCGGCACGAGGTTGTCAAATGACAAGCTGGAAATCGTTTTCGGCAAAAAAAGCAAAGGGAAATTCGCTTCTGCGGGGTCCGGGACGGAGCCCCGGAAAAAAAATTGGTAGTGCACGTTCTCTGCTTATCTTTCTTTACATGTTATGTGCCTCGACAGGCGAACACTGAAGTTCGCGCGCGCCAAACCGCGCAGTCGCTCATTGCCGCACGCGCAACGTCGCTCAACCGTGCGTTTTGTAACAGCATACATAACAAGCTCTCAATGTATGCGTAACCATATGGCACCAAATTTTGTAAGCGAACGGAGAGAGGCTAGTGGAAACAAAGTATGAAAAGTTATGGACAACTTATGTGAACGGAACGAGTAATAAGCATTTTTTCCGAAAATTTTAGGAATTGGTAAATGAAGATGTGAATTCAAATGGCTTGTTTGCAACGCGCAGATGACGGTATGGTATGAAACTTGGTACGTACGTGGACACAACCCTTTGAGAGTTAACTTAGGAGTTTCATTGAAAAATTAAGTGACTGAAGGTTTTGGCAAGCTTTTTTCTGAAAATTTCCCATTACCATGAAAATAAAAAAATGGCTTGTTTGCAGCGCAGAGAAAACGAGTCTGCGCGAGACTTGGTGTGTATATGCGCAGTAGGACTAAGTAACAAAGTATGAAAAATTATGAAAAACTTGTGTGAATGAAGACCGTTCCCAACTTTTTTCCAAATCAGGTTGTCATTTGGCAACCTAATGACAACCTGAGGTTGTCAAAACTTTCAATTCACATAATTTTTTCAAATTTTCACGTAAATCTACTCTACATCTAAATGTTAGTATATATTGAAATTTTGGTTTCAAACTTCCTTCTTTTCTAGAGCCAAAAAGAGTCTCAGCAGCCCCTTCCTAAGAAGGGAAGCGCGCTCCAATCGATAAGGCGTCACTGGGTCCTGTTATCGCCGTTTTTGCGCTGTTATTTTGCCTTCTTCTGTTTTTCCCTAACTTTTTGTCACTACTGTTCGCAATACTACCATTCCAGAGTTATCCTCCATCAGTTTTGGTAGATCTTGTGGCTCGAATTCTTTCCATAATTCCATCTTGGACCGGAGTAGAGCGCGATATCCCAATGCCACTGGTGAGATTACAGGATCGTTCGCCGTAATTTAACACCTGTGGTTTATAGGTGTCAAGTGGAGTGGAACTTAGCAATCTTCGAGAACATGCATTATCGCGTAGGAAAGAGCTTGGCCTAGCTTGTAGAGATGTACAGACGAGGGAAGTTGGAATTAAGGCAGGTTCACATTATCATTCATGTACATTATCATTCATGTCATTTACCTCGTAACACTTTTGCTCTGACAGTTGCGCATTTAGTCAGACCATCTAACGTCGAATTGATACGACGAGACTATGCTACGAATGATTGACGGGAAACATTTTTGTCATATGAAGACCCCGATCAGGTACTTTTGATATCGCGCATTTATCTTCACTCTAACATTGAATGTTAGAGTAAGTTCCTGAGGAGCAAAGCTTATTTAAAAAGAGTCATTCAAAGTTGGAAGGCATTAAAAGATTTTGTTCTGCCTCCGTCTACCTTTGACAACGAACTTGTTCGGCTTCCGGTAACATGCGTATTTTTGCGGTGTCACAGTCATACAGTTCCCGTATTGATAAAATTTGACTTTAATCTTGGTCAGCTTACAATCAATCAGGCGAAAAATGACAAAAAATGTTTGGGGATCTCATCTTTCGAGTTTCTTCTCGTTACAAGATGAGGACTTGAAAAATGAAAAGCACACCATCTATCTGTGATGCTTTCAAAGTAATTAAAGGAAGTTTTTTTGACGAGTAAGAACAAGCTTGTTTTGAGGTTAATGCACCATACTCTCATCCAAAGATGACATCCGCTTACTAATTTTGTCAGCCTTTTACGAGATCCTTTCTGCTTATTGCTAAACCAGTGCGTCACCTCTGCTTCGCAGAGGTTCGCACTGGCTCTACTATCTATGTGCCTTACTCATTCTCGTAAAATCATGGCACTGGAACTCACCGCGCTATGCCGACTACCACGAATAAAATGTAAACAACCACTCATTTAGAAAGTCTTTTTACGTGAGATCGGTGATTTCGCGTGGATGAAACTTTTCGCAGGAAAACAAACGCAAATTCGAATAGGTTTTTAGATTTGTCATTACTTGGTAGTCGCCATGAAGGTAATGATTACTGAGCTACATCCCTGTGCGAAAATCTTCTCAAACGCTTAGCTAGAACCTTGGCAAATTGACCATTTACACAACCAATTCGTTTTGGCGCCGTTTTCGTTATGTAGTAAACTTTCAATCACTTTTCTGGCTAAACTCCATCGCTTGCACATTTGCTTACCAAACTCATCCACGACTTTGCAAAAAGTGGTGATACGGACCGAATTTTGCGGTACAGAAGCCAGGTGGACCCGTTTGGCGCGCAATTTCTGAGGAATCCACTCAACCAATCTATTCGTGCTGTTGCATATTGGGCTTCCATGAAGGTAGCATGCGCTATGCAAAATTTGGGCTTAGAACGTTTGCTGGAACACGCTCTACGAATTTCGTAACGGACAGACAGACACACACACACACACGTACAAAAAGACGTAAACAACCCTTAGCCCGTTATTATAAGTCATGATGGGAGCTTGAAAAAGCGAGAAGCATCTTTTTGTCCTTAGCATTTCTTTGCTCGTTCTTCATCACCACGGGCGAGGTCTTACTATCTTCAAAAAATATGAAATAACTCTTCTATTGCGACGGTTTAAATTATACATTGAAAGGAAAGCTTGTTGAGTGTTGGTGGTCTGTGTACCATCAGTCAAGATTTTTCGCTTAATATAGCGTGCTTGCACTGTAGGTGAAATGGGGTGAAATCTGCGCGTGAACAAATAGCTACGTGACGCCGGCCAATTGCGCGTGCAGAATGCTGGCATTGCTGGCGTGGCTAATTGTTTACCCGCAAATTTCGCCGCAATTCACCTACAGTGCAAGCATGCTATATTAAGCGGAAAACCTACTCGACTGTAGACTTTATTGACTGCTGACTGAAAGGTTTTAACTTATCCTTTGTTTGTACAGATCCAAATCTACATTGCAGCTGGATTGCTCTCTTACGATGGAAAAAAAGCTTGTACTACAATACGATTGGCTATACTGATCTAAATGCAGTATACAACAAAAAGCAAAAAGTTCGGGGATTCTTGCTATTGACTGAATCACTCAATTCTCACATCAGTGCATTCGTTAGAAAGTGGAGTCCTGCCAACAATTTTTTTTAGGTTGGTCAGCAGGACCGCATATAACGAAGTGTATGTAGGGTGCAGGGCTTAGGTGCACTGCTTCCTAGACGAATGATAAGAGGTGTACAGTATATTAGAGGCGATGTCCGGGCAAAAAGTCAGTTTTGTGCTCACAAGGGGCTACTCGCTATGCTGAATCCGAAAATCAACCGTGGAGTGCGCGAAAATGGGGAGGGGTAAGAGGGAATTGCAGGTGGGTGGGGCCGTTCACACTGTGACGTCACTCTCCCATCTTCAGCAGCGATCTTCTCGCTTCCGTTAGTAGCCCTAACATCGTCACCAGTCAACCAAGACTTTTTGCTCGATCTCATGATCTTACAGTCTGCCCCAATCGGGATCAGGCCGAATCCTCGACTGAATTTGCGCGCTTGCAGCGCTAGGGGATGCGCTGCTTACGCGCGCTGTCGCAGAGAGTGAAGAGATCGAGGAGAGAGCAGACTAGCTAGCCGCACATGTGGCGCGAAACCCTCGCGGCGCGGACTCCCGGCATGCCGATTTTGGCCTGGTTAGGATTGGGGCAGACTGTATTTCTTTTTTCTTTGCTATTGTCACAAATAAATTGTTTTTGAAGTGTTTTCTTCAATAAAACTTGTTTTTCTGGGTAAAATATCTACTGCTCAATTACTGGGATCAATTTTTGGGTCAAAGGGGTATTTGTAAAAAAATTTGAGGTCAAAGGGGAATTCGTTTTCAAAAACTTCTTTTGACAACCTCGTGCCGGGCCCTGCGACAGTGTCGTCCTTATCTGAAGTCCCAGGAGCAGCTCCTCGAACGTTGTCCTGAGGTCGTCGTACAAGGCATACGTCGATAAGACTGCAGAAACTCCGCAAGCTTCTCTGTCGTTCCTCCCTCGTTGATTTTCTGGAAGGTCCTTTTGAAAATATCCACAAACCTCTCCGCTTGTCCATTTGATTGCAGATGGAATGGGGGTAAACGCATGCGCTGGATTTCTCGCTCTTCACAAAAATTTGAAACTCCCTAGCTGTGAACTGTGTCCCGTTACCCGACACGATCACACGTGGATTTGAAAATCGAGCTAACTTTTAGGGTTGCTGTGGTTGACGATGAAGGCATCTCAAACACTTCTGGGCATTTCGAGTAAGCCCAGAAGAGTATCTCAACTACGACGAGATACATCTTACCATTCAGCGGCCTGCATAGTCAATGTAAACACGATTCCATGGTTTTTCTTCCATTTTCCATGAATGCAGTACATTCTTCACTAGCATCTTGGCGACTTCTTGATATTTTTCACAGCGGGGCACTGAGTCTTCAGTGTCTCTGTTAAAGCCCATCCAGTATCTCTCGCGAGCATCTTCATCCTTGTCATTCCAGGGTGCCCCTCGTATAGCTGCTTCAAAACCTTTTGTCGCAGAAGGCTGGAATAACTATTCTGTGGCCAAAATACAAACATCCATTGTGCACTGGTAAACTCTCGCCCACTGCTCTCCAGTTTTCGACATCTCCTTTCGGCTTGGACAGCCACGCCCCTGACTGTAGAATTTGTATAACCTGCATGATGTTTTCGTCTTAACGGGACTCCTCTTCAATCTTACTCCTGGTCACTGGTAGTGCTTGTACAGCCTCAACTTGAATAACCCGCACATCTTCTTCTATCTTCGCGATTACGACGTCTTCGGTTTGGAATGGTCGTGGAGGGCTCAGTTGAGTAGTGCATCGGCTTGTTCGAATTCTGTCGTCTTGTGGTACTCCAGGCCGAAGTCGTATGCGAGTAGAATGAGCTTCCATCGTTGCAACCTGTTCGCTGTGTACACAGGCACCATCTTCTTGGGTCCAAAAATGTGTAGTAGCGGCTTGTGATGGTAAGCAATCTGAACCGTCGCCGTATATATATACCGATGGAACATACAAACCGCGGACACCAGTGCTAGTCCTTCCTTCTCAATATGTCCGTAATTCTTTTCTGCTGCTGTAAGGCTTTGGCTTGCATGGCAAATCGCCTTTTCCGACCCATCCGGCATCTTGTGTAGGATCACAGCCCCGATTCCGTAATCTGATGCGTCTGCAGCTACCACTATCTGTAAGCGAGGATCGAAATGTGTAAGGAATAGATCCGAGGCCAGAACTTCCTTAGCACGTTCAAATGCGTCTTTACTTTCCCTTGTCCATTCGAACCTTGCGTCCTTTTTGAGCAGTGCGTCCAAGGGTGCACGAAGCTGGCGAATCTCTGCTACGAATAATCCATAGTAGTTGGTCATGCAGAGGAAGGAACGAGCATTCGCTATGTTCTTCGGCGCTGGCATTCGCTGGATGACCTCAATTATTTTTGGGTCCGGCCGGCAACCGTTTTTTTCCATAATGCAATCTAAGTAATAGATCTTTGGCATCAGAAAGTTGCATTTTTCTAGCCTGACGTGGAATCCGTAGTGCTTGATTCGCTTGAACAAGGCTTTCAAGTTTTGGCGATGTTCCTCATGCTTCTTCCAGTAATAATGATGTCATCAAGACAAGCGGCTACTTCATCAAGTCCGCTTATCATGGAATTCAAAACTTGTTGGAAAATACATGGCGCAGATTTCACCCCAAAGGGTAGGCGATTGTAGCGAAACAATCCCTTGTGCGTATTGATGGTTAACATGTCTTTTGGTGCTTCTTCGACTTCCATCTGTAGATAGGCTTCGGCTAGGTCGAGTTGAGTGAAAAGCTGGCCTCCACTGAGCTTTGTGAACACATCCTCCGCCGTGGGCAATGGGTGCTGATGCAACTGCAATGCATCGTTCAATCCTGTCGAGAAGTCGGTGCAAAGCCGAATATTGCCATTTTTCTTCTTGACGGCGACTATCGGCGCGGCCCACTCTAAGTGTTCTACAGCAGAAATAACTCCTTCGGCTACCAGCCGTTCAGTTTCTGCTTTAAGGTCCGATGCAGTGGCGTATGGAACTGGCCTCTTCTTCTTGAAGACTGGCACAGCATCGCTCTTCAAGACCAATCCAGCCTTACTCTTTATGCATTTTCCCAAGTCGCTGTTGAAGACTTCCGCATATTTCCTCTTCGAATCGGCGACCACGTCGGCTCGGAATTTATTCTCGATAGTCACCTTTCTGCAGTTGTAGTTATCCTTCAGCTTCTTGCACGCCGGCAATTGGATCCACCATTCCAACCCCAATAGATTCGAGCCTTCGGTGGCGTAGCAAATTGCGTTTCTATGAACGGTTTTCCCTGTAACTCGATCTTTGACCTCAAAATCGGTCGAAAATTTACCATCTATCTGCAACGGGGTCCCATCTGCAGTTTTTACAGGCATCACGCAGGGTTCCAAAGCAGGCGATCCCATTCTCTTCCAGGCTCTACGCGAGGTCAGGGTCATATCCGCACCTGTGTCTAGCTGTAGCTTGAGGGAACATCTACTAATTACGACGTCCGAAGTCTGCGCCTTCTCGCGTCGAAAGCGACCACATTTTTGCACTATCGTCTGCGGCCAAAGTGGGCTCCTTTCTTCCGCCGCTTCTTCCGACTAGTGTTGTTGGATTGTGGGCAGTCTCTTCTGAAATGTGGTCCTCCACAAATGAAGCAATTTACATTTTTCTTCCATACAGCATGGATTTCGCGCGTTCCTTCCATGTCTGTATTATCCAATTTTAAGGCAGTGAAATTTTCGCTGTCTGCGACTAGGTCTTCGATTGTCAACGGTGCTTCCTCCATGTGAGCATTCAGTCGAACGAATCATCCGAAGGCGTACTTCCTTAAGTGAGGGATCTTGAAAACCTTCTACAAACTGCAGTGTCTTCATCGCCGTGTAATCGAGCTCCTTCAGCCAGGCATCCTCGTCCAATCGCTTGATGGTGTTGGCGAACTCGCGAAACGGTACGTTCGCTGGCGTAAGGGGAGGGCAATTCAACCTTAGGTATTCATACCGTCTTCTGATGAGCGTTTCTTGGGGGCGAACAGCTTCTGGAGATTGTGGTGTGGAAGTCCAAGTCGCTTGGTTGCGCAGGCAGAACCTCATCGGCATACTTCCTGTATGCTTCTTCATCCAGCTTCATGAGGATCAAGTCGCGGTTCTTCTGATCCTCAAGCAAATCGCGAATGACCGATCCGTACCTACCATAACAGTACGCAAAGGTGCTACCTGTCTCTTCGTCTGAAACGAACCTTTGCACATCCTTACTCAGCTGATCGTGCTGATTCTTGCTGGTGTCTTGGACGGCTGCCTGATTACTGACCAGGGTGGAGATCAGAGTCCTCATTTGCTCTTGCTGAGCTTGCAGCTGCATCTGCGCATGTTCTTGCTGGGCTTATAGTCGAGCTTGCATTTGTTTCTGTTGAAGCTGCATATGCAGCTTCATCTCCTCTTGTAGGAGCAGCATCTGGTTGACCATGACTGACAGGCCTTCTCCAGAAAGTGGCCATGGCGCTCTTCACTGGCTTTCGGCATGGTAGACCTCTCCGGTGTTGACGAAGCTTCTGCTAAATCAACAAGCTTCTCGGCTAATCTTACTTGTCAGGCTGTCCTCGATTAGCGACAGCTTCCTCCTCGATTCGAGCTGCAGCACTTCCCTTGTCCATCGATGGAGGTTTCTTGTCCTTGATCGGTGGAGCTTCTTCTGGTCCTTGGTCGGTGGAGGCTTCTTGTCCTTGATCCCGATCGCCAGTTGTAGTGGAACGCGTTGAGTCGTTGACCATTTATCAGAAAAACACAAGAGCTTCCCCTCTGCCTATCGGCGTACATGCCGGGGGTTCACTAAGAATAATTTCATAACAACACGCAAATATATCGGTGCGGCGGGCACGCCGCAACTATAGAGTCCACACCCACTTAGCCTACAATAAGCGAGCAAGTTCCACTATAGGGGATGGCTCTACAACAGCTCGCAAGTAATGTCAAGGGCTTCATTACTCCTGCAGAATGGCCCACTTACTCGCCGGGCCTAAATCCCCTCGACTACTGCTTGTGATTATCCTAAGACCAAAGCCTGGTTTGTGTGCTCTTCTGCACAGCTCCGTTCTGGCGCTAAGTCTGCCCTAGAGCGACGCTGTTCACTCCGCCTTTCTTAATCTCGCTGAGTTTTCAAGTGTTTTTTGAGAAAGCGAGTGCACATTTGACAATGTTTTATTTAAGAGTACAAGATTTTGAAGAAGATTGGTTTTTAATCGCAATCCTTCTGCATGCTTATGCTCTCTAGTCTTCTCTTTCGTTCAAATTCTGTAGGTGTCTCTTTTTTAGTTAGACTTTTGAGGCTTCCTTGGGAACTACTGATGAGGGTCGCCAAGGAAGCTGCACTATCGGTACTTAGCCCCGAAATAGGATAGTGTTAAATTAGAAACAAAGCATTGTAGTGAACTTCTTGGTTGTCTTTATTGACTTACCGCTAAACTTTCACATTTTTTCAATGTAGTTGAAAAAAAAGTAAGATTTTCTATTCTTTGGCTGAAACGCAAGTTATGCGATACTGCCGCAAGGACCAAACACATGGATGCCGTTGCTATCTCAACATGATGAAACATGTTGCGATGCTGGCACTTTCTCCTTCTCAGAGAGCACGCTATTTTCTGCGCTGACCTGCCAGCAACTATCACGAATTTCGACAAAGTTCCGGCAGACTGTCTTTACAGTACAGTGCAAAGATAAGCACTTAAATTGACTTTTACTACTATACATGAAGTAGAAGAATATTATTCTAAAAAATGGAAAGGTTTTTCAACACTTACATGTTGGAAAAGCGTGTTTCACAGAAGTAAACATCGTTTCTTCTCGAGGAGTGTTTTAAAAAGGGACGGTTATTAAGTGCAAAAGGGTTAAACTTTGAAAGTGCCTGACACTCTCGTTGGGCTTATAACAGTCCCCTCTCTCTCTCCTTCGCAAATTTGAAGTCGCCAGATATGACTAAATTCTTATTATGGGTTACCGGCTGGTTCCTACTTCGGCTTTACTGCATGTCAGTATCAGTTTTCTATAACATTTGTTCTTCTCGGCATCTGTTGTATCACATTCATGTACCCTTTCAAAATTTGCCCGAGTCGAAAACACCATGGCCCGTAGTAAAGCTCGGTCACGGGAGATGACCTCCCCTGAGGCCCTCATATGAGGGTTTGTCGGGTGAGATGAGGACTGCCCACTTTTCCGTGGTGTAAGTATGCAAGGTCACCCTACAGGTGAGCTTCAGGGCCCGTAGTAATCTACCCCACCTGCCGGCAGGTCTTGCCCTCAACTCGCCGCGATCTCGCCCTCAGGTCATGAAAACTGCCAACGCCCTCTACAGGTTCTCCAAAGCAATCAGGCTGGCACTCTCCAGGTCTGATGGTCCAGCTTAGAGGTGGGCACCAGGTGGAGATCAAAAAAAATCCGAAAAATCCCGACAACCTCAAATTTTGGACCCAAAAGATTGATCTGCCGGCAACCTCGTGAGGTATTTTGTCGAGATTTCTGCCGCGATCTCGCCCTCAACCTGCCGGCATCTCGCCCTCATGTCAGAAAAGGAAGAGAAATAGCTTGTTTATTGAGGAGTGCAACCTGCCGGCATCTCGTGATGCCCCTACCACGTCGAGATGCCGGCAGGTTCATGACATTCATCTCGTTATCTAGCGGATTTTTGATCGATCTCTTTATTTTCTTTTTTCTTTTGTTTTTGAGGCATGCTTATGACCCGAAATAGTCACAAAATTCTGGAATTCGCTGGCATGATGAATATTTCGATTTTGATATAGAAAAAAAACAATCTTTGTATCATCAAGATCGCATTTCGTTTTTTAATGAATGGTCTTATCATCTGTGTTTTCATATGAACAGACAAGGCTATTGTTCGTTGATCACTATCATTTAATTGTACTGTTTACCTGTGGTTGAAATCTGCCATCTATTCGATCTGTACTTCTATCTTGACAATCTAGTATTTGGGTGAGTTAGATATATCTTACTTACATATATTATGCAACTCTATTTTCGCATATTTCTGTAAGATTTATATTGTATTGAAACTTCGTGGGTTCATCTGGAAGGTCCACATTTTCCCATGAACGCTCAATTGACAAAGTAGCTTTCCTTTAAAAGTTATTTGACATTTTTGATCGTCTTAACCCTTGAACACAGTGTACTGTGGGTTCCCACCTCGTGCCGGGCCCTATCCGGGACCCTCATTCACGACTCCCCCCCCCCCCCGCTAAAGGCGCCCCATCCGTACGAACCCCCCTCCACTTTTTTTGAGGTAATCTGCATAAACGAATGTTAATCTCAAAGATGTCTGCCAATGGACCTCAATCAAAATTATAGGTCAGCGAAAGATAACTACTTATAAATTGGGAGATAATGCAAGTAATGCTTCATCACTCAAAACCAAAAATTCTACGTAGATTGGGTAAGTAGTAAAATTTTATTGGCTATGCTTATTGTGTTTGGGAAAATATGAATGGAAAGCACATCATCTGGCACAGCAGAACATCGATCTTGATTTGAATGGTATGTCAGCTGTACCCAACCTGTAGAAAATGCCAATAAAATAACAACCAAGAAAAATTCAGCATTACGGAAAGGTCTACTTTAGTCGTTATAATTATCGGCTTCTAGAATAGTCATTATATAATATTATGTTATATAATGACTATTTTATTTTTTATGATTATTATTTTATAATGAATGCTTTTCTAGTGAAGATTGGTTTTGGAAATTAGAACGTTCTAGACTTTAATGACAGTCCCGTGGTCTATCCCCGTATGCGACGGTATTTTTTGCGGGGAGAAAAAACGATATCTTAAAAGCGTAAAAGTTGCTTTCGACAAAAAGCTTGATTTCTATCTATTGCACAGATTTTCCTGCAAAAAAAAGCCGTTTTAGCGCCGTCCAGAACGAAGTCAAAAACGTGCATAAGCACGGTACTTTGAAGATTCGTAACTAAAGTCAGGAAAAGATTAAGAGGCTTCAATGAACAGATTTTGTATTATAGTAGCGCCCAGACAATTGAAGGTAAAAGTTGCAGCCACATAAACGCAGTAAGCTCGAAAAAATGTAGATGCGACTCTAAGAAATTTAGATGCGATCCTAGAAGCCAAAACCTGGGATTTTTGAGTTCAAAACACTTAATTCATTGAAGACGCAACGAGAGAGCCGGAAATTATTAGGAATGAAAGTAGGAGGATGGTCGTATTACAGCAAAACTGCAGCTAGCAGGCCTCTATAGCGGCGAAAAAATTTAAATGAGACTTAGATACGACCCCCCTTTTTTCATTTTTTGTTGCCATATATTAGGTCGTTCCGGGAGTAATGTCGCTTTTTTTCGAACGTACGCCACATCTCGTAAAACAAAGGTGTGTGTAGTCGGTTCTGGTAGCATTTGATGCAGCATTTCATACTCTTTCTAACGGTTATATAATCACCGCACAAATTTCAATAACCTTTCAAAAAATTATCAGAATCTGCGACCTATGCTTTTTGAGAAGGCCAAGCTTCATAATTTTTCTAAATTTTTTACAACAACCCTTGGAAAGAGATCAAGTAATGGATGGATAGAGCAAACCCTACAGAAAACAGCACACCTTTTTTCTACTTTCCAAAGATCGTCATAATATTTGTATAGACTTTTTGTTGGGACCACCGAATTTAAGCACTCTCGCCTCAGACACAAATGCATCAAACACCAATAAATCTTCGGATTTTGAAACCTACAAAGATGGATTATGCTTTGACACTGATTTTACAAACCAAATGAGCATTTACCGCTTCAGATTAGCAACTTTCGAAATTTCCGGATACAGCCTGGGGCGCCCTGGAAAACCTGATTATGATGATTTTATCCCGGAAAACTTGATGAATCGGAAACAAGAAACAACTGGTAGAAAGAGGAGAAAAAGCTGTTTTGAATGACATCCGAGTTGATTGCCGATTATTGTTCTGTGAGGTTTGATTTGACCAAATTTAGAAGTTGATGGCATTGAAAATTTGAATCCAGAAACTCTAAGAAGCAAGCTAAAGAAAAGAAAAAATAACCCTGCGTTCTATAGGGTTCGCTCCTTCCAAATGTCACTTGTACTTCTTCGGAGAATAAACACAAAAATTTAGAAAAATCGCCGAACTTGACCATGGCAAAAAGCATGAGTCGCAGATTTTGGTAATTTTTCGAGAACTCATTGAATATTATGCAATGAGATTAGAACCATAAAAGGGGGGAGAAACGTTGCATCGAATTTTCCTAAGACCTCCTGAAAATCTTGATTCCATGAAATGTGGCGTTCATTTGAAGAAAGCGACGTTACTTTCGGAACGACCTAATATAAAATTTTAGAAAAATCCACAGGCTATGAAATATAACCAGATCTTGCACAACTGTAGCAAAGCATCTCTAAAGTACAGGTAAATTGTATGGGCCCTTGCAAGACATAACAAAAAAGTTTTAAAAATCGATGGTCGTTGCTGGTAAAGATGAGGGCTTTTGCGAGTGTGTGAGACTTCACTGATGCTTCGGAACCATAAATTCTAGGCCAATTGGTACCTCTAACATCCTTGTCACTCATATTAGGTTGTTGCATAAGTTCTGTCCGATTTGAAATTTTTGACTTCAAAATGTCATAACTTCTTTCAAAGTCAGCTTTTTCCCAAGATCTTAGTTTCTATTTGTTAAGCGATTCCTTGGCTATCAGACACATATTGAAACCTGTGGAAATCCGTGTTAAGGAAGAAGCAAGAACTCAAAAACTTTGCAGCGTTTTTCTTCAAACGTTTCTTATTTGACATGGCAGTGCTCCCTTATGAGAATTAACAGGCATCTCGTCTAAGAATGGATAGATAGAGAATTTTTATAGAAATTATTTTGCACCATGAAAGAGCCCATAGGGCCTGCGTTGCCGAGAGATTCCTTGACCGAACAAAAAATTGGCCACCTTTTGACCTCGCTTCAGCACATGTGTGCATGCCTATTTACAAACTACGAAAATTTTACAGTTGCCGTGAGCGCCCAAAAAAATTGGTGGTTGGTCTCTGCTAGCCCTTGCTTTACGCTAGCACTTCCAACTTTGAAGTCGTTGATTACTTCTATTCGCAGGAAGTTATTGCTTGCAAAACATCTATACAGAAAATTAATGTTTGACAATAGATTTTTACTCAGGGAATGTCGCAACCCTCTGCAGGCATCGACTGCTCTCCAGAGATATTTAACTTGATTCTGCTTAAGGACACGCGTCGATGGCAGATCGAACCCTCAGCGAGGTTTGCCGTCACCAATATGACACACGATCATAGGACCATCCCCCGGAAGTTTTATAAGGTTCACTTTCTCCTGGAAGTCATCGGCGATTTTCTGAACAGTATGTGGGAAGCAAGGGCACAGGGAAAGCCGGTGTTACAAGAAACCAAACTCAGTGTTTGGAACGAATGCACCACGGCGCTTTAGAGGTCCCTAGAACCCCCTGACTCCGCACTACGGGACATAAGAAGAAGCAACAGTCTGAGGGTAGGGGCGCCGTGCTACTGGCAGGCGTTTTATCAAACTCTGCCAGTGATCTCGCGGTCGAATCCAGCAGATGAGCTGAATGCTTACCTCAAAGCTTCTCATCCCTGGAGACATGTTTGATTACTGAATCTCACGAGGAACATGCGAGCCTGCTTGGCGATGAGACTGCCAAGCTTTGCACAACAATTGCTGCTCGGCAAAAGCAGATTTCCGGTTGAACTAGATTTTGACTAAATTTTTTCTTTCCTCCAGACTTTTGCAATGTGGTTCAATCGATGGGAGAACCTATAAATAAGGCTTTCCCAAGCATTTCCACCAACTTCAGCAATGGGGAGTGGACTTACGATCGAGCGAGCCTGGCCCAAAAATGAGCAAGTAAATTCTTCCACTGCTTAGATTTTTAAAAGCTTATTTGGATTAGTGTCAAAACGTGCACATCGGCTGATAACATGGTTCGATATGTAGAGGTGTTTATTTTCCCACTGAGGTCTTGAATTTACTCGAGCCCAATGGGATTCCACCTTACAGACTTGATCTGAAGGTTGGTTTGCCGATTGCTCCTTCGCAATATCGACGCACCAAGGTTGTGCAACGGGACAAGATTTTGCATCAGGAATCTCATGCCAAAGTCACAGAATCGACACATATCGAGGTCGTCTTCATTTAACGAATCCCCTTGATCCCCTCCGATATAAACTTTTTTCAAGCGACTGCCATTTCCGGTAAGTTCTGCACTCCCCATGACGATCAACAAAGCCAAGGGCTGTCCCTGCGAACATAGGAGTATACCTGGAGACTTCCTGTTTTTGCATGGTCAGCAGCCTAGGATCTATCCAGTGGAACCGTCTAAGGATAGCGATACGGTACAAGTAAAAGTTGTATTAGGTTGTCCGGAAAATAATGTCGCATAACTTCAAATGGAGCACGATTTTCGCATAGGTTTGTAAACTATCATTTGATAGAGCAAAGCAAGCTCTACAAGATAGTTTACAAACCTATGCGAAAATCGTGCTCCATCTGAAGTTCGAATCCAAAATGTAAAAAGTTTTAGATATGCGAAAAGTCGGATCTCGGTTCACAGACGTCTTATGGATCTCTAATTTTCACAGGCATGTACTCTCTACACTAGACGTTTACCTGTACTGTGGTATTTTTCCTTGGTTACAGTATGAGAAACAAAAATAGGTCAAAAGTGCGAATATGTTGCGTTTTTCGGGTTTTTTGCAAACAATTTGATTTTTCTCGAAAACTAACGCTTGTTTAAAGCTGAAAATTCATGGTTATACTCCTAAAGGTTCATGCTACAGAATCATCCATGTGAGAGAAGCTCAGCATTGTTTTGGCAAAAATGTGCCGATTTTCGTTTTCTCAATTTTCAGCCATGGAAAAACCGCGGAAATGTGCACACGAATGTCTCGTATAGTGAGTGCATGCGTGAGCAAGTTAGGGGTTCCCAGGACTTTTCTGAACAAAGATATTTTTTTGTTTTTTTTAGATCTTTAGTGCCTTGCGAAATTTGTTCCAAACTTTATGCAAATCAAACCTGGCGCAAAGAGTCGAGCTTTATTTTGTAGAGCTTATTTTGATCTATCGGTTGGTACTCCATTTACTTATTTTCGTGCTCACCCTGCCGCGATTTTGCATGTTAAAATAAAAAGCGACATTATTTTCCGGACAACCTAATATTTCTCTTTTTAAGAAATATGAATTCGACTTTTTTTACCCGAAGTGTATGCGGTGCCGAGCGGAGCCGTTTATGCCAGCTAGTTTTGAACAAATATGAAGCCATCAAAACCGTACACATTTCTCAATCTTATTGTTAGATGAAGAACATCAAAGAATAAAGGATAAAGGATTCCGCATCTTTAATACCCTTTGCGAGCATGCGCCGAACGCACACTACTTCGTGTCGAAGGGGCAGTTGTATGCGTGCGAGCTTATGACAGTGACTTGCGGGGGCCAGGCGTTACCCAGTCAGTGCTTTTATTTTCCCAGATTACTCTGCTACCAATTTACCGGCACGGAGGATTGGGGGCTTGGTCGGCCAGAAGGCGGGGATCGAACCTGCGTCCGATCTGGTTATAGCGGTGCTTCATACCGCTACGCCACTCGCTGTAAAAAAGGACATTGGGCAATCTCAAAGGAAGCGTCCCGGCAAATCTTCGTTTCCCTATTTCCCACCTTTTCGGAGCCTTCTCGCCATGCTGGCCATATCTGAGCTTTTCGGCGCTTGAAAATGGCAAAAAATGAGCTTCCTTCGCAGCCGTCCGCTTCGCTCCAAATTTCTTGTAAGAAGTGGACGTAACCTGGAACTGGGCGGAATCCGGAAAATTGGGCTTTCCAGAAGCGCTTTTTTCGCTCCACACTTCACTGATAAACCATCTGGAGGGTCTAGCATTGGAACGCTGTGTCCTGGTACCCGTTTTGAGGGGACGCTGCCTTTAAGGTCGCGTGCATTACAATTTCTGATGAGTGGGGAAACGCAGCACAAGAAAGCTTCGTATCCTAAAGCTCCAGTGTTCTGTATCTCATACGGTCTAACTACCAGGTGTTGTTCTACTACCCTTTACTGTTAACATATCGAAGACGAGCGAGAGGTTGTACAAGCTACACCTTTCAGCGTTTTGTATGATCTTCTGATAATCCTCTGCGGCCCTTTTTTCGAATTTGTTAAGAACATCCCCAAGTAGTATTGCTTATCTGGCCCAACAGTGCTAAGCATGTCTATAAAAAATGATGTATTGAAGTTATAAAAAGTGCGATGAAGCACAAGTTGAAAGTTGGGGTTGGTGAAGTCTCACTGTTTGCTAACTCATTTGCTTCTAAGAAAGTTATGCTTAATGTTGTTCTTAGTAACTTCGAAGAAAGCAAAATTGTTGGATGACAATAAAGACAAGAGAGGTCGGTTTGCCCTCGTAGGAAGGTACTAATCAGTCGGGTACCTTCCACTGAGAGCCTGTTTTTTGAATGTTTCATTATATTAGGCTGTTGCATAAGTTCTGTCCAATTTTTTCTGCCTTATTTTTGAGGCAGCTGTTCTAAGAGAATTTCATCTCTAATGCGGTATTGTTAGTATCATTAGAAAGTGAAAGAAATGCATATCAAATCTCAATGAATTTCTTAGTGTAAGGAGATTTCAGGCCTAAAATCTCCAAGTGGTCGAGGTACGTTGTCACCCTAGAAATATGTTTTTGCGGGGAAACCTCCACAATGCGCCCTTCAAGTCAGGTTTTTTAAATGGTTGCGGAATAAGGGTGTAACAGGCTAGCATACGCATAAGTTCAGTTTCATGAAGAAAACGTCTTGCTAGTAAACTTTATTGTCAGACATTAATTTTCTGTGTAGATGTTTTACAAGCAATAACCTCCTGCGAATAGAAGTAATCGACTTCCAAAGTTGGAGGTGCAAGGGTAAAGCAAGGGCTAGCAGAGATCATCCACCAAATTCACATTTCGGTGCTCACGTCAACTGCAAAATTTTCAAAATTCGTAAATAGGCATGCACACATTCGTAGGTTTCAATATGAACCTGATAGCCAAGGAATTGCTCAACACATGAAAACTAAGATCTTGGGAAAAAGTTGACTTTGAAGGAAGTTATGACATTTTGTACTCAAAAAATTAAAATTGGACAGAACCTACGCAGCAACCTAATAGATAAGAAGCTCAAATTACTCACAAGGGGAATTCGTTTGATCGAAGTCGTCATTTTATGTGACTCCTACACTACTTTGAGGATCAATGAAACATGGTTCCGCATCTGTCTTTGTTATCTGGCAAACTTTTCTAGACAACGAGTCATGAGCGTTTTTGGGATGTAAAATTGAGAGCGACATTCGTTTAGTTTTGCTCAAGTGATTCAGTGTTATCCGAGCACTTTATTCAATAGATGATTCCGTGATACACTCACACTGAACACTGCTCTACTTGGGCGGCGCAGAAAAAACCGTATTGGTTGATTTTAGCTGTATTCTGCGCTCATTTTCTGCTCCAGAAAACATATAAATCGGCTTCCAAAGGCGCTTGACAGATAATGAAAACAGATTTGGAATCAGCGTTTAATGCTCTTTGAATCCATAAAAAACTTATCCAAAAAGGCTATTTCCACTAAACGGACTCCCTTGTTAGCTTCTTGTAAGTTCTCTAAAGTGCCTTGGCATCTTTAGTTTTCTTAGTTTATCTAAGATCAAACTTAGAAACCCTTGCCTTTTCCTTTTTCACTGTACATCAAAATTGTGATTACACCATTTGCAAAACTTCACATGATTACATCATTTGAAAAACTTTACAAACTCTTAAAAACTTGAGGAATTCAGCGCGTAATTTCTCCGATGCTCCCACATTTAGGATTTCTGGAAACTTCTTTCGAAACAGGGCTAACTTGCAATGACGCTGTAAGCCAAATTCCTACCGTTATCTTATCCTAATAAAGAGTGATGGCTAGCGATATATGGCTTGCTCCATACTGTATATCTAAGTTGGAGCCAGCTTTACAGAATGGTATCCGAATTCAGGGAAAAGACTTCTTCGAAAGAGATATCAATGATCAAACAGTGTATACGTAATTTTGGGACACTGTATACTATTTTCTTGAACTAGACCAATATGGGGAACACAAGTAAGTCGGAACAATAGAAGTTCAATGATATTTAATCCGAAAAGGGAAAAGGAGATAACAAACAACATGAATGGATGCAGCAATCAAGAATGTATCTCAGCAAGTAGAGCCGATTGTCTACGGTCGTATCCTATCGCCGCATCTGACATTTGAAAGCTGTAAATAGGCCTTTTAATGATTTAAACGACTTTCTATAAACCTGGGCATAATTCGTATGAATAAAGTGCTTCTTTGCCAAACAGGACTTGTTAGGTGTTCTTTATTTCCAGTCACGACCTAACGTTTCCACGCCTTTCATTTTCCTCAGAGGCCTGAAAATGGCTTAAAGCGTTCTGCGTAGCCTTCGATCAACAATCCTACTTTGAAAATTGCTATGTGAGAGGGTGAACATATCCTGTGAACAGCTATGTGGAGTTCCGCGTCGGAAGTAGTGTTCTTGACGGATGAGATGGACGTTATATAGAGTCAGTTTACACAGAGATATGAAGGGAGGGAAGTCTGTGGTAATTGACAAAAAACATTAAAAGTGATTGGTTGTCAATCACAAACTTCCCTTCATGTCTCTGTAGCAGTGGCGTACCCAGGATTTCCGCTCGGGGAGGGGGGAGGGCGCGACAAAAATTCTTTGGTATTCTTCTCAAATTTTTCGGGGGCCCATAGCCCTAAAATTTTGGAAAAAGGGGGCGGGCGTCAGCCACGCCCCCCCCCGAAAAAATTTTTTTATAAGGCTAAATTGAATTTTTAAAAAATTTTAAAAATTATTTCAATTACTTACAAGTATAAATAAGTCACTTGCACATTTTTATAACTCATGTAAGTAACTTTCAAAAAGTTCGCGAACCGTTCTCGGGGGGGGGGGGGCGCCCCTCGGTACGCCACTGCTGTGTAGATGTATATGACGTCCATTCTATCGGCCAAGACCATCAGTTCTGGTGTAAAATCCCACATAGTGGTTGTCACAGAGTATGTCCATATTCTGATAGCAATTTTTACGGTAGGGATGTTCAACGAAGGTTGTGAATTATCAGAAATGGAGTCATACTTGATGGTTTCATTTTGCAGGTATCTCTTCGAGGCTATTTTCAGGCGTCTGAGGAAGGATAATGCCTAACAAACCTGTTTGGCACAGAAGCACTTTAACACACTGTCGCCTTCTGACAAAATTTAATTGTACTAGGGCCTTTTTAGGCCATATCAAGCTCATCCTGCGCTTATATTTCCAGAAACTAGCTTTTTTGATTTTTACTATGTACTAAACTCATGGACAACATGCAGATCAGTGTTAAAAGAGCACGTCAGTATAGTTTTTTTGGAAAATCTAAACTTCATTCTCTGTTGAGAAGTATTATATATTCTAGGATTCTTAGTTTCTCAAAATTTAAAACCGACTTCTTCATCAAAGTAGACATGGACACTTCTTTATGTTTTTATCCTTGTTTTAGAGTAAAAAGTAGAGTAAAAACATGTTGCCATAATGCATCGGTTAGTTTGAGAATACATTTCTCATGTTTCAATCATGAAAAAAATTATTTTCCATAATGGTATTCCATTTTGGAGAACATTTGATCGGCGAACATTGTAGCGCAAAATTTCAGTCTTGCTGCGGCGTTTTCAAAAATATTGTAGTAGTGGCGTACCCAGGATGGCTCGGGGGGGGGGGGGGGGAGACAAAATTTTATTTCCGATGAAGATGATTGCGTCAGCCACGCACTCCGGAAATTTTTTTGGTGTGCTCCCTAGAATTTTCGCGGACTCAGAACTCCGAAATTTCTGAAAAAGGGGGCGTGGCGCCAGCTACGCCCTCGGAAAAACTTTTTTTATAAGGCTAAAATGAATTTTTCAAAAATTTTAAAAATTATTTTAATTATTTACAAGTGCAAACAAGCCATTTGCACAATTTTATAATCCCTATAAGTGACAAAAATTCGCGACCCGTTCTCGGGGGAGGGGGAGGCCCCGCCCCACCCCACCCTCCTTGGTACGCCACTGTATTATAGGCTTTCACGCAAAACCCCTTCTGTTACCGTAATTACATGGTAATGAGGAGAGATCGGTCTTTTACTGTATAACTAACAAGGAGAGGATACTTAGTCGAAAGCACCAATCCAGATGAGACATATATCATCTTAAAGAGCAAACGCTGATTCCAAATCTACACTTTCTAACTGCGGAGCGGTTTTGTAGAAGGAGTTATGAGGGGTGTTCCACTCTGGGGTTTAGGCGCCCTCCAGCTGTCTCCCCTTATCTGTAAGCATTGTAGAGGAGTATCAGCTGATGGCAACTGACCTAATGGCAAGTAACTTGAATGAAGATTACAGTAAAGATTATAATTTATATTACTTTGGCTTTTCTAACACTTCTAACTTCGATTAGTATCAATATCATCAGAAGTTTCATTAGGAGCTCTAAAGCCATTTAGAAGTTCACTTTAGAATGCGAAGGGGATAAAACCTTGACACTTTATTTATCAAGCACGTCACTTACCACGTCAGTTGCCACCAGCTGGTACTCCTTTACAGTGCTCATAGGTAGGGGGACACTGGTGGAGGGCGCCTCAACCCCAGAGGAAACACCCCTCATGACTCCCTCTACAAAACCGCCCCGCATCTAGAAACTGCAGATTTGAAATCAGCGTTTCAAGCGCTTTAAGACGATATATGTCTCATCCAAATTAGTGCTTTCGACTAAGTATCCTTTCCTTGTAAGTTGAAGCCAGTCCTACAGGATGGTACCCAGCAATCCGCGAGAGCTAATCAAGAATTCCGTCGATTAATTTTTGGAGCACTTCTTTTTTCTACTATTCTGTGAATTGATTTCTTCTACTATTCTCAAATAGCAGAGCACATTTTTAAGTTTTATTTAAACATATTTGCAACAATAAAATTAATGCAAAGTTATATATAATACAGGCCCTCATATATTGCTCATAGATAATTTTTACATCAAGATAACGATTTCTTGATTTTCTGCTTACTTTGAGTAAGAACGAACTGCACGAGTTTTTGCAATTTCACTTTTCTCTACTACAGCTTTAGCTACCTCGTTTCTGACAGTTTTCACCGTTAGTTCTCTCAAAGCGATAGTTTCTTGCATCGCTTCATCATATTGGTCTGTAGGTAGGTCGTACACTAAGGCCGTGGCATGAAGAGCTGAACCCCAACCGAGAGTAAAACCGCTACCGCCGTGTCCGTAATTGTGTACCACCTATAAAAAACCTTTCTGGACAATTCTTACGGTTGAACGGAATCAAGACTTACCTTATAGGACCTTCCATTACTAGTTGTTCTCCTTTCAGCCTCAACTCTGATATCAGAACGTCCTGGGCGGAGGCCTACAAAGGTGTCTAGCACCCTAACGTTCTAAAACTTGAGCGTCAAGCGTCGAACCAAATAAATTTAAAATATCACTGCTATCAACCTTGAATGCAGGCTGTAGGTTGAGGTAACGACACCATAGTGCATCCTTTTCTTCTCCGGTCAGTGTCATGTTGTCTCTGTTCAGTTCCTTGACAGTACCGACATAGACCGCATCGATCCTAAATCCTGCTTTAAAATAAATATACTATATGGCTACTTACGTGGGTATGGTGAATGTAGTGAAGTTTCTGAAGAGGAAGTGTTTGTGCCATGGAGCATCGACTTTGAGCAGAATGCCGCGAATTGGAAATGTATCCTCTGGTATTCCCGCAAGTCGCCCACCTTCGAGACCGGCACAGTTCACAACGACATCGTATCCTTCGTCTCCGAGCTGAATCAAAATGCGCAGTGATATTCATATGTCAACAATTTGGCAAAAGTACCATAGTTAATTTGTTTTTTTTTTGACAGGTTATAGCAAAATTGAAAGCTGAAATATTTGAGCAAAATCGAGGAAGACAACAATAATGTCAATAAACTCCTCAATTCCATGCTAACGTAACACATGCAATGGTCAAAGTGAGATAAAATTTTTAATTACACGGTAAACATTCCAGCAACAACTTTACAAACTCATTTCACTGCGCACATTTTTTTGTAAAAGAGATTAAAATTAGCGGAAGAATAACTCCAGAATCATTATCGTGGTCTCAGAAGACGAAAAAAGCACTGTAAAACCTGACTACTTCTAGATCAGGGAGATGCTTGCCTTTAGAGCATCACGATGGTGAGCACCAATAGAATTTCCTTAAACATACAACCAGTGAATATTAGATTGTCTCAAAAGTAAACTCCTTTTTCAAATAATTCGAGCTGTTTTTGTTTTCCCAGTAAACTTAGGGTACCAATCGATAGAGCAAATCAAGCCCTACAAAATATCTACCAAGGATCCATCGAAGCCGCATTCCATGGAAAGATTGAAGCCAAAATCGGAAAAAAGCAAACTCTGCCCCCAGCCCCTCCCACATATGTCTTTGCATACTACAAGCCTTACTAAGTATAATTCCAAAACCTCACCCCTGCATGTGCTCTTATATTTGAGAAATACCAAGTTTTATAAAAAAAACCGAAAAAGGGCATTTTGGCATTTCCGGACCATCTTTTTTTCTCAATTTTGAGCATTGGAAAAAACCCGCCAAATACATTTTTGGGTACTACTAGGTGTCTACCATACGAAGACCAAGTTGGAAGTCCGTAGAAATTCCCTGGAAAGAGATCCGATGTTTAGAGTAGCCAAAAAATTTTGATTTTTGGCCCCAAATTTTACCTCGATTACGACTTAGGTGGATCTTTGGTAATCTTTTTGTAGAGCTTGCTTCGTTTTATCGAATGATACCTTAAGTCCGTTAGGAGAACAAAACGGCTTGATTTGTTTGAAAATGGAGTTTACTTTTGGGACAACCTAATAGTATTTGCAGTCATCTGGTGAATTTTACGCATTGGTAATGCCCAGCGCAGACACAATAAATTGAATTTACAAAGGAACAGAAATTCGAAAAAATTACTGAACAAATTTGTCAGGAATTGCTTTGGGAATAAATTAGAAGTTTGTTTCAGTGTTCTTCTACTTTGAAAAGAGAAAAAACATCTAAGCTTGATTCAAAGAATGCAAGTTGTTGCCTGTAAGCCTTCCATATAGCATCTGTAAAGCTGTATTCCATCAATCAATTGAACTTAAGCATTTGTATTTATCGTGTTATTCACAGACTGTCAAAATAAAAATCAAAAATCAACTATTATTATCAGTACAACCCCAGTTTTAGTGACAGCCTCCCTTAGCTCGGTTGTGGTCCCTTCGAATTCACTTCTCAACTTTTCGTAGTCCCGCTGAAATTTTTCTCAAGTGCAATAGCTGCGCTGTATTTTGCTCAACACTGAGGTCCTCTGACAATAAGATATTCCCGTCAAAACTGGATAATGTTATACCTCATCAAGGTTGTTGATTTTCCTCAGAACGAAGAGGACGCCTTTGTCCACCAGCTGGTTCTTCATCCACGGGCAATATTTAGCACCTTCGGACGTGAACGCCGTATAGTGAATGGCGGATGACTCCCTGATGGAAAAAATTAGGTGAGGTTCATTTCACGATTAATTTGATGCAGTGCGCAACAATGTAAACGTAGCTTACAGAGCAAAAAAACTCACTCAAGGTTATTGCCTGAAAATTGTGATCTTTTCTCGTCGTCCGACAGAAATCGGAAGTTGTAGACAATATCTGCATATGCTCGCTCCTCAAAAAAATTAGCGATTTAGGAGCCTAGAAGTCAAAAGCAAGTCCTTTTGTTCCGTTTACCTGGTCTATGAGTAGATTCCTATCTTCTGACAGAATATGTCCAGAAAGGAGTTGTACACCACTCACGCCACCCACGTTTCGCCATAATTGGGCAAGATGAGTGAAGGTCTCATTGCCGTATAACCTAACATTTGTTTTACTGATTATATGATTTTTTGTATAACGTCTTCTAGTTTACCTTTGTATCGGTGTCGGCTCGTCGATTCTAAAAAGACCTGCTATCCCTCTACTAAGGATGTTTTCAAACGGACGATCATGGAATATTGTAATCTGAAAAGGATGGGTCTTTACTTTGAGGGGCTTTTATTGCGAAAGCTTATACAATTCTTTCTCAACTTGTCTCAACAGCAGAAAACGTTTTAATGACCATTTTGAATAGCAAAAATCATTTTCTTTTCTATTTTACTGCGCGCATGTGGATTTGACTTTTTAAAAATGTCTTCAGCCTCTCACAACTTGTTTTCAATGCTGCGCGGAGTTGCCCGTGCCAGCCCCGTTTCAGCACGTGCTAGCGCCTTGCCGAGTTCGCATGTAATCGCACCATCAATCAGTCGACGTCCGGGGCACGGCTATAACATGGCGCTGGTAGGAGCGACTATGAAAGCAGATTAGAATCTGCCGGTGTCTGGACAATTTTGCTGTTTTCACTTTTTGAAAGAATAAGTAAGTACGAAGAAGGATTTTCAGGAAATAATTTATTTTAATGAGTGTTTACAAGCAAGAAGAGATGAAGTGAAGTGCGCGTTGTGCAAAGTCAACACATAAATTCGCAAATGGCTCTAGGTAAATTGAGCGGGGTTCGGTTGGGGGAAAAAATTTAAAGATAAGATGTTTGTGAGCCAGTCGTTTTCCAAAAAATTTTTCCCATGAATACAAGAACTCGATAATACCAATCTTGCTAAAAATCACTGCCCCTAGAAACGATCAAGTATTGCACCAATCACACAAACCACTCATATTTTAAACCCGAAGATGAAAGTCGAAGGACGTTTGCAACTGGAACCAAGTCTAGAAAAACACTAACCTGTGCTGCTGGGTTATGCTCTTTTATCGCTAACGCCGTTGACAATCCAATCACGCCTTCCCCAATGACGGCAATTCTTTTTGGGTTTGGTGCTGTCGCTGTTACTTGATGTTGTGGGTCGATGGCCGATACAACTGAAACCTTGAAGTATTTACAAATTAATGGTCAGAATTTAATTGTGCAAACACCGGATTGAAAAAAAACTGAGCATGTCCGTTTCCGAGTTTAAAGAAGAATTGCCTTCAAAATTCTTCATTTCATAATAATTCATTGAGGAGTTGGGGTATTTTCGATGCCTCCGAAAGGTTTCGTTATGAGAACTTGTGAAAGCTTTTCTAGAGGCTTTGCAGAGATATCAGTAGCGGACCGAGGAGGCAAGCCTTTCCCCTCCCCATTTCCCGAAAATGAATCACGAATTGTTTGGAAACTAATGACATGAGGTGTATTTGACCAAGTGGCTTACTTATACTTGTAAATAATCAAATCATTTTGACTCGAAAATTCAAATTAGAGAAATTTTTTCAGGAGTTTAAATACCGGCATCCCCCTTTTCCAAACTTTCGGGGTTATGGGGCCGCAATTTGGGAAGCACCCGAGAGAATTTTCCGAGCACGTGGTCAATTTTTAGTCCATGCAGTTTTTCTAAAAAAATTATTGTCACGTCTTCCTCCCCCCCCCCCCTCTGAATCCTGCGAGTGCACTGGTTCATATAGATGTTGTGGTCGTAATCCTCAAGCATGGGCTACATGGTCCAAAAACATGTAAAAATATAATCTTTGCGTCACATCGTTCATTGTTGCTTGTGCATGATGAACGGCTGCTAGAACATTTTTTGTCCCTCTCTGTAAATATAACGGAGTTGCATCCAGTTAAAGCTGCTTTGGAATATTAAAAACAATGTTGAAAAACTTTTTTGATTTTCTTTCATGATGTGTCATTTTCAATCATGGTCTCAGATCACGAGATACTTTTGCTTATTTAAGACTGCAAAAAAGGATGCCTGTTTTGATTGCTTCTTCCTGAGCTTCAATGTACTTCATAATTTCTTTGATTAATTGCATTGTCATGTCAAAGAACGAAATTACACTTTTGTTAGCTACATTACTTGCGGTTTTTTTTGAGAATGACGAATTAAAAAGCGATCGCGCTTCAAACATATCTTCCGAACAGATTGTGATTCAATAAGAATGCTGGTTATCGCAAGACAGTTGAACAAAAAAGTTGAAGGCAATTTGGAATGTTGGACAGGTGTTTGATGCTGATAATGTCCTACTGGAAGACATTATGAGCTTTTTTATTCTTATTGACGTCTGCACAGAAACGATGCCATGAGAATGGTGGTGCTTTTCGTAAAAAAATTCGTTTCAATTGTTTCTTGGAGAAAGAATTCAGTACGGCCATTACGACATTGAAATATAGGTTATACAAATTAGCCGAAAAAAATGACTCCCGGACGCGGTTTGCTGAGCTTGATAAGGAATGCTGTTATAACTTTATTGGCTGAGTCTACGTTTCGGCAATCTACGCCTTCTTCGGAGTCTGGAAAGGTCAAGTTATAGATGTAATTGACTATTCATTCAGACGTGAGCAGGGCCCGGCACGAGGTGGGCAAACGGGGTTTTCCAAAACGAATTCCCCTTTGATCCCAATAAATTTTACGAATACCCCATTGAGCCCAAAAATGACGTTTTGTGCTTGTGCGACGAGATTAGCGGCCACACTTCGCCTAAAAGCGCTCAAAAGCGCCCAAATTGCTCAAATTCCTCAAATTACTCCTCAGCTGTATCAAAATAGAAAACAGGAAGAAAAATAAGCAAGAAAAATGATTAAGGAATGAGAAAATATCAAAGAAACGCAGTCATAGGAATGAGAGACGCCGTTCCCGCGCGTATCGATTGACTGGGGCGCGCTTTCTATCTTAGAAAGCTAGGCTGCTGATGCGATTTTGGGCTCTAACAAGGGCAAGAGGAGGAGTTTCGGAACCAAAATTTCACCATGTAGTAAACTTTAGGTGTACAACAGATTTATGTAAAAATTTTGAAAAAATTATGTGAATTGAGAGTTTTGCCGACCTCAGGTGAGAATTAGGTCGGCAAATGCCGACCTAATTTGGAAATTAGTTAAGCACGCTCTTCATTCACAAAAGTTTTTCATAATATTTCATACTTTATTACTTAGTCCTATTGCGCATATACACACCGAAACCCGCGCGACTTCGTTGCCTCTGCGTTGCAAACGAGCCATTTTTCCATTTCTTTGATAGCGCAAAATTTTCAGAAAAACGTTTGCCACAACCTTTAGTCACATAATTTTTCAATGAAACTCCTCAGTTAAGCCCTGCAAGCACGTGTGCATGTACTTACCAAGTTTCATACCATATCGTTCATCTGCGCGTTCCAAACGAGCCGTTTGAATTCACATCTTCATTTACCAGTTTTGCAAAATTCTCGGAAAAAATGCTAATTACTCGTTCCGTTCACATAAGTTTTTCATAATTTTTCATACTATGTTTCCACTAGCCTCTCTCCGTTTGCATACAAAATTTGGTGCCATATCGTTACACATACATTGAGAACTAGTCATGTATGCAGTTACAAATAGCATCTCTTGGGCGACGTCGCGCGTGCGGCAACTATCGACGCCGCGGTTTGACGCGCGCGAACTCCGGTGTTCGCCTGTTGAGGCACATAACATGTCAAAATAAGTAGCGAGCATGAACTACCAATTTTTTTCTGGGGCTCCGCCCCGGACCCCGCAAAAACGATTTCCCCTTTGCTTTTTGGCCCCAAAACGATTTCCAGCTTGTCATTTGCCGACCTCGTGCCGGGCCCTGGACGTGAGTGTCAGGAAAAATAAAGGTTGGAGGCACAGTTTTGCGCAAGGTGGTCTATTCTCTCTACATTTGGCTCTAATAGTGTGTCTTTGGGTGATCTCCTCGCGTTTATTTTGTCCCTGGTACTTGAGTTTAATTAGATGAGAAATTACAACTTTTCTTTTCACGTTTTGAAGAAGGCTTAAAAACTTCGACGCCAGCCAATAAAGTCGTAATGCCGACCTTGATCAAGCTCAGCTACTATATCAAAAATTCAGAATAATGCCAAGATTCAGGGAGAACCGAACTTTTACCATACTAGTCCATGGCTCTCCCAGAAATTCAATCGGCAGCATCCAAATGTGAGTCGAAAATTTTGTCACTTATCTTTTTTTCCTGGGCAAATGAAGAAAGTAGCACATTATAGAGGACTCTTCTCAACAATTGTAAAAAAAAGCTAGTTTTTGATTTGGCAACTTGGAAGAAGATCATAAATGACTACATTATTTCTACGGAATATGCTCATTTTCGCGGAAATTTGCGGGATATTCGAATTTCAAATACAAAACAGCTACGTGATCCGCAAAACTTGCAGGATCGCCATCACTTCTCGTAAATCAGATATGTGTCTAATCAGAAAGCAGATTCAAACTCAGCTTATGAGAGAGAAAAATGTTTTTGTGTACAACCGTAATCAAGGCGGAAACGGTACTGCTGTATGATAATTTTCGTTCGTGTTGGGGTTATAGCGTGTGGGTTACATTTGCTGTAACTTGTGCGAACTTCGCCAATTTGCGGATTTCGGATCACTCAAAAATGGACACATTCCATACTCATAACTTTATTTACGTCTCATATTTATCTAAATCTAGACGACAATAAAAAGTATTAGGTTGGCCCGAAAGTTCTCGTTTCATTTTTGAAAATTCATAACTTAGCGCTGTCTCACCGGATTTGCTTGAATATATATTTGTTAAAAAGAGCAAGTCTTTCTCTTTCAAACGGATCTTTGCCTATTCCCTGCTTTGCACTGACTGCGGAGATAAAAATAGAAAAATAAGACCATATAAACTTTGCTCATTTTAACTTAGGTCGCCAAAAATCTGGAAAGCTGCAGAAAATCTGAAATCCTCATCACATAAGTTTTTTGACTCACTCTTTCCAGCTGTAAAAAAATTGACTTGTTTGGACGTCTTTGTGAGAAGTTACGAATTACCAGTTTACTACAGAAAACACCAAGATTAATTAATTTGACACTTTTCTCGAAAATCATAACTTTTTAAAAAGACGTCCAAACGGGACGAATTCTTCACAGTTGGAAAGAGTAGGTCAAAAAATGTGTGCACCGGCGATTTTAGATTTTTCTGCACCGTTCCCGATTTTTGGCGATTTAAGTTAAAATGAACAAAGTTTATATGGTCTTTTTTTCTATTTTTTATCAGTACTTTTAGGCCAACCTAATAACTACTAAAGATTGGTGTAGGGTTCTCGAGGAGGTGAAAAGGACACTTGACTGATTTTTGGTTGATTTGTTGGAAGCCTTAAGCGAAATTTCAAATGAAAAAAACTATAACGATTTTTCCCGCTCGTATGATATGCGCTGATCTAATATAAGCTAGTTGTTACAAAACCTTATTGAACCTACATTAATGAGACCGAATAAACGTTGATGTGACCTACTGCACATCTAACTAATACAATTTACTGTAGCACAGAAATGTTACCTGAGATTGTCATTGCCAAAATATGCCACAACGTCCGTGCACCCATCTTGCCCTAAAATTCTGTTTTAGCAATAGCAATGAAATCAACATTCTGAACTGAGAGATCAAATGGAGCGGAACACAGGGTGAACTGAAGTCAGCTTTGAATGATGTCGTGAGTAATGAATTTGGATCACATGCCAATCAAGCTGCTCCCTTTTATGTTGTTAAAACGGATGGACGAGTTTCTCAAATCAGAACAGCATCATCAGAAAAAACACAACGATGAGTGCCATTCGTTACGCTTCTTATTGAGTGTAAACCCGTCCGGCGGCCTCATTCACACGTTAATAATAAGGATGAACGATTCGTTTATAAGTATACATGAGTGGATTTCGAATAAATCAACGCACTCGAGGAGATATTACATGGAATGACAAGCTTAGAGATTTGTGGCCGGATTGTACAGGCTCAGAGGCTTGAAGGATTTAGATATTACAAGAGAATTACAGTTGCAACGGTTCTTAGAGAATAAAGGATGAATGGAAACGATCATGCCTTACAGCGCAATCAATAACGAGTTGAAAGTAGGTCGTGTTGTTCTGTTGCGACGCTTGTTACTCCTTTTCTCAGTGCTGACTATGCTAAAATCATGGATCAAGAAGTAGTGTGATGGAGAGGAAAGTGATTTATAGAAATACTTACTCCCTGAAAAACTAGGTTGATTGCAAATTTTGTCAATCTTTTTATAGAAGCAAAATCAAATGCAAACGTAAGACATTGGTTTGAGATGTGTTCTTGATGTGGTAATGCCAGCTACAAACACGCAAATCAGATTGGAGACTTTAATGTACGCGGCACATAACACCGCAAGGATAAGCAATTAGGACGCGAAAGGCACTAAAAGATAATATTTCATGATCCCTTGATTCATAATTTATCTGATGACCGCTCGCCATTCTCAGGCTCAAAGGCACCGTCCACCCTAAGTTGAGGGGTTTGACTTTTTGGTAGCATAGGGTAGTAAGGTTCCCTGTAAAGCCAATGCCCAAGTGCAGCGCAAAATGTCGCTTCGGAAGCGAAAAAATCGCTCCGGAATAACGAAGATGCACGAGGATCCCCAGACGGCACCGCCCTCCCCATCCATGCCCGCCCATCCGTGCGCGCCCAGCCAATCACCGTTCCGGAAAGCAGGCTGCGGGTTCTCCGAAATGGGGAAAGTTGGGGTTTTCGCGGATTCTCGACTTCATATTCGAAAATCAGGGCATGAGAAGGCCAAAACATGGAAGTCAAGAATCTGAGTGGACGATGCTTTATCAGTGTTTGTCTTTCTTTTGAGAAGTCAAGGCTTCTTAAAGAGGAAGCTGAGGAGAAAAAGGACTTACAAGGGAACCATATTTAATCGAAGTGGCTTTTTTGAATGGAATTTATAGCTAGCTATTGGAGAGCGTAAAAGAATGATTTCAAATCTACCTTTCTTGCCTGCAAACCATTTATGAGCGGAAAGTTACGAGCTTTTATTAGAACGAAAATTACATGTGCTAAGACAAAAAACTGTCGTAATATTTTTCTAGCGCAGTGAGGATTACCAGAGAAATGTATTCAATGGATACTCTCAGACAAA
This sequence comes from Cylicocyclus nassatus, assembly GCA_958299035.1. Lineage (NCBI taxonomy): Eukaryota > Metazoa > Nematoda > Chromadorea > Rhabditida > Strongylidae > Cylicocyclus > Cylicocyclus nassatus. Next base: position 49,387,674 of record CATQJL010000112.1, on the reverse strand, counting down.
AAAATATATCACACTTTGTTGCTTTTGAAAGCTGGTAAAATCTTAAAAACTCATTCTACCCTTAATTCACATTTAATTTTTTACTCCAATAAATTATGACTTTTCATCCATAAATATGCTCTTTAAATGGTGTACATCCCATCTAAAAAAGCCACTTGGCCTTAACATGGTCCCTTGTGAGTCAGATAGGTAAGCTGGCCCACGTCCCTGGCAGGTGAAAAGCCAGGTAAATTATTATCATAGAATGCAAGGTGAGGAAAGGCGTTCTGTGGAATGAGTGTAGGATGTGTTAGACTTGGATAAAAATGTTATACATCTATTGTATCGTGGCTTTGTTATGAGATAGTCATATCCGCGAGACACGCAAACCGAAGAAATTCTGCCGAAATAGTAAGTTGAGAAGCTACAGGACTCGCAGAAGCTTGATCAAGAAACTGTGCAAAACCCCTTCGTATACTTAAATCTAGCGACGTCCGACCACTATCTGCTCCCATGCTTGAATTCTTCCAAGCAAGATATACCTTTGTTTCAAACGTCCAAAGCTCTTGACTAGGTCGTATCGTAATGCAGCCATCGAGCTTTTGAGAAAACGACATCCGCGACATGTTCCAATAGCCTGGGTTGCCAGTACACATAGCGAGTACAGTAAAACATACTTTTGACGTGTATATATGGACAAACAGGGTAGTCCAATCTTAATAGGCAGAAGTCCTCGAACAACCTACTACTATGATAGAAAGGAAGAGGGATTATACTAAATGCAAGATCATTGCCAACAAGTGGCTATGTGTCAAAAGTTTACCCCAGCGAACTGTTTCAAAATTATTGACATCTAGTCATTGAGATTTCTCCGGAATTATTGTTCTAGTGCTGAATATCCTTTATGAACTTTCCTTCTTATGAGAATGTTTTTTTTGCCTTTGGAGTAGGTGTCCATCCTCAGCTTGTGTTGAACTTACGGCCTATATACGGCTAAGCAATTAAGTAAATGAGTGAACGGGTAGTTAAATAAATAAATATCTAGCAAAGGCCACAACTCCCAGCACTGTACATAATCCAGAGCGCTAGGAGGAAGGAAATCCTGCAAAACGCGCACTAAAGCTGCAAGTGATCTGGAAGTAATCCACGAATATGGATCACTTCCAGACCTTGATCATCTTTTGCATCCTACCTTACACCAGTGACTTTAGCTCATACATTCGGTACTTTAGAGACAGGACTTTCAAAGCGAAAGTTGTTTGGATATTTGCCAATCATAAAAAAGTGAATGTTGTTTGTGGGAATCGGAGAAGAAAAAAGATGCAAAACAGATAGCAAAAACAAAACAAACACTTAAAAACCAGTGGCGTAGCGAGAGGGGGGAGGGGGAAGGGGGGGGGGTGAGGGGGGGGGGAGGGCGTCGTTTCCCTCTGAGAACGGGTTGCGAAATTTCTGAAAGTTACTTACATGGGGTATAAAATTGTGCAAATGACTTGTTCATACTTGTATGATTGTCTCCACGATTCGTGTAGAGGTGTATTGCAGACTTTGCCTGATAACACAGGTAAACTTGTTAAACCTCCATCATAGCATTGTTCTTCGAACTCTCTCGCTATCAAAAACCGCCACACTTTGAGTTGGCAAAACTCCGCCTCTACACGAATTGTGGAGTTGATGATAAATGATTAAAGCATTTTTTGAAGCTTCGAGAATTATAAAAAAAATCCAAGCACCCTCATTAGGAAAAATTTTTTGTTGCCCCCCCCCCCTCTCCCCCCTCCCCCGAGCCGAAATCCTGGGTACGCCTCTGCTAAAAATCTCATAAAAACGCGGCAATGATTCTGATATTTTCCATATGGCGGCATTCCGAAGTGCAGATTTTCACCTCGATTTAAGGAAATCCACAGCACGGGGGGAAATGAGGAGAACTTAATTTCTTCTCTGTAATTGTTTCAAATATATCGTGTTTCGAAAGTGGTAATTCTCAGAAAGAATATAAACAAGGAAAGGATTACGTTATGAAAACGCAATATTTTAATTTTACTTAGTCGAGGTTCGCGTCGGAAACAACCCAGTCTTTGCGTCCTTTTTCTGGGATGTTGTTTGGATTTTGCGCTCGTTATTCTAAGCAATAATCGCCCAAGTTGGTAAAAAACGCTGCGAAGCATCGAAAGAGAACAAGGTAAAGAAAAACATACTTTTACAGTTTTTTTTACGAAAAAGTCCGGCATTATCGGAGAAGTAAGCTCTGAGAGGTTGTCTACATTATAAACTGGAGCAAGATCTATCAAATGCACGAAAAAACCGCGCGAAAAAAGATGAACTAGAGGAAAAACAAGATCTTTTTGAAAACACGGCTTTTGCCAGGTTTCTCCTTCAAACCCAAAATAGAGGTTTGGGGCGTTATCGGCATGAAAGTAGAAATTAAGAACTTCAAAATGCTTACAGTTCGATAAAAACTGGTTCCAGAACAACGAAATAAAGGTACCAGAGCCAAATGCCCAGTGCTCCGCGTTTGGGGTAGCGAGATAGCGCACAACGCGCGGATACGCAGACGAGCAAAGACCAAGCCAACGAGGCATTTGGATCTGGTCGTAGATCTCGCGGCGTCTCGACGATACTCCCTGCAACATTATATACCTCTAGCTAGCTTACCCGGCTGCGCCCGGCCCTGTCACAACATTGTAATAAAGGTCCCATTCCTATCTCTGTACAGCCTTTCCCTGTGCCCACTTCATTTCCCGTCTGTGTTGTTTTCGAAATCAGCATGCCCACTTACCCCCTGTGCTAAATCCCAGCCCCGTAGCTTGAACTTCGCAAAAGATTGACAAAATCAATAAAATAGTCAGCATGCTCACATACCCCCCCCCCGTGCCATTCCCAGTCTCCTGGGTGAACTCCGCAAAAAATCGATAAAAGTCATAAAATCAATACTGATCGATGGCAAAAGTACAAACGCCCCCTGCCCCGAAGTATATGTGTGTCAATTTTGATCCAAATCTGTCCAGACATAAAAACTTCAATTCCGCACATACTCAGACAATCGCCGGGGACAGGCGGGCACCAGAAAAATAGATGACTGATTTCTCGAATCCCTCTCGCGGATTTTTTTGAGAGACAATCAGGACTTTTCGGAACGTCGCTTGCTGAATTCTCGATTCCTCAGAGATTCAGCAACATATCTGCAAAAGATAAGAGCGGAAAAAGATTCAACAGGGGGTCTCTCAAAAACTCGCTAACTATTTGGAATTTGCGAGCGGGATGCGAAATTTCAGCAACGCGTATTTTCCGGTGCCCGCCTGCCCCACGTACAGACATACAGACACACATTCAGCTTTATATATAAGATTGTGATCGTCATAACAGACTAAGATCACTGACAGCGTCCTAAGAGTTGGAAATCACTCACTAACGCGACAAACCAGCATTTCCCTGTGGAAATTTCTGCGCAAAATTTAAGCGCAGTTTCTTCTTTTTATTGACTCCAACAGCTTACGTGTAGTTGAGTGAGAAATGTTGTCTTGCATTTTGTGGAAACTTACACGAAAACTTTGTCTGTAGCGCAAAAAGGCTAGAAAGAGTTTTTTGTTTTGGGATATTCTGAAAATATTGTTCTCTATATTTGCTTCATACACATTCATTTCGAGTTAGTCATAGTCATAACATCCGAGACTTTCCGAATAACTTTTCCTTTTTGGGTAAGGCTGTGTCTTCTCATGGCCCTCATGGTATTGAGAGTATGCTTTAGCTATTACATAAATAATAAGTAATCTTGGTTGTCCCAAAAGTAAACTCCTTTTTTCAGTTTCTTTGATAACTTCCGTTAAATCTTACCTGACCTGCTCAAACATGATAAGTTTAATCCGCAAGCAGTACAGAAGGCTATATCTCATTTTTATCCTGAAGGCTTTGACTATGGCAGAAATACTGTTCAATGATCGTCACGCTCTGAGAGCCTGTATGCTTCACGAATTTCTCCAAGGTCACAGAGCAGCCGAAGCTTAACGCAACTTGTGTGCTGTGATGGGCGAGGGTACCCTCCAGTACCCTGTTGTGGGGGCCTGTTCCAGCGCGTTTCAAGCAGGGCGACTGTGACCTTAAGAACAAACCCAAGTCAGGACGACCTCGGCTGGAAGTCGACCAAGCTGTTGAGCGGAGTTTAGAAGATGAGCCAAGATCGAGTGTGACGGACTTTCTTCAAGCCTTGACCTTCCCAAAACCACAGTGCACAGGCGTCTACGTGAAAGGGAAGAGCCCCAAAGTACGGTCAACTTATACCGCACCAAATGACAAATGTACTAAGGATAACCAGGTGCAGCACCTCGACTTCTTTGCTCAGCCGCAGGAGAACAACTGACTGGATTTGGAATATCGTCACTGGAGATGAAAAGTGGTGCCTTTATGTTAACCATAGCAGGAAGCGACAGTGGATCCTCAGGGTGAAGCAGGTTTACCCGACCCCCAAAACGAGCCAAACTAGAAAAAGGTCATGCTGTCAATTTGGTGGGACTCTAAAGGCGTCATATACCACGAGCTGCTACCGGACGGTGCAACAGTTACCGCCGATGACTTCGCCAAATACGGGAAATGGTCAATCAGCATCAAGTAGTGCGCCCAGGAGCGAGAAGAATTCTTCTTTTTCACGACAAACGCACGCCCCATGCGGCTTCGCAGACGCGAGAATTCCTGCAGAAGCTTGACATCGAAGTGCTACCCCACCCGCTGTACAGTCCTGGCCTTGCATCTACTGATTACCATCTTTTTCGATCGCTGCAGAATATCTTGGACGGGCAGCACTTCAAGAATCGAGCTGAGCTCGAAACATACCTCGAGTCTTTTTTCAATCGCCAGCCACCATAGTTTTACGCAAGAGGAATCGGGCAGCTGCCCAGGTGTTGGCAAGAGGTAGTGGACCACAATGGAGAATACCTTACCTATTGAGGTTTGTTGACTTTGAGTAAATTTGCACGAAATGAAAATGTTGAAAAAAAGAGTTTACTTTTGGGTCAACCATAGTAACGTTGCAAGCTCAGAAGATTCTCACTCTCTCAAAACAAAATTTGCTTTTTTTGGGGTACTTACCAATGCCTAACTAACAAAGAAATGGTCAGAAATCAAATGGCCGATCCAAACTAGCTCTGCTATCGAATGCATCTAAAACGCTTACTCCAAATATGTCTTTTTCCGAACGACTTGTGGATGACGCTATGAGCCATTAGAGGCAGCGTCCCTGCAAAATTTCGCTCCCCTGTCTTCCAAGTCTTCGGAGCCTTCTCGCCGTGCCGAACCCATATCTAAGCTTTTCGGCGCTTGTAAATGGGAAAATTGAGCTTTCTTCAAGGCTTTCCGTGTCCGCGTCGCTCCAAATTACGTGTAAGAAGTGAACGAGGTTTGGAAATGGGGCGGGTCCGGAAGACTTTTGGAGCAGATTTTGGGCTTTCCAGAAGCGCTTTTTAGCTTAAGACTTTACTGATAGACTATCTGGATGTCTACCATCGGAATACTGTAAAATTCCGGTACTTGTCATTTTGAAGGGACGCTGCTTTTGAGGGCCATTATTATGCTGAGAAATCTTGCCTGCAAAAGATAAATTTCGCCGCACAGAGCCATGGGGTGCGCTTAATGCTGGGAAAAAACATGCAGCTAAGTTACTTTATATGATTCATCCTCACAGATCAGATAAAAGGGCAATAATGTACCCAATTTTGCATTTTTTTACGATTCTTTCGCAGTAATCTGTGTATAACTTCTCGTGCAAAGGTGTTCAGCAGGTACAGTGTACAGTTCCAAAATTGGCGTTCTTTACTGCATTTAATGGTGCGCAGCTGGTTTGAAATGTCACTTCGACTTCTGAGACCATTCCCTTGTAGACACATCGCTTAAATGAAGAAAATCGAAAAAGGTGCATCTTCGAAGTAATGAAAATGTGAAGACCATCTCTGATACGATTCATATTTGTGTGGATTGTGCAGAATGTAGGTAAGGAATAATCGGCATTATCCTTGAGCTTTTATAGTGCACGCTATGGAAAATCGATGCAATGTTCTTGAGTATATACAAATAAAAACGTAAAAATCGTAATTTCTTATCCTTGTTCATTGTTGTGATCCAAACCGATACTAACGTTGCTGGGAGAAGCCGAACGCTCACCACAGCTGGCACCGGGTCAAGCTGGATATCGTTTTAAGGGCGAAAGCAAAAGGGATATCGTTTCTACAGGGGCCGAGGCGGAGAACTGCCGCAAAATGCCGCCGGCATGCCACCGGCATGCCATTGGAAGCTGTCCATCAACAAACGAAGGCGTTGTTTTCAGCTACAACGCAATATTATGACACCAAATTTGGTGTGTGCATGCGCGTTGATGGACCGGAACTACGGCCCAAAAATTTGTGAAAACTTATTTTTCATTTTCATTTTCATTTTCATTTGTACGCTCAAGGCGTTCCATAAAAAAGACACATCAAGAAGTTAGTAATACAGTGGAAACGAAGAAGACATGTAAACAAATGCAGACATCATCATGTCGGTCCGAGTCTGATCCTAATATGTGAATGAAAGCTGTGCCGAACTTTTTTCTGAATTAGCTGGCATCGTGCCAGCTGGGTGCCAGCTGAGCTGGCACCGACACTTTGCTCACATAAGTTTTCATACTTTTTTACATAAAATGTATTTACACTCTAAAAGATTACATACGGAATCATGCGTGTCCGTCATATGTGATGCTCATCCTTCTTTCTTCTCTCAAAAATGACTGTATAATTCTATTCCGTCACGCATTGTGCTTGGAGTTGTACTTATTGATCTGACGCACTGGTCATGCATAGTGATCAATAAATAAAGAAATAATATTGGAGCATAATCAAAACTGTTACAACGTGCACAACGAATCTCTTTTTTACCGTCAAGCCTAAAGTATCTTGATTCATAATGACTCATGTTCAGTGTCTTGGCTATTGAATTCTAACACCAATCCGCAATTTTGGTCTCTTTGGTCTTTTGAGGAAATTAATTATGCAAAATTATTAGTCACGATAGATTTGAAGTGAGGCATCAATTTTATGCACCATTTTCTTTTGGTTGATCAAAATTGTAAACCTTTAGGGAAGCATTTTGAGTTACTATGCAGAAATGAAAAGAAACTGGGCATTAGGTTTATATTGAGCACGTCAGCCGGAATAAAGCTTTTGAAGTGCAGTTTAATTCGATTTGAAACTGCAGTTTTTGCTAAAAGAGTTAAGCTTAAAGGCAGTGGCCCGGCAAAATATTAAGTGGATCCGAAAGTTTTGTCGGTTTTTTCAATCCATCGGCAAACACGCCAGAATGAAGATAAACAAACGTTTCAAAATGTTTTCAATGCAGAATTTCTTTTTCTTTCCAGCAGGTAAACTACCAATGTGTTTCGTTGTGAGAGTAACCAGATATTTGCTGGAAATTACAAACACTCATTTTTACCATCTCCAACTTTCGCCAATTTTCAGAATTTTTGTATGAGACTTTCGGAGGAGCCTTAATAACCAGCAGATAGGGCAAACGTTTTGCCAACTTATACAGTTTTTTTTCTTTTTTTTTCAGCTGCTTTTTCAGATTTTTGCTAAATAATTTCCTAAACGTTTTGTGTTTTGGCAAAATAGCTTGACTTGTTATTGCACCAAACATGCAAAACCTATAGAAAACTGAGGTTTCAAAACATGATTATTACTACCACTACCATTACAAAGTAAATGAGCGATTTTCGCTTCAAATTATGAAGATTTTAAAACATAGGTTACATCAGTGCGCACTCCTGAAATTGAGAAATACTGCAATTAAGATTTTGCCTGTTTCGGCAAAAAAGACAAGTGTTAGAAAGAGGAGAAAATTCTGCATCGAATGATGACTGAAATGTTCAACATTTTATGTTCTACGAGGTTAAAATAGGCTGATTGTAAAATTCGGTCACTTAAAAAATAAATCGTAAAAATTCTTCTAGACAAACCGTAGGGCTAAAAAATTGCCTGTTGGCAAAAGGTTTGCCCTATTCGCTAATTATGAGGGCTCCTCCGAAGTCCTCATACAAAAATTTTGAAAATTAGCGATAGTTGGACATGGTGAAAACGAGTGGTCGTATTTCCAGCAAATATCTTGTCACTCTCGCAACGAAACACAATGGTAGTTTAGCAGCTGGAAAGAAGAAGAAATTCTGCATTGGATACATTTTGAAGCGTTTGTCTATCTTCACTCTAGCGTGATTGCCGATGGATTGAAAAAAGCGACGTTTCGGACCCATCTAATAACATCTCGAAATTTTTATATGGAAGGTTGCTTGCACCCCAAACACGAGGATGGAGCAAATCCGAGCGCGCAGCATGCAGCCCCAGTTTAGAAAATTGCCCCCAAACCCGTGCGCGCAAGCCATTTTTGGAGCTCGGACGAGCTCGCAATGTCCCTTACGCCGTTAGAGGCGGCATGTCGCAATGCTATGAACATGAGGGTCCCACAACGACGCTGCGTCTCTAATCATGGCGGAAAGCGTTTCCCTCGTCCCAATTCGGAATGAGGGCGCTTGGAAATGTTGGTTTTCGCCATTTTCGCGCTCTAGAAAGTGGATTTCCGAAATCAGCGCGTCGAATTATCCTAGGTAAGCGAAAAAACCAAAGGTCGAGAAGTTGCCGAGCCACTGCCTTTAAGGAATTGTAGGGAGACATTATCCGTGAACTGAGATGTACTTAATTGAATCTAAGTGTTTACCAAGGCGCCACCTGCTGGTAGTGATGGGCGAGGGGTAATCGGCTGGCAGAGCTTGCAACTTATGCCTTCCATAATTGTCTGCCCTTTTCTCACTATCTTCATATCAAATTCTACTACATGAAGTTCGAAATCTCATGAAAGCTAGCTTCTGAAAAGACAGCAAAGAGTCGCCCACCAATTATATCTTTAATGGTGAGATGTGCACCCGTGCTTGGCATAATGCTTTACACAACCCTGACGCAGTTCATGATGCTTTGCAGTCATCGATTGATAAAATATGTGCTTGGGCGTCTCAGAATGGACTCTCTCAACCCAAGAAAATGTTCCTTCCTCTATCTTGGCAAGCATTCCTCAACTTCATATAAAATTGATGGGGTTGAGATGACTGCTTGTCAAGATGTGAAAGATCTGGGAGTTGTTATTGATTGTGATTTGAAATTCTCTGAGCATATTGATTCAATTGTCAACAGGGCATATGCCACTTTATTTACAATCTTTCGTAATATACAAACTCGTAATCCTATAATACTGTCCCGGTTATACAAAGCTTATGTTATTTTACATCTTGAATACTGTTCGCAAGTTTGGACTCTTTCCCGAAAAAAAGATGTAATGAAGATTGAAAGAGTTCAGCACACTTTTATCCGCCTGGTCTTCCGTTGTACGCGTGGTGGAACACTAGTTGATATTCCAGGCTGCCACCTACGCTATAATAAATCAGGCTTGACTCCTCTCAGAATTAGACGCATGATATCCGACCTGGTCTTTTGTTTTCGTATTCTTCGCATGGAAATGAAATTAAAAGCAAGCAAATTTTGAATTCAAACCTGTTGGGACGAGGCTAGGTGGTTTCAATTTGCATTATAAACCTATCAAGCTACATCAGTCTGGAATATTCAACTACCTGTTCTTCCGCTGTGCAAGATGGCTTCAGCGCTTACCCGTTGATATTGTGTCAGTGCGTGGCGGTGAGGCCTTCAAGAAAAATCAAAAAAGCTGATTTGTCTCAACTTTTGAGCAGTGATACTTCTTCTTGGTTGCGTTGCGTTCCTAATGTTTGTGTTTAGATTCTTTTAGGGTTTAGGACTTTAGCGCTTTTGGTTGTTATGGTTCTCCTACGGTTTGGTTCTGAGGCTTGATCTTTTTTGCACTTCTTTTTTCCCTTCTTTTTCTTCTATTTTATTTTTCATCTCTCAAGTGTCTTCTTTCTAGATACTAGATCTTGTCCATGCGGTTCACTATCTTTTTCGTTTGACGGTTCTATAGCACACGACTCCGCCTGTCTCATGTTGATCCTTACTCTGGGCTGACTGTGGTCGAGGGAATGCGAAGAACGAATGCTTTGTTGGACTGTAGTTTATGTTAGATCAGATTTTACCACTTCATTACCTTGGTTCAAATCATTGCCGTTCTTTGTTTGGTTTTCTTTTAACATTTTCATGCTTCACGCGTTAGTTTGGGTCTGGTCCCATCTTATCACTTCCGTTATGCTTGGGTCAGCTTGTTTGGGCTTGACACTTTTGCATTGTGCAATCTCTTCTATCGGGGTTCTGTTCTGTCCCCAGAGTTTTGGTTGGGCGGGTTTTATCAATATTACTATCGATACAGCTGCTTCCAACATATAGAATTGCTTATGGTGAATAAGAGCATTTTTTTGCTAAGAGCAGGGGGCATGAGACAGACTCCATTAAATCTCTATACCTGTGATGACTTCATGTGTGTCTAAACAAGCTCACTCTCTTTCCATACTCAGAAAGATTTTGCGGACTGGACTTGAACGGATTCAATGGGGAGTTTGCCTATTTGTTTCATTTTCTGTTGCTGGTTGTTTGTTGTGTGTGATGCTTCGTTTTTCTGTTGTATGGGCACGCCTTGTGCGTATTAAATAAACAAATAAATAAATAAATAATAGAGGGTGTTCGTAAAGTATGTATACACAGTTTGATCGTTAATATCTTTCTTCCCAACAAGTCTTTTGCCTTGCTTACAGTACCGTTTTGTAAAGCTGGCTTAAACTTAGATACAGTATGGAGCGAATCACCGATCGCTCTTCATTACTGTAGGAATACGGTAGAAACTTGAAACATATGGTGTCAATGTGGAAAAAGCTGTCGTCTCAAAATATTTCAAAACGTTAAAACTTTTGTAATAGTGTTTTTGGACGCTGAGTATTAAACTCAGCGTCCAGAAACCCTATTACACAAGTTATATTAGGTCGTCCCGAAAGTTTTGTCGGTTTTTTCAGACCACTATAAGACCACGCACAATGAAGATCTGAATGAGCTTTAGCATGTATTCGATGCAGCTTCTCCTTCTCTTTCTCGTGATTACATTTTCGAATCACAATCCTGTATGCTTTCTTTGATAATTGCTGAAATTCTTCACCCCTCATTTTTGTCTGCTCAAAGTTCGGCTAATTTTTGAATATTTCATTTCAAAGTTTCGAAAAGGATTTAATAATTAAATAAAATTAAATAGATCTCGGACTACAAGACTTCATTTTTGGATTCCACTAATCTGCTGATTTTCGCTTTAAAAAATTATTTCTTCGGAGGTCTCGATTCTTGGCAAAGTCATGAAACATGCAACTGCAGCAAAAACATAAAACTTCTGAAGGTTCTGCAAATTGCAACATGATTCTTATTGAACACTATTTATGCAACATTACCCAGTTTGACTTGCTTTGAAAAAGCAGCTTTTTGGAATTTTCGGCACTTTTACGTGGCAAACGTAATCAAAAAGCCACGGTTTTTATTAAATAAATAGTTATAACGGACTGAGTAAACGTGGCCCACGTAATCTAGAATGGGTACAATGTAGCCAAAGCTTTGCTCTACCTAACAGTTACCAGCGCTCCTTAGAAGTGTGAGGATAGAAATTTTTTAAATTCAGGGTGTGGCGTTTCTGTTGAGCTGCTCAAGAAGCCATGGTGATAACATTGCAAAGACAGGGTAGGTCAGAGAGCAAATGTAGCTGTAAGAAAGAGGATGAAAATCTAAATTAAAAGATACCTAGAACGTTTATGGACTGGTGTTCTGTGAGTTTTAGTGAGCGATGGGAAAAACCGACAAAACTTTCGGGACAACCTAATACTATTCACAAGATTGTGAAGCTTTTTAAAAGGCGTAACCGCACTTTTTAGGAACATTGAAAAAATGGCCGCTACTGCTTACCTGGCATAATTCTAATGAAGTATCATATTAAGCTGGGAACTTCACAGTTAAAATCAGCAACTCCAATCAGCCTAGCGTAAAAGCTTTCAGACTGTTTTGTCTCCTTTCTGAGACAAAATATGGCCTTTCATGGCTCAAAACCCTCTTTGAAGTTTCTACCGTAATCCTATGGTAAAGGAGAAAGATGGACGATTCGCTTTATACTGTGAATCTAAGTTGAAACCAGCTCTACAAAATGGTACCTGATGCAAGGCAAAAAACTTGTCGGGAAAAAAGATATTAACGATCAAACAGTGTATACATACTTTACGGACACTCTGTATTATAACATTTTGATACTATTTTTTAATTTTTGCCCCATTCCCTTCAAGAAAAGAAGAGGTTTCTTCAAAAAAATTATCACTCAAATGCATTGACAAAATGGAAAGAAAAAGGCATAAGATTGTCCAACGAAAGTCAGTAAATTTTTATTACTGCGATTGAGTTGCTATTTATTTAGCAGGGAGAGTATCGTGGTAGAAGGCGTTACGTCGCTGAAATAGAGGTCCGAATATCCGCAACGAACCGCACCTTTACACATGAGGGTCAGGCGAGGCTGAGCAGCGTACACGGCATAGCGACTTACGTATGTACGAATGCGCGCCCCTATGGGGCTTACGGCGCACGTCGCTTGCGCCGTGTACGTTTTGTACTCTAAATCAAATGACAGTGACGGCATTCACGTGCGCCATAGCTACGTTCGTATACGCGGCACTTACTGCTCTTCCTGGCCTTCGTCTCCATCAGGAGTGTTCTTTCTGCATGTGACAGTTTCAGTCAATACTCGATATGTTTGCTAAGAGTGTTACTCTTTCCTGTTTGGTACTTGTGAACTCTGAGTAAGGAAAAGAAAACTTCTCTGTCATGACAAGGACCTACAGGACCGTATCGACGATTTACGCTAAGCTCATCATTATATTTCATTAGCGTGAATCTAGAGAAAAAGCAAAACTTGAAACTGTAAAAATAATGATTTTGAGAGTTTATATTCTCTTTTGCTGCGAAAATCTGCCCGCAAAAGAATGGTCAGAACTTGATCTGGCCATTCCGAACAAGCCGTATGCTGCGCGCTCAGCTTGAAACGCTGTTCTCATATATTAGGCTGCCGCATAAGTTCTGTCCGATTTTTTTGCCTTATGGTTGAAGTAGCTGTTCTAAGAGAATTTCGTCTTCAATGCGGTTTTGTTAGGTGCTTCACCTCTGCTTCACAGAGACTCGCACTGGCCATCAAAAAACGATGTGAAGGCTTTATTTTAGATTATTGCCAGGTTGACTGCGGTGAGAGAGTTTAAATTGAAAATGAACCATACTCGTTATTAGAACTTCACATGCTTCAAAGAATTGTTAATCATTTCTCACTGTATTTTCGTAACAGACAGACTTACAGACCGAGAAATAAGCAGCTTATTATAAGTCATGATCACTAGAAAAAGCCTTTTCTTGTTGTTATTAACGCTTATCAAGTTTCAGTAAATCTCTTCTTATAAGGAGAGTTTAGGCCTAAAATCTGCAAACGGTCGAGGGTAGTCTCACCCAAAAAATATGTTTTTGCAAGAATCTCCACAGTGCGCACTTCAAGTCATGTTCTTTCATTGGTTGCGGAATAAGGGTGTAGAAGGCTAGTATATACAGAAGCTAGTCCCATGAGGAAAACATCTTGCCAGTAAGATTTATTGCCGAACAGTAATTTTTTGTATAGATGTTTTACAGGCAATAACTTTCTGCGAATAGAAGTAAATGATGAGTTCAAAGTTGGAGGTGCTGGGGTAAAGCAAGAGCTAGCAGGTCCTATCCACCAAATCCTTCTTGGCCTCACGTCAATTGTAAAATTTTCATAATTCGTAAATAGGCATACACACATGTGCTGGAGCGAGGTCAAAAAGTGACTTTTTTTGCTTGGTTAGGCAACACAGACTCTATGGTCTCTTTTAAGTTGCAAAAAAATCTGCGAAAATTTCTCTATCTATCCATTGTTGGATAAGATGCCCACCAAATCTTACAAGAGCATTGCCAAGTCAAAAAAGACAAGTTTGACGAGATACGCTGTAAAGTCTTTGAGTTCTTGCTTATTTCTTGACAAGGATTTTGCAGGTTTTAATATGTGTCTGATAATAAGGGAAGTGCTCAACACACAGAATCTAAGATCTTGAAAAAAAGTCGACTTTGAAAAAAATGGCATTTTGGATTCAAAAAATTTAAGTTGGACAAAACTTATGCAGCAGCCTAGTACATGTTGATATCGGCTAAGAAGGGCATAGCCAGTGAAGCAGAAGTGACCAATTCAAAAAAGTTGCATACCATCCAATCTTATATATAAAGCTGAATGTCTGTCTGTCTGTATGTATGTATGTCTGTACGTATGTGCGGAATAGAAAATTTTATTTCTGAACCGATTTGGACCAAACTTGGCACACATATACTTCGAGGCAGGGAGCGTGTCATAGGCTACTTTTCGTTATCGATCGATATCGATTTTATCGATTTTTCGCAAAATTTGAGCTACAGGGCTGGGAGTTGGCACAGGGGGAAATCGAGCATGCTGATCACAAATATATTATTGACAGGCCCGGGCGGAGCCGGGTTTGCCAACTAGTGCAGTATAAAACGCTGACTTCAAATCTGTCTACTACATCTGCTGAACGCCTTTGTAGAAGAAGTTAGGAAGTACTATGAAAAGTTCGTACCGATAAGTTTACGGCAATGAGCAGCTTAATTTTACACATTATACTCTTTTGGCTCACTTTTAGGTACAGCTATATGAAATGACTTAGGCACTTTACCCGCACGTTTCCTTAACAGTATAATGGCTTATAAAGGCTTCGTCTACAAGAAAATTGAGCAAACGAAAAAAGATAGAAGAGTCAGCGTTTTGTTCTACATTCAAAGATATGCAGCTCGTTTATAGTAGCCGCTTCGACTTCTGATATTTCCTTGTGAGCAACTATCTGAAAGAATTTATGTGCATTTGGGTATGAGAAGTTACTCGACCACCAAATGAGGATCATGAAAAAGCCCTGAGGGCGCGTGAAAATCACTGTGAGTCTAACTTACAATGAAGAAGAACAAACACTCAGACAATTATGTCGAGCACTCGCTGACCACGTAGGGGGTACGCCACGCCCATTCCGAGGGTGCGCCGATATGTGCCCGGTAAGCGCCCGACAATGCCCATGGATGACCCAAAAAGAGCCCGAACAACGCCAGCGGTGGCCCGGCATGGTCCCGATAAAGGCGGGCGCAGTACTTTCCATTCCCAGGCTGGTATACTCCGGTAGAGCTGAAGTTCGTGTAGTTCATTCCGAAATTCCAAAGGACTTTCATCACATTGACGACCATGCAAATGTTGAGCTGTCTGTCTTTGGAGACCAGGGCATTTCACGGATCAGCCAACATTTTCCAAGATATAATCACGCGTACTGCCATCTACAGTGAATTTTACACTAGCTCTGTGAGGGTGACAAGCTATACGAGGTTATTTCCTGATCCAGCGTAAGAGAGAACTCTAGAATGAGTTTGTCTCAGAATAATCGTCATTTTACAAGGTTCAAACCTTGACACACCACGCGTGTTAAACGGTCCCATGTGGTAGTCATTGCTTGACATACCATGTATGTCCAGCGATTGTCAATGTGTTGAACATTTGTTCTGGTTCACCATTCTGATGTAAAATCCGCGATTTACAAGGAAATCCACGGCGACGTCTAGACCACCATAGTTTTGGTAGCCCATTAGTTCCAAGATCAAGTTACTCGTAGTGCTCATCCGAGACACTATCGAAGATCAAACACATAAATTGACTTTGACTCAAGGCGCAAAGGTTTAGAGTAGCCCTATTACGGCGGCGTATCAAAGCTTGCACTTCTCCATCCAACATCTTTCTGGTCTAATTGTAGCGTCCAGCAAGTCGTCGTGGCCAATAGGACGAGACTTGCTCAAGAACTGAGTATGCAGTGTGTCCACCGAGGCCCGGAACTCGCCCGAATGTCTTTTCCTAGGCCGCGGGTGTTCCTGCAAAAGATTAAAGCCCGCAGCTTTTTCCTAGCGATAACGTTAAGCCATGGGTCGCGAGCAGATAGATTTAGGGTCGCTGACCGAAAAGCACCGTTGGAGGCCATGGGTGCTCGCAATAACTGTCTGAGCGTATACACTAGGAACCCAGATAAGTGTTTATGTAGTGTTTTTTGTGGAACATACGTAACTGAGTACTTGACACCACATCTTCAAACACTGATAGCTTCGATCAGAAAATAGCTTGACAGATCATAGACATGTCGTTGAATTGGTCCGACGAATATGACCATTCCATTGTAAGCCTTGGCATCAAAATATATTGAAACTGTCATTGGAAATTTTGAAGCTTTCCAAAATTGTGAACGCATTTGTTTTTGAAAATTAATCTGGAAAAAGAACATTGCTTAAGCCTAGGTTTCCTAAGCGCGAGAACATATTGACAATTTTATACATCAACTCCGGTCGATGATACTGAGAGTTGGTGGAAAGAATTAGCTGTACGAATCAAAAGTAAAAAGTTTTGAGATACAATGGAAATTGTCGCAGACGCAGTCAAAGAGAACTGGTAATGTATGCCGCACAGTTGTGTATTTGATGATTTTAGGAAGAAGGACACAGCTAGGTCACTGATGATTGAAACAAAAAAAATCGTTTTGCTTTTCAAATTGTCGGAACCTTAATAAAACAAACATAAAGACACAAAGGCTTGAGAATTTATGGACTGTTGCTTTAGACTTTGTACGTAATACGATTTGCGCAAGTGCACTTTTTTATTACCTTGTAGCAGTGGCGGTCCCAGGATTTCGGACTAGGGGGGGGGGGGGGTCAACAAAAATGTTCCAAATGAAGGTGTGTGGAGTGAGCCAGCACTCCGAAATTTTTGGGGTGCTTCTTAAAATTTTTCGGGCCCAAGACCCCCGAAACCCAGAAAAAGACCCTTAAAATAATGGAACAAGACTGAAAGCCTGGAGATTATGGAAAGCGTTAGCCACTTCCCGAAAAAAACTTTGGCAACTCTGAATTTTGAATTAAGAAAGTCCAAAACGACAAAAACATGGAAGTCGAGAGTCTGGGTGGACGGTGCCTCTAAGATAACCTGTGCAAAAAGGTCCAAATTGGTTGTACTGCACATCATGTTCATCCAATAGCCTACAAAGAATGAGCGTTCATTTGACGCCGCCCAGTTTTTTGGATATGACCTCAAAATAATGGAACAAGATTGAAAGCCAGGAGATTATGTGAGGACTTCAAAAGTCAAAAAATTGACTGTCTTTTCAAGCAGAGTTCGCCACGCGGTGGCACCAACATCTTAAAAACAAAGTCTTTTTTGAATTTGCAGTAAATCAGTCGTACTTTCCAAGGTGCTCACTGCTACGGTTCAGCAACAGTCTAGCGCGATTGGATGAAAGTGAATAAAAGGGAAAATTGGAGTCAAGGAAAAATGAAAGTAGCGAATTTTACATCATCCAGCCGCAGCAAGCATGAGGATGAGCACAGAGCTTGGGATATAGAATTAGCTTCAGTTAGAGGGCAGCTAAAAAAATTTGGTAGGGAGTGGCGAGTGACGCTCACATAGGTTTCATAACTTATTTTTGCAATGCTCTCATTTCCCAGTAGAGTATATACTATCGATTTGTAACCCAATATGCGCAACGCACACTTTTGGTCATCACATTCAAACCATTCGTTTTTGCGATGCCAATTCGAACTTCCCGTTGCGATTTGCCAGAATGTAATGGCCATGTCTTGGCAGAAACTTCTAGTGAACCATTAAACATACTCTTTGATATAACTGGCCTGACGACTAAAAGACGGGCCCTCTTGACCTAATTAAGGCTAGATAAAGATCAGAGAGCACGCGCGCGAGAGAGACGCAGAAAGCGTTGCGGGCGCGAGCGGCCTTGATTAGACCACAAAGCCCCGCCCTGATGGAGCCAAGGCAGTTGAATCAAAGGGGTTACAGCGGACGATGTGACGCACAATTGACTATATTTTTAGTTTTTGGACCATGATCTTCCAGCCTCCAAGCCAGTTGAATCAAAGGTTTTGTATATGTCCACCTGAATTTTTACAGTTCTCAATAAAACTTGATTTAAAATAACTTTCAAAGAATTCGCATGCACAGAGTGCAAAATATGTAAAAACTTTCCGGTCTCAGTGGCTAGTATACCACTGTATATTTACAACCCGTTTGTCTGTGACTTCAAGGATGTTGCTGTTTCCAGGAGAGTTGAGCTTAACAAATGTAACAAATTGACAACCTTCAGTGTGCAAAAGAGTTGCGAACTTTACAG
Source organism: Cylicocyclus nassatus (assembly GCA_958299035.1). NCBI lineage: Eukaryota > Metazoa > Nematoda > Chromadorea > Rhabditida > Strongylidae > Cylicocyclus > Cylicocyclus nassatus. The sequence continues at coordinate 49,369,451 of CATQJL010000112.1, read as the reverse complement.
CTTTCTCGTTTTTCTGCGAAACTTACCGCTTATTTCTGCTAAATCACCTTTGCTAAAACACTGTAAAGCTTTCCTTACTTTGCGACTTTGAATTTTTGATATCGATATTGCAACTAAAGAATCATTCGTTTGCGTTCGCGCTCATTTCGGTGCTAGAGGTTTTGAAGCTGTGGTACTCAGTAAAGAATGCCCATGCAATGTTGCGTGGTAGCCCGGACAACGTTAAAAAATCGAAAATTTTTATTTGAGAACTACAAAGGAAGGACTTTTAGTCAGCTGAATGCATTTACATTGATCTCAATTGATCAATGTTACCTTGAACCTCACTATAAAATCCGATTTTGGGAAGGGTATGTAGAGCATTATGTTGGAACCTCAATTAAATTGGCTTTTCACAAACAAAGAGGAAAATGTAGTATGTTGATTTATGTTTTCCAGAAAAATGTGGTGATTTATCCACTCGAGGGGACGTATGAGCATACGATCTGAGTTTTCATTTTTTCACGTTTAAGTGGGAATAACCTTCTTCTGCATTCCGCAAAGATCTGTTAGGGTGTCCCATAAATTGTTATTGCTTTCATTTAAACATCAGCATTTCTCGAAATTCGGGCATCTTCGGACTTTACAGATACATGGTCGTACTTCTGCATGTATGAGCTATATGATCACGTGCATGAGAGGGGCTCAGGATGTCTAGGGGTGGAGTTCGCCATTTTGTTCTATTCATTTTTTCTTTATTTCTATCCATGAAAAAATACGGTAATAGTATATTTGAATGTGCGATGTGTCAAGCATACGCTAGGACAAATGGGGAATTTTTGAGACATTTTGGGGCGGTGCCCTGTCGAATGATTACTCAAGCCACATCAATTAAAGGAAAAATACAAAGAGGCAACGGTTATGAAAAAAAAATTATGGGATACCCTAATAAAAAGCAAAAGTATTTTGCTGCTTCTAATCGTCCTTCAACAATGTATATAATGTTTGTTGAAGAACAGGTGCGGTCATTTCTTTAACCGTTGCTAGAAATGACGCAAATTGAGTCAAGTATGAAGTCAAGGTTTTGAGAAGAGCAAATCAAGAAGTTTGAGAGTCAGCTCTACTTTATCAAAAATTACTTTTTTATGACGAAATTGCACAAGTAAAAGATAGTTGGTTTTTTTTCAATGCAATTTAAAAAAAACGCACTCCAAAAACGAACTAAATTGGGATGCGGTATGTTTAGTGTCCACACAACAAGCTTTCTAAATGGATTGTTCACATTTTTATGTGCAAAAATTCACAGACGGCGGATCACAGCCTCTTTGCCATATATGCAAACATTGTTTGTATTCAATACCGAATTACTCGTCTGTGCATTTTATTAACTGAGGAGGAATCTTGAAAACTCAAAAAAGTTATTTTTTTGAAGGCCAGCCATACAAGGGCATAATTGCCATTTGTCACTGACGTCAAATGTTGCGCATATTATATGTATGAGAAGAGGAGTTGAAGTTACCTCCTCACAAACAAATTCCCCGAAATAGCTGCTGCTGTATTTTTATAGAATTTCAAAGTTGCGTGTCAAAACGAACTTATTTAGTAGCCAGCCTTAATAGTTGGCGTGAGTTTCGTGGTAGAGTTGAAATACTCTAGCTTATCTCTTATCTTCAACTCTTTAATCTATTTACGTGTTCATTTTTGAGTCACGAGCTTCAAACAAAGAAATTGCAGAGAAGCAGCTGTTTTCACCTTTTCTAGCAATTATGTGCATGCTTTCAGGAAAAACGTTTTCAAGTCATGGATTTCGAGCGACAGTGATGGAAAAGAAATGATAGATTGTCATACAAGTTCTATCACACCATTTTCATCAACTCAACACTTCTGATTTCTCCGACCAAGTTGCTTGCTTTTAATTTTACTTACAAGAGGCATGCTTTCCATAGTAGTTGCTTTGGGGGCTTTCTGCTGAGCGTAATTTAGAATGAAGCGGCAGAAGAATAAGTCAAATCGTGATTTGTGTTTAGTCGTGAAAAATTTGAAACTTGCGGAAAATTCGGAGATCGGTATTATAGTTTTTATAACCTGCTCTTTCTAATCGAGCAAATTGTGCTGAATAAACTTCTTTTTGAAAGTTATGAACGCACATTACGGAACAGCATGTCAACGGATTTTTTACTTTTCTCGCATGACTTTCTAAAGCGACCAATCAGCACAAAAGCTCAGTTAGAAAAATCGGTAATGAAACCTATAATACCAACTGCTCCGATATTTTCACTACAAAGTGCAGGTTTCTTCACAAAGCACAGAAAAATCTTTAGTAATGTTTTTCTACCACTTCCATCTGTGCAGTGTATGCTCAATAAAAAGTCGCTGAAAACCTCTATAAAGACCATGATTTAGCCTCCCAAACAAAAATGAAGCAAAGAAATCGAATAAGAAAGCGAGAAGCTATGAATTTTGAATCATGATGCAAACAAACTTTAGGGGCCACTTAATATATGGAACTGTGCAAAAGCAGAATTGAGTGGAAGCCCAGACAGCAGAGATGGTCGCACAAATATCATAAAATCTGACATTATAACGGTCAGCAGTCAACATACGGTAGCAAAATATATCATATGAAGGAGGTTCGTTTAGTCGGAGTGGCCTTTTCATATAGACACAACTATAAGAGCATCGAGCGATTCCAACTTTATTCTCATTGTCTGACGAGCACCTCCGAACTTTGAGTTACGAGCGTTTTTTTTGAGTTGGAAAATTAAAGCATAATTAGCACAAAATTCGTGAGAATTGCTCAAATGGTCCAATGTTAATTATCAGAGTACTCCATTTCAACAAATGCCTTCTGTCCTAAATACTTATACTTAACATTGAGCGCTGAAAAGACCGCAAAACTTGATCCTACCTAGATTATGCGTTCATTTCTCGCACCAAGAAAATATTCATAAGTTGACATGCAGAGGCCCACGCAGATAATGACCAATTTTGGAATCAGCTTTTGATGCTTTTTAAAGCAATGTAAGACTCATTTGGAAAGGCCACTACGACTAATCGGACCTCCCTTGTTAAAATCAGTTCAATAAGTAAAGTGAAATGTACAGCGTAATAAAAAAGAAGTTGTCACAAAAATGCAACATTTGTTACTCTAATGAAAGAATGGAAATTCTGCTGAGTTCCAAAAAAGGTACTTTATGGATGACTAACGACAAATAACAGTATTTAAGTTCCTTGCAAAGAGGTTCAAGCTACTCCAATTGTTTCAGAGATTATGGTAGTGATGGTTTTTTTTTCAATACAGAGCTGATGCAAGCTCACTGTGAACGAATGAGAATACACGACTAGGTGAACACCACCTAATTAGTATATGGAAAACTCGTGAACCCCGCTTGATTAATAAAAGCAAAATTGCTCCGCTAAACAGACATATTGAGAGCAATAGTTATTACGCAGGCAGGTAGGAAGAACTTAGGTGTACAGAAATGAACTAGGATTGATCTGTGATGAAAGAAGGAAAAAGGGATAATCCTGTTGTAAGAATGAATTATCAAAACAAGTATTATGAAGGAGGGCTTCAGGCATAAGAGATAGAGTTATGCCAGTATGAAAATCCTATCATTCAAGTAAGAGCATATAATCACGATATGCACAAGAGAAATGTAAACGCGCTTACAGTTCGCGCATGAAAAATTGCAATAGCTTCTAAAACAACTGGCGAAACCTGCTGGTTCTAGATTTCTTGCATTATCGATAGCTTGTCGCAATGAGAGTATTACGATGTACCGAATCCTTTTTACATTCTCGATCAAGTCTCAGTTGGAAACATTTCTTGTGAGAGATTTGAAATGGGAACCAAATGCGCATTTGATAAATTTACTGTCTCAAGAAGATCACAGGTATTCAAGCCTACAAAACATTTTAATTATTCTTAGCGTTTTCGAATGTGCTTTTCATTACAAATGTGCTTCCCCAATTATCTGCGGCTGAGTCACACACTCAGCCGCCAAGCATCTGAAAATCTGCATCCTACTGCATGGTTTCAGTAATTATATGTATTTTTACAAAAATGACAGTAGGCATATGATTGACGGTGAAATTTTTATCTGCTTTCCATTCGCAGAAAGGTAGGAAGACAAAAACTTTGAGGACAAATGTCAAAAATGTTACAGCCGCTTTATGTGTTAGAAAGAGCTTATCACAAGCCAAGAAAATAAAGATCATTGCATAAGTCCAAAACTTTTTGTGCTATCCGGGAACTTTTGCTGCAGCATATGGGAGGTATCAATATGATACAAAAGATGTTGAAGATCAAAAAATATGATGAAAACATTTTTTGAAAAATATGCTATATATGACAGTATCAATGCACCAACTTGACATTTTCCACTCCAGGCTAAACTTTAAATTTTTGCACCATAAAGTAGTAAAAGTCCGTCAAGGTGAGATTCTTTCATCACATACGCCACGCAAGCTGCACAAAAAAACTTGCGAACCGGTGTAAAGCAATTTCTCGTAAAGAAAAGTCCACAACACAAACACGTCGTTCATACTTTGAGCAATTATGAATGTGTAGCTTGGATGAGAATACATAAAAATAGCATTGCAAGAATTACGTAAGGATATGATTTCTGTAATTCCAAAAAGACACAAAAATAATAAACCAGCATGAAAGTTGAGTTTCTATAGTGTAAGTGCGTTAGACAAATAAGGGATGTTAATGTGTTGAAATGGTGACCATTTCTAACACTGAAAGATGTTCTTAGCAATGCGAACGGTCATAGTCACACAATGAGTTGAAGGGGGAGAGCCAAGGTTACCTTTTCCCGATACATTAGCCGCGATCGCGATAAGCGTGCGCTGCCTCGCCACATTTGCAAATTAGATTTGCGTTCATTTTTCAAGGTAGTAATTAATCAAGTCCGGACCAGGATTGAGCGACAGAAAATTTCATTGAAAATCGGAATTACAGAAAATCTGTTTTTTGGCGAGCATAGTTTTTAAACGCATTTGAACATCAATTGCTGATTTTTTAGTAAGTTAAAAGGTGATAAAGATCTAGCTGATGCTGCTCACTTCTTCCTTTAACTCGATAGTTTACAGCAAGCAAATTTGACATGACTATTAGGCACTGAACGTTTATGTTTCTAGCTTCCGAACGCAGACGAACGGGAAAAATCTGAAGCGTATCTAAGGGGAATTCTGACACGTCTTTGCATAAACGAAAAAGTAAATGTTCGTGATCCATGTGTAGTCAAATTTTGTGATGCTGAAGATACATCTCAACCGACTCCTAGACTTGATGCATAGCCATTTGAAATTAATTGAAGGAAGAATAAGCACAATGTACGCCATTTTGATTGTGTATAATAAAAGCTATTCGGGAATGTTTGTTTTTGAATAATATTACAAAAGAGCAGCGGTGGTAGTAATCTGGAACTTGAAACTCCGAGTTTAAAGCACCGCGTTGACTCAGGAATAACCCTGAGTTTCGCTTTAGAAACTCTTGGAGTGGTAGTAATTTGACTGTAACCATAATCCTGACTAGCTTCTTATGACATGAGGTAACTAGCAGCTTTACATCGAAATTACGCGATAAGCAATCGAAATCCACCATGTGGACAAATTAACCTAATTTTAAACTTTGCAAAGCGTTTTCATTGAAGAGTTTAAACCTTCAACCTTTCTCACACTTGACCGCTTCCATTGCACTTTACCAAATTTGCAGTTCGATCTCTATCCTTGCATTTTTTCATAATCTTATCTAGAGAGTAATCAAGTGAACTTCCTCAAAGTAACTTTCAAGTTGATCTCAGCCTTCTTAACGTGTGAAACCATCACGTCCTTGTTTTGATTAGAAGTCATAGGTAGTTTTTCACTCCAAACAATGGTGTAGAGGTTCCACGTTTGCGTTCATGAAGTGAAGTGTGTCGCCAAGCGACAACAAGAGAAAAACAAGTAAATATTCGAGGTTTGCAAGATACCCTACTCTCATACCTGCAAAGTTTACTTCAGGATATTAAAAATAGCGCGATTGAGTGACTCAGAGTGGCAGCTGCGCCAGATGGCAACGACGATCCCGACCATGAGGAGCTTCATTTGGTGTACATTCGGATGCGCTCCGCGCACTTGCTTCATTACAGTTTGATCTTCTTTATCGTGAAAACTATCACCTAAACGAGTGGCCTAGTTTATCACATGATTCTCAGTCGCGCCATTTGCATTTAGTTCTCTACTGATGTTGCAAAACAAAGCTGAAAGAAGCTAAAACTCAAGTATTTTGGAGAAATTGACAAATATCATTAAATCACTTTTAATCGCATACTTTTGTGTAATCAGATTACCCAAGTTTGAATTGAGGTAAGCTTCGATCCGAGTCAGCCCGCGTGGCATCTATCGTTATCGTTGGTATTAGAGCATTATCGATTTAAATATATACCGTACCCTTCAACTCAAAGTGTTATTTTCATTACTCTAGCTTGTAACAAAACGACGATTCTAATGTGGTTGATACTTCGCAGTCTGGTGCCAAATGGATCTGTTATGGAACAATCAAAGAATCATTGAGAAGTGGGCAGGGGATGATAAGGTTATTAACACTAAGATCAAACAATAATACTTTCATAATGGTTTCGATAAAATTACTCCGGGTATTGCTTACTGATCTCTGAGTTCCGCTTTCATCGGAGTTCCAGCTCTCAAACTCGGATTTTGATTTGCTGTTGGAGGAACTGTTGTTAATGCAAAAGCGATATTCAATTTGGGAACTGAACGTGTTTAGTATAACGCGATGATCCTATCACTAAATCATCAGAACAATGCACACTTGTGGGCCTTAAAATTGCTTTTCCGAAATGTACTCACTGCATTAGAGCAAATCATGTAGAAACGTTATGTCAACTCAGGCAACCAACCGGATCTTCCGCAGAAGATTTGGAAAAGTTCCGCCGTGTCACCTGCGGAAGTTCCCAAATAAGGTGTTGCGGAGGTTCCGAAGAATGCGAACCACAACAGCAAAGGAGAACACCTAGGCGAGATTTAAACCTTACATTGTTACCTTTGAGACTCGCCTACTATACCCTCCACCACGGCTGACATGTTCGATAATGCACTCTAGTTGTTGGCGGGATACCTCATACGAGGCAGCACATTCGAAACCCTGCGGAAGTACTGGCACGTGAAAGTGAAGCGGAACCGCTGACATTTTTTGGAAATACCGCAGCGCTTTGTAAAAAGTCCTGCGAAGTTTCCGCTTTCAAAGTTTTCACTTTTGCAAAGTAAAAGTAAAGTGCTTAGTAAAAAATATCCTGCGAAAGCGCTGCAAAATTTGCTTGTCCTGCGGAAGTTTCAATGAATTGTCCGAAAAAGCTTCACTCATTTTTATTCCTATTGAGAAGAGGCGGTTTATTGCACAGATTGGTCTTTTGCGCAGCCGAAGGCTTCAAACAGTAGCACATCTACAGCAGTTCTTGATTATAGAAAGTGAAACTGCAAAATAATCAATTTTTGATGAAAGTGAAAATTAACGCGGCACCTCTGCTTTGCCTCAGACATTCGTGGTAAGCTCGCGCAGTAGATCCGTCCACAAAACGCAAGATTGCGAAAAATATGGGTGCTGTTGCGGCACACCCGTTTTTATCGCAATTTTAGGGGCAATCGCGATACTGGGAACAAGGCGAGAAAAACTCGTAGCACCCTTCGCAACCTTCGCTTTACTCGCGATTTCATATTTACGGAGCCTAATCAAGCGCGGCAAATCGCGCGATTTGAACTGCGCTCATTTTTTGCGTCGCCACTCTTCGGACTGCATTTACTTGCTTTCTCCGTATTTTCTTCTCGTTGTATCTTCACTGTAATGTATTTTCAAATCGTATCTTGTTTTTCAGGCTTCCCTACGAACTTTTGAAATTACTGCTGTGGTGCTTCTGCAATGTACTGTTAACTTTTTACGACGCACAGTAGCCGGGCTACTACTTCGCCGGATTTAGTAGGTTAATCATTGCATAAAGCGAAACTATAGGGGCCTGCAGGATCGCGAGAGTCGGACGTGCGTACGGCCATTGCGCCGCGCACGTCGTATGTCACTGGGTCGTACTCGATTTAGGCTGGATAGGTGAGATTTTTTTGTTTTTCTTCTCATTTCTCGCCTTCTTTTCTTTTCAGGCGGCGAACATATGTTGGTGCAGAGGAGTTTAAGATCTAGATTAAGGTGAGGTGCAGGATTATGCTCAATACGGGCCAATATTGTGGACTTTTCACCCCTGCTTTGAAGAATGTTGAGTTTTCTGTTCTGGCTGTCCGATTATGTTCGATTTTTCGTCCTGCCTGCCCGGTTACGAAACTCCGTTTTATTTGCAACGTCTGTTCTACCTCATCTTGCATCATGCGCGTCATCACAATCATAATCATTGTCATCATCATCATCATCATCATCACAAGCAATATGCGATAAGGTAGAATAGACGGTAGAAATAGAACAGTTTGCTGTAACAGGGCAGCCAGGACAGAAAATCCAACATCTCAACCAGCAGGCATGGAAGGTCTGCAGTATTGAGTCCGTATTGAGCATAATCCTGCACCTCACCTTAATTCAGATCTTAAACTCCTCCGCACCAACATGTGCTCACCGTCTGAAGAGAAAAGAAGGCGTGAAATGTAAAGAAAAACAAAAAAAAACTTACCTATCTAGCCTTAATCGACTACGACCCAGCGATATCAGGCGTGCGCGGCGCAAGGGCCGTACGCGCGTCCGACTCTCGCGATCCTGCAGGCCCCTATATCTAGCCAAGCAGATGTGTATTCCGTAATAAGCAGGCCAGATGACCTTTGTGAGCGAGTTTTCCAAGAAGTTCGGGCTTTTGAATTTTTTCTCATTTACGCTCCGAAGCCTGCCATGCTGAAAGTTGATAATGTTGAATTGAAAGAAGACTTAGATACAGGTTTCCGGACACGCTGTTTACGAAAATAGTGGTCTTTGTCAAGTATAGGGTCTTTTGGCAGAGATATGGTGAGGCAAAACGTAACAAAGCCACGGAAGCTGGTAATTTCGCCTAAACCTATCGCCCACCTGTCAGAAAACTCGCGTGCCTACTTTCAAAGGTTAAAGTTACGAATTGTGCTATCGAAAGGTGCATGTACCTTAGGTACCAATCCTAACATAGTAAGGAAAAATTTCATGCATCTTTCAAATCTGTTCAAAATAGTTTTGAAAACTAGTTCATTTTAAAAACACTTCTTGTCGAAGCTTGCCGCTTAAATTCACGGTCGAGTCGCCTTTTAATCTGTATTGATCAGCGGCGGTCCGAGAAATATTTCGTATGAGGAGCTTGGCTTGATCTCCACCATGAAAAAATTTCTCGGAGTTAATTTGTTTGTTCAAAAACTCTAACAAATTATCACTAGTAGCAAAAAGTCAGTTGCGCAATTTTCACTCAGTCTTGTAAACTCGCCCTTCGAAGGACAGTTACAATTTTTGCTCACTGAATTTGTTGATAACGCCGCAAGGGTTTTGAAAAGTATTATAGTTTTGCTGTAACTTGGATCCACTGCAAAGAAGTGTAAATGTAATACTTCCCACTGCTAAAACGTCAAACTCTATTCGTTTTCGAATTTGAAAATTCATTTCAAGTCTCAATATGCTGAGGACATTGACATCGCAGAAAACTAATATCAAACTCTAGTGAGGAAGTCGTAGAATCCAAGGTGCGCTTCGAAGAGTCTAGGCTTTGCTTTACTTTACGAATGTCTGTTGGCTTCGGAAAGTTGAAATAATAAACAAGCGAACAAATACACAAACACATAACGAGGCTATCGTAGGTAAACTCATGTCTTGGATATTATCCCTTCAGCTTTTCCTCGCTTTTAACGTGCTTCACTTACTCAAACTCTAGTAAAGCCCACGATTTTGTGCTCCACAGAACAAGTCGCTAGTGCGCGGGAACTCAAAACGAAGTTTTCATATGTTGAAAATAACAAATTGGGCTCGCTTGCAGCGAACAGATAACGATATGTCACCAAATTCGGTCTGTGATTGGGTGACAAGGAACACAAAAAAAAGTATAAAAAATTATGAGAAACTTATGTGATTTTAAAAAACGGTAAGTGTTTTTCGAAATTAGGTGGCTCCCGCGTCACCTGGGAGCAACCTGGGGTGGCCCCCTGCTTCCCTTCACATAATTTCCAGGATTTCTTCACATAAATGTGGACTAGGTCGAGAGTATTACTATGAGTTCAAATCCGCTTCCAAAACCACCAAGGCACCGCTTCGATACAGCCCCAAATAGGGTTCACAGCGTTATGATCAGCCTCGAAAAGCGCGCTCCAATCGCAATCGGTGCACCTTGCACGGACGACGTGGAAACTTCGAGAATTTGACTTTTTGCTGACTTAGTGATTGCTGATTGAAGCAATCTTCACAATTTTTGAATAGATTGCTTCTTCGACAAGCCCTACAAGGGCTCAGAAGGGCCAGAGATCATATTTGGTCGTGATGTTCTACGCAAAAAGTTGTTTTTGTAATTGTGTTTCTTCAGTTTTCGCAATATGGTCGATTTCTCCGTACTTTCGCTCTTTTGGGTCGTTTGTTTTCTTCGTTTTCCTTTAAGCGGGACCCGGGCTGGACCAGGAAAGCCAGGTAGTACTACTATAATAAGCGCTGAGGCCGCCTATCTTATTATTTGTGTATATCTGTTTGTCAGGGACTTACGGGGGTCAAAAATAGGGTCAAAGGGGAAGTCGTAAGAAATTTTGGCTTCAAAGGGGATATCATATTTAAAATTCTGAAATGCCACCTCCTGCCGGGCCCTGACTTCGTACACAACCATTGCCACTACCATGGCACTTGCAATTTTAACACATAGCAAGTGCAGCAACAAAATTCATAAAGATAGCCGATAGGTGATAGCTAATTCTGAAATTTAACGTTTTGTAATTTAGCATGCACATACACCGTTGTGTCGATTCGTAGCCGCTAAGCTCAATGTTGAAAAATCTGCGCTCCGCGACGGGACTCATAGTGCGAGCAAATCCTCTCGCTGACATAATGGGAACTGGCCTCTCCTCTCGTCATCATTGAGCGCCGTTATATTTTCACATTCCTTTTTCTGGAATCCTTCAGCAACGGGACCCTCCTATGTTCATGGGGTTAAGGATAGGAGGGACGCAGAAAACTCTGCCGTCGCCCTTGAATGGATCGAATGTATAATATAGTATATATATAGGGTGTCCGCAAAGTATGTCACTGTTTGATCGTTAATATCTTTCTTCCCAAGTAGTCTTTTGCCTTGCTTTAGGAACCGTTTTGTAGAGCTGGCTTCAACTTAGATTTACAGTATGGAGCGAATTGCCGACCTCTCTTCGTTACTGTAGGATTACGGTAGAAACTTGAAACATATGGTGTCAATGTGGAAAAAGCTGCCGTCTCAACATTTTTCAAAAAAAAATGTGAAAAATTGTGTAATAGGGTTTTCATAGACGCTGAATTTGATACTCAAACACTTATAAGATTGCGAAGCTTTCAAAGCGGTGTAACGCACTTTTTAGGAACATTGAAAAAATGGCCGCTACCTCTTACCCGGCATAACTCTCCAATGAAACATCATAATAACTTGGGAAATTTACAGTTAGAATCAACAACTCTAATTAGCCTAGTGTCAAAGTTTTCAGGCTTTTTTCTTTCTTTTCTGAGGGAAAATATGGCCTTTCATGGCTCAAAACCCTTTTTGAAGTTTCTACCGTAATCCTATAGTAATGCAGAGAGATGGGTGATTCGTTCTATACTGCAAATCTAAGCTGAAGCCAGCTCTACAAAATGGTACCTAAAGCAAGGCAAAAGACTTGTTGAAAGATATTAACGATCAAACAGTGCATGCATACTTTACGGACAACCCTGTATATACTTATATAATATATTAGGTTGATGCAAAAGTTCTTTCCCCCCAAATTCAAAATTCATAACTGTTGAATTCTTAACGAATCTGCAAGATCTAAATTTTGCATAAGAGAGTAACCCATGCTCTTTGCAACTGTTCTTGAACTGTTCGTTAATGTGTACAAATGAAGGAAATAATACAAATGAAGGAAATAAAAGCTCAAAACCAAAATCACTCAAAATTTGAATTTTTCATGTAGGATCATAGAAAATCGGAAACTTGCAACAAAAATCGGAGCACTCGGTAATATAGGTTCTTTCACCAGATCTCTCTAACAGTGCAAAGTTTGCGCCGATTGAGCGTCTCTTGAAAAGTTATGATTTTCGAGCAAGCAGCACAAAAGGGCGAATTTGATTTATTTTGGCATTTTTCAGGGAAATCATAACTATTCACAGAGACGCTCAACCGGATCAAACTTTGCACCATTAGAAAGAGCTGGTAAAAAAAACCTACAATACTGACCGATTTTTGCTATAAGTTTTCGATTTTTTATGACCCTACACGAAAAATTCAAATTTCGAGTGATTTTGGTTTTGAGCTTCTATCTCCTTCATTTGTACACGTTAACGAACAGTTCAAGTACAGTTGCAGAGAACATGAGTTTCTCTTTTATACAAAATTTAGATCTTGCAGATTTGTTAAAAATTCAACAAGTTATGAATTTTTGAATTTGGGGGGAAAGAACTTTTGCATCAACCTAATATTAGGTTGATGCAAAAATAATGAGCGTTTTTATTTGCTTGCTTTAACAAAGCAACCAGTCTCAACCCAACAAAGGATAAGGGGTACTGTTCGATAAAGCAAAGCAAGCTCTACAAGATGGCACTCATGTCTTTGCGCCATGTTCGATCCACTGAGAGTTCGAACTCAAAATCTAAAGATTTCCAAATGCCCAAAAAATCGAAAAAAAATCAGATCTTCGTCCAAATAATTTCTACGGACCTCCCACTCTCTGACATCAATACTATCGATACCTGATATCCATATGTGCGATTGTCGTATTTTTTCCTTGACTAGAAACTGAGAAAACGAAAACTTCCCTGATTTTCTCAAAGCAATGCTGAGCCGTTTTTGCATATGTAGTTCTATACTACAAGCCTAGGTAAGCATAACTATAGATTTTCAGCCCATTCCAAGCGATAGTTTTCGAAAAATAACGAATTCGGATTTTTTCGTTTCAGTTTCAGTGCTAAAATCGACATTTCTCGAAAAGTACCGCTCGAAATAGGCTGAAGACCTACAGTTATGCTTACCTAAGCTTGTAGTATAGAACTACATATGCTAAAACGGCTCATGCTTTGAGAAAATCAGGAAAATTTTCGTTTTCTCAGTTTTTAGTCAAGGAAAAAATACGGCAACCGCACATATGGATATCAAATATCGATAGTATTGATGTGAGCGAGTGGGAGGTCCGTAGAAATTATTTGGACGAAGATCTGATTTTTTCGATATTTTGGGCATTTGGAAATCTTTGGATTTTGAGATCGAAATCTCCGTGGATCGAGCATGGCGCAAAGACATGAGTGTCATCTTGTAGAGCTTGCTTTGCTCTATCGAACAGTACCCCTTACCCTTTGTTGGGTTGAGACTGGTTGCTTTGTTAAAGCAAGCAAATAAAAACGCTCATTATTTTTGCATCAACCTAATATTAGGTTGTCCCAAAAGTTCTTGCGCTGGAATTTCAAAAATCATAACTTCCTTGCCAATCCATAGATTTTCTTGATTTTAATTTCATCTGAAAGAGGAAACCTTTCCCTTTACAACGGTACCTTTGATGTTAAGCGTCGTTAGAAAGTTCCAAAACTAGGGGCAATTGAATGAAATCAGTCAAGATCGACATTTTTTAAGCTGGGTCACAAAAAATTCTTAAAGTACCTTATTTTGGTAGAAAATATTTTGTACATTACAATGGTACCTTTCTCATAATTAGAAACGAAAAAGATCGAGAGTTAGGAGCAAATGAATGAAAAAGCAAGGGAATTTCTTCAGTTTTGCAATTTTTGGGCATGCTAAAAAAGTCTAAAAACGTCACCGAGAAGGCGGAAAAGCCACGATTATGGGTCTTGTAACGTTATCTTTCTGACTGAGCAAAAACTGTGTCATACGAGAGCAATTTCGTTTTTCGTGATTTTTTCGAATTTCCAGGAGTGCTTTTTTCACGAAAATCAAAAATGCTCTCGATTAACTCGAAACTTGCTCAGCTAGAAAGAGAAGGTTACAAAACCCATGTCCATGACATTCCCGTATTTTCTGTGACATTTCCAGGCTTTTTTGAGCATGCCCAAAAATTGCAAAATTGAAGAAATTCCCTTTATTTGCTCCTAACTCTCGATCTTTTTCGTTTCTAATCATGGGAAAGGTACCATTGTAATGTGCAAAATATTTTCTACCAAATAAAGGTACTTTCAGAATTTTTCGTGACCCAGCTTGAAAAATGTCGATCTTGACTTTCATTCAATTGCCGCTAGCTTTGGAACTTTTCAACGACGCTTAACATCAAAGGTAACGTTGTAAAGGGAAAGGTTTCGTCTTTTAGAAGAAGTTAAAATCAAGAAAATTCATGCAATGGCAAGGAAGTTATGATTTTTTGAAAATCCGGCGCAAGAACTTTTGGGACAACCTAATATATTAGGTCGTTCCGAAAGTAATGTCGCTTTTTTCAAACGTATGCCACATGTAGTGGAACAAAGATGTACAAGAGATTCTGGTATCATTTGATGCAGCATTTCATACTCTTTCTAATGGTTATGAAGTTGTTGTAATACAGTCAATGATCTTCCAAAAAAGAGTCAAAATCTGCGACCTATGCTTTTTGAGATGGCCAAGTTTCACAATTTTTTTAAAATTTTGTAACCAACCTCAGAAGGAGTCCAAGTAATGGATGGATGGAGCAAACCCTACAGGAAACAGCACAACTTTTTTTTAACTTTCAGAGCTCGTCATAATTTTTGTACAGATTTTTTGATGGAACCGCCGAATTTTAGCAGGCTCGTCTCAGATACAAGTGCATCAAACGCCAACAAGTCTAAAGATTTTGAAACTTACAAAGATAGATTATGGTGTGGCAACAATTTTACAAACCAAGCGAGCATTCACCGCTTCGGTTTAGCGACTTTCGAAAATTTCGGGTACACCTTGGGGTGCCTTGGGAAAGTTGAATTATGATGATTTTATCCAGGAAAACTTGATGAATCGGAAACAAAAAACAATCGTTAGAAAGAGGAGAAAAAGCTGCATCGAATGACACCCGAGTCGCTTGCCGGTTGATGTTCTGTGAGGTTTGACTTGACTAAATATGGAATTTGATGGCATTAAGAAATTGATTGTAGAAACTCTGAGAAGCAAGGTAAGGAAAAGAAAAAATTACTATGTGTCCTATAGCGTTTGCTCTATTTACCTGCCACTTGTGCTTCTTCGGAGAATAGGTACAAAAATTCAGAAAAATAGCCGAACTTGACCATAGCAAAAAACATGAGTCTCAGATTTTGTTGATTTTTCGAGAGTTCATTGAAAATTATACAATGAAATTACAGCCATTTGAAAGAGGATGAAATGCTGCATCGAATGCTCCTAAGATCTCTCGAAAATCTTGATTCCATGAAATGTGGCGTTCATTTGAAAAAAGCGACATTACTTTCGGAACGACCTAATGTAATAATATATTAGGTTGAACCGGAAGTTCGTTCGCAACATTTTCAAAAAATCGTAACTTCTTTCCGTCACGACGATTTTGCGCATCTCAAATTTTGTCTAAAAGAGTAAAACATGTAGTTTCCAAAAGTTCCCTGATCATTTCCCAGCATGCTCAGGTTGCAGAGATAAAAATGAAAGAACGAAAACATCCGAAATTCGGAATTTTTGGGAAACAATTCCAAAAATCTAGAAACTGCGCGATAAACTCCAGAAAAGCCATTATCCTAATTATTCTTATATTTGATTACTAACTGAGTTCAGTTTGCGTTGATCGAGCTCTTCTTTCAAAAGTTATGTTTGAAAAAAAATCCGAAAAATCACTTTCCTAAGAATTCCTAAGAAATTGATTTTTCGGCATTTTTTTTTCAAAAATACATAACTTTTGAAAGAAGAGCTCGATCAGCACAAACTTAACTCACTTAGTAATCAAATATAAGAAAAATTAGGATAATTGCTTTTCTGGATTTTATCGCACAGTTTCTAGATTTTTGGAATTGTTTCTCAAAAATTCCGAATTTCGAATGTTTTCGTTCTTTCATTTTTATCTCTGCAACTTGAGCATGCTGAAAAGTCATCAAGGGACTTTTGGAAACTACATGCTTTTCTCTTCCAGACAAAATTTGAGATGCGCAAAATGTCGTGACGAAAAGAAGTTGCGATTTTTTTGAAAATGGTGGGAACGAACTTTCGGTTCAACCTAACATATATATTATACAGGGTGTCCCAAAAATGTATTGAACGTTCCATCTTCAATAACTTCCCTATATGGAGAGCTTTCGCGGACTTTTGGGTGTTATAAGATAAGGCTGTGTTTAACTTAAAATTACAATATAAAGCGAATCACCGATTTTCATTACTGTAGCATTAAGGTGAGAATTTTCGACTATTGAGCTTTTGACAGGCAAGAACTGCTTCTGAAAAATTCCAAAAAAACCGAAGGACGTTAAACCGAGACTTTCGAGGATGCTGATTCTAATTACAAAGTTTTCCACTACCGTACTTCCCTTCTTCCTTCGGTATGCGCGCTGTAACGTTAAATTTTTCATTTTTTTTTCCAAAACTTACTAAATCAACGTTGCAATTACAAACACATCGTCAAAAACCTTCTCGTTAGTAAAAGCGTCTCAGTGCGTAGAGAGATGAGGATTACGATAGCGAAAAACTTTGTAATTAGATTCAGCATCTCCGAAAACCTCGGTTAAAACATCCTTCAGTCGTTTGAAATTTTTTAGAAGAAGTTCTTGCCTGTCAGAAGCTTAAAATTAGTTAATTCCTACCGTAATCCTACAGTAACTAAGTGAAATCGGTAATTCGCTCCATACTGTAAATCTAAGCTGAACCCAGTCTACCGTTCTACCGTATGACGCTCAAGATCGACGAAAGCTTTCCATATCGGGGAGTTATTGAAAATCAAACGTTCATACATTTTTTGGGACAACACCCTCTATATATTTGTATTAGCCACTTTTTGTATGTTCGCTCAAAAAAGATAGAAGGAGCCATAAGATTTGGAATAAAAATTTGGCAGACATAATGCATGGGGCGGAATGTGTGTTAACAAGCCATTTTGTTGGGACCACCCGTTCGACTCTATCGATTTATCGATTCAGCAGTTTTTTGCTCAGAAAGTTTTGTATGTTTGCCCAAAAAGGATAGAAGGAGCCAAGGAATCTGAACCAAATCTGGCAGACCTAATGTAACCTTTGATTCAACTCGCGCCCGCGACGCACCTGCGTCTCTCTCGCGCGAGTGCTCTCTGATCACCTAGTCTTAATTAGGTCACGAAGCCCCGCCTTTGCCGATGCCAAACCAACTGAATCAAATGATATGAGGAGGAGTATTTTAATGCGCCTTTTGTTCGGGACACACGGATTGCCTTTATTGATTTGTTGATTTTTCAATTTCTGCCTACTAAATTTTTTCCACCCTAAATAATAGAAGAAGTTTCAACTCTCTAAAGACGCATGTGTTCTGAACACCGAAAAGTAGCATAGGCTACCTTTCAAGGCATTTTGCTGCGCGTTTCTATCGTTTTTATTGGGATTCGGTTTCAGAGAAAAATGTCTAACTAGCAGCTTTAATCCAGTATCACCAGATAGATAAACAAGAGGGGTATAGCACACATTTCGTACGCATTTGAATGATGCGAAGCGTATGTTTATAAGTTATTTTGTTCAAAAAGAACCGATTGCTTGTACAGATTAACTGGATTTTGCAGTTTTTGCTTAAAATATTTTTGCCGGCTCAAAATTTTGAAATGTTATGAGGTTCGAAGCGAACTTTGCAAACATGAACTTCGTGGCGGATGGATATCGCTAAGCATATCAAAAATCACCCATTGCCGTTTTTGATTCATTGACTTCCGGCGCTTTTTGCTCAGCCATTTGTTATGACCAGGGTCAAGGGTGTGGCACGCCACACCTGCTCAGACAATCGCCGGGGGCAGGCGGGTACCGGAAAAATAGATGACTGATTACTCGCACCACGCTCGCGGTTTTTTTGGAAAGCAATCAGGACTTTTCGGAGTCGTTTGCTGAGTTTTCGATTCCTCAGAAATTCAGCAATATACCTGCAAAAGATAAGAGCGGAAAAAATTTCAACAGGCGGTCTTTCAAAAACTCGCTGACCATTTTTCTGGAATTTGCGAGCGGAATGCGAAATATCTGCAACGCGTATTTTCCGGCGCCCGCCTGCCCTCGGCTTCTGAGTGGGGGTCGTGTTGAGTGGTGGGAGGGGGTGTCGTTATCGAGGTGAGCTGATGTTAGCGGTTATAGATGCGATAGGCGAAAAAATTTCTCTGACCCCATTCACTTTAGAGTCGGCATCTGGCTGACCTTTTCGCCTGAGGTTGAGACTAGAATCAAGGCGTAAGGCAGAATCCAACAGCTGTTACAATGACACTTTTTGTTTAAAAAGAAAACGCCAGCTGCTCTTCTTCTCAGATATCAAGACTGCAAGAAATCATCGAATCAACAGCGTTTTGTTGAAAAAAGCATGCTCGAGAATTCTGCGCATTCAAAGTGGCGTTGCTAACGAAACGTAATCATAAATCAAAAAATTATCTGATTCTTATAACTAACATTGTATCAATAAATACACATTGTCTCAAAAAAGAGTAGCAAGAGTGGAAAATCTGGACTAGTTAGTGATGGATGCATGCTTGCTGACAATAATCGTGCTGAATCTCTTTTCATTAGAGGGAATGATAAAAAATAAAAGAGCAGTAAGATTACCGTTTCTCAAAATTTCGAATCATGATAAAAGTTTGAAAAAGACCTTGGTTTGAAAAGTTTATTACCCAGAATTGGCTGATATTGTAGCTAGATAAAACTCCACAAACACAAACACGTCGTTCATACTCTGAGCAATTATGAATACGTAGCTTGGATGGGAATACATAAAAATAGCATCGCAAGAATTACGTAAAAATATGATTTCTGTAATTTCAAAAAGACACAAAAATGATGGAAACCAGGATGAAACTTGAGTTTCTATAGTGTAAGTGCGTTAGACAAATAAGGGATGTTAATGTGTTGAAATGGTGACCATTTCTAACACTAAAAGATGTTCTTAGCAATGCGAACGGTCATAGTCACACAATGAGTTGAAGGGGGAGAGCCAAGGTTACCTTTTCCCGATACATTAGCCGCGATCGCGATAAGCGTGCGCTGCCTCGCCACATTTGCAAATTAGATTTGCATTCACTTTTCAAGGTAGTGATTAATCAAATCCGGACCAGGATTGAGCGACAGAAAATTTTATTAAAAATCGGATTTACAGAAGATCTTTTTTTTGGCGAGTATAGTTTTTAAACGCATTCGAACATCAATTGCTGATTTTTTAGTAAGTTAAAAGGTGATAAAGATTTAGCTGATGCTGCTCACTTCTTCCTTTAACTGGATAGTTTACAGCAAGCGACTTTAACATGACTATAGGCGCTGAACGTTTATGTTTCTAGCTTCCGAACGCAAACGGACGGGAAGAATCTGAAGCGTATCTAAGGGAAATTCTGACACGTCTTTGCATAAACGAAAAAGTAAATGTTCGTGATCAATGCGCAGTCAAATTTTGCAAAGCTGAAGATACATCTCAACTGACTCCTAGACGTGATGAATAGCCACTTGAAATTTATTGAAGGGAAAATAAGCTCAATGTACACCATTCTAATTGTATAATAATAAAAGCTCCCTTTTCGAGATTATTTATTTTTGAATAATCTTTGGAAAGAGCAGCGCTGGTAGTAATCTGGAACTCTAAACTCCGAGTTTAAAGCACCGGGTTGACTCAAAAATAACCCTGAGTTTCGCTTTTAGAAACTCCGGGTGGTAGTAATTTGACTGTAACCATAATCCTGACTAGGTTCTTATGATATGAGGTAACTAGCAGCTTTACATCGAAATTACGCGATAAGCAATCGAAATCCATCATGTGGACAATTTAACCTGACAGCCAGATTTGGCTTCCTTTCCAGCAGTTGCTCGTCCCCGTCGTATAGACGGTGACTTCTTTTACCATTATTAACCTTAATCTCAACAAAAATATTATACTGCTTCTTAATAAAATGAAGATTCTGTTCCAATCACTTAAACTATTACAACATCTCAAAAACAAAACTTTATTTCTTGTCATCATTCATAGTGTGGCACAAAAAACAACAACTACCTATATTTTCTATGGGACATACATCAAACCTTGTACCTTCGGTTTTGTCACTGCTTCGTCCAAGTTTGGTTCTTCAGACGGACGCTTACATGCCTCCTGTATCTGAACACCATAAATTAATTTTTTGAATAGTTGAATAGTTAGATAACTCAAATAGATTTAAGAAAAATATATACTTAATAAAATATAATAAAACAAAGTATATAAATTAATTGTAATAAATAAATATAAAAATAAATAAAGATAAATTTTTAAAAATATACAATAGATAATAATAGCGATACACCTCATCGGATTCTTTTGACGTAGTTGGCTCATCTAAGTTCTATATCGGTTTTGTTAAGTTTACTCCTGTGAGACGGAGAGAGCCGCGGACGATTTCACCTTTCTGAAATTTAAGTATTAGGTTGTCCGGAAATTAATGTCCGTTTTGAATTTCAACCGCAACAAGTCATACACTTTTCATTCCTGAATAGATTTCAAGGTACCATTCGATGGCTGTCTTGCCTTAGCAACAGCTCTGATCCACCTCGAGTTTCAAGCCAAGAACTAAAAAGATTCAACTGCCCGAAAAATCAAGAAAAATCATAATTCAGTTCGTAAGATTTTCACAAAAATTCTAGCTTGCTCACGTAAACACTATCCACATAAGACATATATGTACGCTATTGCCGTATTTTTTCCTCTGTTAGAAATCGAAAAAACGAAAATTTTCATGCTTTTGCAAAAGTGATGCTGTGTCGTCCCCACATAAGTAGATGTGTACTACAAATCTGTAAAAGTATAAAAGTAATTAGCTTAGCTTTCTTTATGCTATTTTATTTTTAGCTTTCTACATGCTTTAGTTCTCGAGAAATATCGAATATAGCTTTCATTAGTCAGGTGGTCCAAACTAAAATTCAAATTTCTCGAGAACTTAAGCTTGTAAAAAGCTGAAAATCCACGTATTTACTTCTACAGATGTGTAGTATACATTTACTTATGTGGGGACGACACATCATCACTCTTTTGCAAAAGCATGAAAATTTTCGTTTTTTCGATTTTTAACAGAGGAAAAAATACGGCAATAGCGTACACATAAGTCTTATGTGGATAGTGTTTACGTGAGAAAGTTAGAATTTTTGTGAAATTCTTAGGAACTAAATTATGATTTTTCTTGTTTTTTCGGGCAGTTGAATCTTTTTAGTTCTTGGCTCGAAACTCGAGGTGGATCAGAGCTGTTGCTAAGGCAAGACAGCCATCATGTAGAGCTTGCTTTGCTCTATCGATTGATGCTTTGAAAGCTATTCAGGAATAAAAAGTGTATGAGTTGTTGCAATTGAAATTCAAAACAGACATTAATTTTCGGACAACCTAATATATTAGGTCGTCCCGAAAGTATTTTCGCTTTTTCAAACAATAGCCACGGTCCGCAGAACAAACATCCTTCGAAGATCTTGGAAGCATTCGATGCAGTTTTTTATGCTCTTTCAAATGGTTATCTATATATTGCAGTTTAACGAACGAGCTCTCAGAAAATTACCAAAACCTGCGACCCACGCTTTTTACCAAGGTCAAGTTTCGCTATTTTTCTAAATTCTTGTACTGATACTCCGAAGAAGCCCAAGTAACCTGCGGATAGAGCAAGCCAAGTTGGATACAAATACAAAACAATTTCTTTCTCCTTTCCAGAACTCTCCATAATTTTTTGACAAAATTTCAAACAACACTTCGAATTTTAGCAGACCCATACCAGATGAAGACTTGTCAAACTCTAAGAAATCTCAGTTTTTAATACTCTTAAAGATAGATTAGTATTCATTACTAATTTTACAAGACAAATGAGCGTTTCCAGGCTCAAAATATCAGATTTTGAATTATTCGGGTACATCTTGGGGTGCCATCAAAAACATGAATTTTGTCGATTTTGTCCTCTAAAACTTAACGAATCAGAAACAAAAAAACTTGTCTTTGAAAGACGAGAAGGTGCTGCATGGAATAACACTTGAGTTGCTTCCCGAGTGATGCTCTGTGAGGTCCAAGTTGACGAAATATAGAATTTGACAGCATCAAAAAAATATCTCTAAAAATTTTGTGAAGTAAGATTTGGAAGAGAACAAAACTGTTTTATATTTTACTTGGTTTCTTCGAATAGCCAGTACGAGAATCTAGAAAACTAGCGAAAATTGACCTTGGTAAAAAGCGTGGGTCGCAGTTTTTGGTTATTTTCTAAGAGCTCGTTTGTTAAACTGCAATGCAGAACCATTTGAAAGAGCATAAAAAACTGCATCGAATGGTTCCAAGATCTTCGAAGGATGTTTGTTCTGCGGACCGTGGCTATTGTTTGAAAAAAGCGAAAATACTTTCGAGACGACCTAATATTTATAAAAGGTGCAATAACCATTTTGGAAAAAATAAAGAAAAAAAAGATCACCTCCATTGATTCTTTTTCGCAGGCAAAAGTAATTCCTTCAAGGGCAGTCCAGTCCATGCTGACATGTTTATAATGATCTTGATAGCAGCCATAGGAGGGGTTAAAGACTGAAATCAACAGATTATTGAAATTGATTCTTTCCCGCTTCCCTCCCCCCCCCCCATAAGTAAAAAATGAAATTAAATAAATTAAAACTCACATACTCTTTACCAATCTGCAGGACTCCTTTTTTGAATGTCATTTCTGGACATTTACGCTTAGACTGAACGTGAACATCCCTAATGTATTTCCTGATATATATGATGTAAATAAATCATTCACAATACCCTTGTTAATTGTTAAAAATTAATAGAAATAATGTACCCCAGCCTTTCCGTTTCCGAGACTTTCAAAGTTTGCTCATGGGATATACACACATCATTATTGTTTTGCTTGTTGTACTCCAATAGCAAATTTCTGCCCTCACTAATGAAGTATTTCCGAAATTCGAAAGATACCTTTGCCTAAACAATCCAGAAGTTATCACGAAGATACGAAATAAGATACAAATTTACTCGTATTGCTTGAATGTTGTTGCTCATCCCCGCCGAAGTCGGCCAAGTAAAGGCCATAGGTTTTTCCACCGGGTATCTCAAAAATTTCAATATTATTATGGCTAATAGATAATAAATCCACATTTATAATCGGTGTTCACTCACTTTAAAACTTTTACAGCGAAATCGTTCAGGATTCTGTCATACGGCTTTTTCCGAGGGTTTTCTAAACCGGTAACCGTGACCCATTCAAGTAACACTTTTTTATTGACAGAATCCTGATAGCTCTCCTTTTTCTCGGACATACTAAAAATAAATTCTATAATTTTTAGGTTGAAATCGTAATATCACACGCTTAGTACGCTACGCGTAAATTTGATTGGGAGAGTCATAGTATGCACGCTCTGGTACACAGGATGTTTCATAAAAGAACAGTGCCCGTTACAAAACTCATTTAATCAAGAACATACTGAAGCAATAAAATGCTGCTCTTTTCTGACCAAAAACTGTATAATTTTACGATAGAATTACACAGTCGTAATGCAAATATATTCTTGCAACTTTAATTCCTAAGTCAAAAAAAATGTTTCAAACATTTAGAACTTTTAAATCAAGACTCACAAGTTTTAATTAACACCAAAGTAATAGAATATACGACTCTTTTAAAAATGGCTCCAAACCAGAATACCATGTTGAAAATGACAATGTTACCAAATGACAATTTTTCCCCACCAAAATTCATTCTGAAAAAGTTGACAGTACAGAGATATATTCTTCAATGTGCATCTGATTAGATTTTGAATTTTTATCGGAACGAACAACAATCTACAATTTTATTTGCCCGAAAAAATAAAGAAAATTGTATGTCTGCGTTTAGGATTGGTGAATGTGGTGCTTATGGTATAATACCTACCATTTGGGGTCTAAGCATACCATAGAAAGCCAACATCCATTTTATCAAATAAATTAGCATAGTCATAGTCAATAGTAATAAGTATGCATACTTGTCAGGTAATCAGGTAGATTATGTGGATCAAAGACGTTGGTTGCTGATAGGCTTCACCCAAGCTGGCATTTGTTACAACCATGAACCTACTCACACTATAGTTTGTGCCAGCTGACCACGCAAGCGAGACCCATTCGTGACATAATACCCCTTTTCCTGAATTTTAATGCGACGTATCAAATTCGCTACGTGAAAGTGTGTGTAGTCTTCTTTCCAATTAAAATTGTTTGGTGAACAGTTGGAAGCAAACCTAAGCGATGAAGATTAGTTCATAGATAGACCCTTTGAAAACTCACTTAGTCAAAATCATACTGAAACAATAACATGGTGTTCTTTTCCATAGCCAAAAATTGTACAATCTCACGATACTATTATTCAGTCGTATTGTAAATATATTCTTATAACGTTGATTCCTTGGTCAAATAAAAATGTGTTTCAAACATTTAGGGATTTAAAATCAAGATTCACAAGTTTCCAGTAACAAGTAAGAGAATTTACCACTTTCCCTAAAATAGCCGAAATCAGATAGATGTTGACAATGACAATGTTACCAAATGACAAAGTTTCCCCACTAAAATTTAGTTTGAAAAAGTTGACATTACAGAGGTACTTTCTTCAATGTACATCTAATTTGATTTTGAATTTTTATTCGAACGCACAACAGCCTACAAATTTACTTGCTCGAAAAAAGAAAGAAAATAGTTATGTCTGCGTTTAGGATTTATGCTCAATAAGACGAGGTGAATGTGATGCTAATGGTATATGGACTACCATCTCGGAACACTTTAAGCACACCATAGAAAGCCGGCATACAATTTAGCAAAATAAGCATAGTCATAGTCAATAGTAATAAGCATGCATATTTGTCCGGTAATCCGGTAAATTATGTGGATCGAAAATGTTGATTGCCGGTAGGCTTCGCCCAAGCTGACATTTGTTACAACCATGTACCTAACCACACTACAATTCGTCCAGCTGACAACGCAAGCGAGACCCATTCGTGACATAATACCTTTTTTCTGAATTTTAGAGCGATGTAGCAGATTCGCTAAATCAAAGTGCGTGTGTGAATCTTCTTTCCGATAAAATTTTCTAGTGTTAATCTTTCCTTCCGTTTGAAAAGACAGTTAGAAGAAAAGGTAGGCGAAGAAGATTAGTTCATAAAAAGACAGTGCCCGTTAGAAAACTCATTTAGTAAAAACCATATTGAAAAAATAAAATGCTGCCCCTTTTCTAACCAAAATGTAATATCTCACGATACAATTATTTAGTCGTATTGCCATTATATTCTTGCAACTTTAATTACTTGGTCAAAAATAAAAGGCGTTTCAAACATTTAGAATTTTGGAATCAAGATTCACAACTTTCAAGTAACAGAAAAATAGGAGAATTTACAACTCTTTCATAAAATAACTCTAAAGTTATTTTATCTAATGTTAATCAACTTAATCATAGTAATAGGTATAAAAAAGATGAATTTCATGTAATTCGTTGGATACACCTTCATAAACAATTTCAAACTGTTTCAGATATTATGATAAGCCCAACTCATCCAGAAAATTTTTTTATGGATCATCTAGAAACTCTTTATGAACACGATCTGAATAGTCACATACCTCTCTCATGCAATAATGATGACAAAAACGTACATAGGGTGCAGGATGAATTATGTGAACACAGTTAGGTAGTATATTCAATATTTCTTTTTAGTTAAAGATATATCTTCGAAAATACTTCATCCCTTAGTCATAAACAATTTTAGTGGAGAAACAATGTCGACTACATAAAAATGTAGTACGACAATGTTTCTCCACTAAAATTCAGTCAAGAGATTTAACAATACAGAGGTACTTTCTTCAATGTGCATCTAATTTGATTTTGAATTTTTATCAGGCTTCGATAATTTTTTTTCATAATTTTATAGTTTTTAGGTTCAACTCGTGTTCATGTTACTCGTATAACAACAAGAAATTGGTCATCTATCGCTTTTTGTTGCTGCGGGACTATGGCAATTATTTGAAAAATTCTACATTCTTTAGAACAACAGATTATTCATAAACTACTTTACTCAGTAAGAACTCTTCCGATGTGTCACTATCGTTTACTTTGATGTAAAATCTTTCATACCACGCTTTTTTTAAGTTTTCTCTCTTCCTCCCTCCCCCCTCCGCTAGACTCACATGCCCTTTTCACCCTGGAAGGTCGGAAACAGCCGAGACCCCTTTCACCTGGAAAGAGCCCGGCTCTCTCTATGGCACCTATGCTCCCCACGCAGCCGTTTAGACTAAGACCCTCTCCTTCTTCCCTTTTTTAGCAAATGTCACAAATATAGTCAACGTCTTTTATTAGCGAAAAACATTAGGCAACTGTTTGAAAAATGTGTCAGTATTGCTTTGCCAGCACGAGGTTTGGGTGAAGCTTTCTTAACATCAGTGGCCTAACGTTTCGACTACTTCAAGTGCATTGGCGGTGAAGCAAAGGCCTCTGAAGACGACGAGTAGTCGAAACGTTAGGCCACTGATGATAATAAAGCTTCACCCAAACCTCGTGCTGGCAAAGCAATACTGACACAATTTCAAGCATGCCGAGGTTTCAACAAGAGAGGACAAAAGAGAAAAGGCAACTGTTTCCAGGTTGTGCGCTTGTATGCCTTTTAAAATTCAATGTGTTTGAAAACCATCTAACGGGATTACTTCCGGATGAGTCATGTTTCCGCATCGAAAAATTGGAAACTTGTAAACTGACTGCCGACGGCAACGATACCTCGCAAGTTAGGCAAGTGGTAGTTCACCTGAAATGGAATGAAATGAAAGAGCGAAGAAAGCGGAGAAGATACTTTGAATGTACCATGAGCCTGAAATCAGTGGACTATAGGCCATGAGTACACCATATTTGTCGTTCGACGAGTGCACGGACAGGCAGGAGACTGCGGAGCAAGCGCGGCGCGGCTGAAATGGTGCGAGAGCGCGTTTTGTACAATAGCAATTTGTACTAGTACAAGCGCTGCTCACGCGGTGCGTCTCTAAAATCAATGGCCAGTCCGTGCGGTCAACGACCAAGGCACCTTCACAATAGGCGGATTGGCTTCAAATTCTTACAATGAGCAGAAAGCAGAAAGATGAAAGCAAAAGAACCAGAAAGAAAGAAAGTAATGCGCAAAGATGACCATACCGATGTTAGCTCTCCACAAGGGATGCTATACTGCCGTTAGGAAGGAGGCCTACACTACTCTAAAACACTATTGTAAGTCCGTTGTAAACAGAGAGTCACTTATGACTTGTAAGTGAGTCAATTCTATTCACTCTGGATCCTTTTGGCCAATCCAACTCCAGTAGATTCTTTCTGAAAAAATGTAGTTGACCACAACTTCGTATTACACGACAGAGACTACAACACAGGGAAAAATTCCAAGATTTCATTGTCATTCCATTTGAAAAGTGGTTGAATAAATTTAGCGAAAGGCCCCGGTCAGACTTCACGCGACTTAATCGTTGCGACCTAATCGCCAGGATTTCCATTCATTTTCATTTCACATTCGAAAATTTCGGGCTGGAAAAGTATCACAACCGAATGAATGTTGATCAGCATGGAATGATGTTGTAACAGTTGTCTCCTCGCGATTCAGTCGCGACGATCAAACCGCGTGAAGTCTGCCCGGGGCCAAATGCATCATTCAAAGGTGCAAACGTCTACGGTATTGGTTTTGCAACAACGCACCACAACCATACGGAATTCGATGAACATTACTAAAAACTAGCCGCTCCATTTTCTCTGGTGCGAAAACAAAGGTTACTACCGCTAAAGCCTCGGGCTACCTTAGTCCATTGCATGCCAGTGAACTTACATTTCGGTCGTGATAGCTCTCCATCACAGCCAATCGTGACTAGCTTCACAACCGAATTGCAAGTTAGTCGGCATGCAATGGACTCGTAACAGTTTTATGGGAGAATCGCAAGGCAACGAAATCGCGTGGACTTTGCCGAAGGACTACTACAAACTCGCTTTAAAGATATGGACTGCATATCAAATAAAGATACTATAAAAAGAATCGGAAAGAAAAAAAGATTCAAAAACCTACGCAAATGTATTTTTTGTGCGATTCGTCGATTGTCGATTCTGCTTGTGTCATCAAGAACCATCTTTTCGAAATCTGAAGACTCTACCACCCAGTTCGCTGTTACAGTTCACAACACCTACAACTAATCATATAAGAGCCAAAGAAACGTAAGACAGAGTAATTTTTGAACACTGAGAAGACAATGGAAAACGATTTCATCAACCTTAGCGCACATCGCAAATTTCTGCAAGTGCAAGTCTTTGTATTCTAGGCAGCGAGGAAGAACATTATACAGCGTGGACACCTTCCTCGCATTTGTGTATCTTGAAATTCATTGGCACGTACATCTCTTCCAGCAGAGCCAGGCTCTTTTGCGAGTTCTAAAAAACATAAAAAATCATGAAGGAAATTGAATTGAGAACTACAAGAAAACTGACCGTCGCCATTGACACTGGTACAGTCGATTATCCCGGATTAGACGAAAAATTTTGGGTGGAGCAGCGCGTGGCATTGCTGGAGGCTTCGCGAGCGCATAGCCCTGGCGGCCAAGCAAAGACTAAGGAGAATGAAGAGACGCACTTGGGTTCTCAGCGTGAAATGATACACTGTATCTGCGAAACGGCGCAAACCGCTGCAAGGCGGACGCCCGCCAATCCAAATTCCGCCTAAAGCGGGTCGAAACTTATGTGCCTATAGTTACAAATGGCTGCGAAGAGAGCGCCCCATAACATAATGCAAATATGTCTACTGTTTGAGCTACACTACATAGGCTAACTAGTGAAGATCTTGATTAATGACAGCTTAGCAATAGAAAGAGCTTCAACTCTTTCCTTGATTAACGACATCCTCAGCACCATGGTGCACCATGGTGCTGAGGATGTCGTTGAGCCATCGACAACAAGTTGATGACAAAAGGCTAGAGATTATACATGATTAATCTCTTTCTGTGGATCTTTTTGCTTGAACTTTCTGCTACGAACTTTTTTTATTAGCAAGCTTTTGCGCAGCACGACTCCTTTGCTTGATGTTACAGCTTAGTATAGGCCCGTTTACTTAGCTTTTACTTCTGCTTGTGTTTTTGAAGACAATTCTGGTTACCTTGTGTACTTACGATGGAAAAATTTAGGATTCATATCTCGTTTTTTGATGGACAGTATCTTTATGCTCTGAGGAAATGGAGTCTCTGTTCCAATAAGTCATGCTTTCTTTTCATCTGTCAGAAAAATGGAAGTCAAAGAGGCCGGATCGACACCATTAAGGTTTGCGAAGAAAGCCCTTCAATTCATTATACCGCATGCACAGGAAGAAGTTTTTGGTTATAACATGATCCTGCATGAGTCATGTGTATATCATCGCGCCATTCTTATAATAACGTCTCGTTGTCTACTTTCATCTATCACACCCGAAGTGCTCTTAAGAAAGGACGAAGAACACCAGAAGATTCGGACCATTCGTACCTCCTTCGGAACGACGGTAATCCAAGGAAAGGAAACAAGTAACACAGGTAATTCGTGTAAGGATAGTAGGAAAGAGAAATGTGTTAGTGTTATTGTGTAAGTGGATTGTCTGTAAACCTTTGTTTAATAAAGATGTTGACATTTGAGATGTGATGCGACCGCCAATAGATTATCGCACAATGATGTCGTGCGAACATGGCGCATCGTCCAAATCAAGTAAAAGCCGAAAAATAAGTAGGCCACCCGGTGGCCAAAACAGGCAACGGAGCCACTAGGTGGAGGCAGCGGTTCTGGTAGGACCCACCAGAGCCGTTGCTCTATGGCTCCCGGAACGTTCCCTTATAAGCAGAAAAAGATACCTTCGGTAACATCGTTTCAAAAAAAGGCTAGCCCAAAATTTAGGCAGGAAACAAGATGAAAATAAACAGGTATAATTCCCAAGAAAGAATGCCTGCCAGCCGAAGGGAAAACATAAAGAAAAGGTTCTCAAAACAAATTTTGTCATCTCACAAAAAAACAGGCGGAACAATGCGCAACACGCAACTTTCTCATGAGATAAGAAAAGATAAACATTACACAGGGAACTATACATTTAAAAGGGGCGCCCAGTAGAAGCATCATCTTTGATCTGTCTACAGATTTTCCATTTGAACCCTTCATCATAATGCCCGCCGCGTCATTCAACCTGAAAGTTGCAAAGCAAAAAATAACAAGGCAACTTAATAAACTGATGAAAACACTACAAGAGGCTGAGCAATTCAGTCAGCCATGGCAATTTCCTACGATTATGAAAGAAATGGAAACATTTCTGGCAACTAAACCAACTATTGTCGAGGCAATGTGTAAAAAGATGGAAAGTAACAAGGAAGGTATTTGGAACCACTACAATGAATGTATAAGTACTATTGACAACTTAAGAGAAAAGCTCAGCGAAGAAGGAAATATGAAAAGCGAATTCGAATTGTACTGGGAAGAAAAAAGAGGGGAATACTGGTTGGAGACCACCGCCGAGCTGATTGACAAGTTGGAAAAACGCCTCGTAGAGCTTCAGTGTCAAGAAGCATTAGTAAAGAAAGAGCAAGAAAAACTTACAGTAAACGGAAACGATCTGAATAGATTCCTTCCTATCACACATCGGTTATTTGGAAACGAGCTTAAAATCCCAGACTTTGACGGAAAAGCAACGGAATGGATTCATTTTGGATTGCTTGAAGAACTTGTGCATAAACAACTTTACTCCAGCATTGAAAAATTATCGATACTATTGAATTGCTGCAAAGGTGACGAAGCAAGGACACTGAAAATGTTACCGAGAACGGGCGATGCATACGGAGATGCGGTAAATCATCTGAAAGCGCAATATCAGGACGGCAAGAGGACAACTATGGCGATGATGAAGCAGCTGAAAAACTTAAAACAGGCAAGAAATGATGCAAGCTCGCTCAGAAATACCCTTAATGATGTGGAAACAATTATGACAACCCTTCGTAAAAAAGGGAAAATCATAGACACTACACAAATTCAGTATGGTAATCCACACATTTCCCAGAACAATGCAAGAAGAAATTTTGAAAAAGGAATTCGATTCTGGTAAAAAATGGAACATGTCAGAGCTGCTAAAAAAATATTGCTCTTATCGTCTGAAGACGAGAACATCTGGAAAGCCGAATGCAGGAAGAAAAGGCAGAATGCTCTATTTTCTTTAACCTCAAAAGCAACGGTAAGGTGCATAGGGTGCCGTACCATTATTTCAGGGACTGTTCTCAATTCAGAACACCCTCGCAAAAAATAGAATGTCTCAAGGCAACAAAAGCATGTTGGAAATGCTCCAGTCCATACCATCACACGAAAGCATGTGAACGGCGAAACTGTCCAAAGTGTAACGGGTATCATAATCCCATCGTTTGTCGTTATGACAGACCTATTAGAAAAGAATTGTCTTTGGCAACAAATCCAAGAAGGTCTAAGAGCCCAACAACAAGACATTCTTCCACTAGAAGAATAACTCATCGACATCGTAGTAACTCCTACGAGAACCGCACACCATCCACGGAAAGACACTCGCCAAAGCCCATTCACGTAAGCTGGAAAGATCAGCAAAGTAATATGACGAACAAGGTTAGATTTTCAAAAACTATAGGGCAAAAGAAACCCTACAATGTACATTTTACTACCATTCAAGGTAACTTGACGGAAAAGCAGTTGCTTTACCGCGGAAAACACGGCTGCACAGAGCACAGTCCTTTATAACGAAACATCTTGCTGCAAGATTGTCCTTACCAGTGGGCGTAGAAAAGTTAATCAAAGTCACTACGTTCGGAGGAAAAGCGGAAATCTATCGCATAAGGAAAGTAACTGTACAACTATACAACAGAGATAGACAGTATCTAGACGTAGAATTACTGACACATGATAATATAACTACAAACTTAGACTTGGGAAGATTATCCTATTTGGACACGAAGGTATTAAAAACAATGTTCCCAGAAAACATTGAAAGATTTTTACAAGGAAATGTTCACCCGGAAATTCTCATTGAGATGGACTACTTCAATAGCGTGATTCAACTCAACATACCTGCTACTCACTTGCCATCAGGACTCTTCGTCATGCAAACCTTCTTTGGACCAGTCATCGCGGGAGTGTCACAAGTGGTGGAATCCGAAACTGAAGGTATGTACAATCAATTAATATGTTCATGCAATGGCAACAAAAATTTTCAAATACAACAACAACATTCCCAAGACTATTCAGAACTATGGAAGCTTCCAGGAATAGGCACGGAAGAACTTTTAACAGAAGAAGAAGAAAGGCAACAAGTCATACAAAACTTCTATTCAACTGTAAAAATAAAAGATGGAAAGATTTATGTCTGCTCTCTTTGAAAAATTAACAAAAATAAGCTTGCAGACAACTACAATCTAGCCCTTAGTCGCTTGCATCAACTATACAAGATGAAAGAAAGAAATCCAAAATGCTGGGAAGAATATTGCAACATAATAAACGAACAGCTCGCAAAAGAATTCATTGAAGATGCCATAGACGAGCCGAAAGGAGAAAATCCTTGGTATTACATTCCCCATCAAGCGGTAATAAAAGCGACAAGTGCAACCACTAAAACTAGAATAGTCTTGGATGCGTCATCAAAATTGACCGGAGAATTGAGTCTCAACGTAATACATTTAAGGCCAGTGCTACTTCCAAGTCTTATAGGCATATTGCTTACAAGGGAAGTTCACTTAGTCGAAGTGCCGATTCGGAAGGAGATTCATATCAGTGGATAGAGCTTAAAAAGCTGATCTCAGATATACCCTCTATATCTGCGATGCGTTGTTCTGAAAGAAGTTATGAGCTTTTCTAAAGCCAAATTCTTGTGCATTTTGAGTCGCAAAATCATGATAATCGTTACACAGAAGTGTACAAGCTTGAGCAAACTACCTAATAAGCATTGTAGTTCTGATTTGAGTTCGTCCGAACGCTTTTGAATGTTTTTCGACCATGTTGTTCATCCACAGGTCGTCATTTCATTCCTAGACCACACTTTCATTATGTATACAAAAAAGCCCCATACCCTTCATGTATAAAAACGCGTAGCGTCGGAAAATTTCTGGAAATTATCAAGGATAAAACGTGAAACGAAGTTCTCAAATATATCTTCAATATCTGTGACGCGCTTTTCTAGATGAGGTTATAGCCTTTTTTGTATATACAGGGTGTCCCAAAAAAAATGTATCCACTGTTTGATTGTTAATAACTCTCTTATTATGAGGTCTTTCGAAAAGCGGTAAGCGCCATTTTGTAGAGCTGGATTCAACTTATATTTATAGTATAAAGCGAATCACCGACCGCTCTTCATTACTGTAGGATTACGGTAGAAACATGGAACATATGGTGTCACTGTGGAAAAAGCTGCCGTTTCAAAAATTTTCAAAAAGATGTGAAAACTTGTGTAATAGGGTTTTTAGAGACGCTGAGTTCAATACTCAACTATTCTCAAGATTGCGAAGCTTTCTAAGCGGTGTAACCGCACTTTTTAAGAACATTGAAAAAATGGCCGCTACCTCTTACCTGGCATAACTCTTCAATGAAGCATCATAATAAGTTGGGAACTTTACAGTCAGAATCAGCAACTCTAAGTGGCTTAGTATAAAAGTTTTCAGACTGTTTTGATTCCTTTCTGAGGCAAAATATGGCCTTTCATGGCCCAAAACCCTCTTTTAAGTTTCTACCGTAATCCTAAAGTGACGGAGAAAGATGGACGATTCGCTCTATACTGCATATCTAAGTTGAAGCCAGCTCTACAAAATTGCGCTTACCTCTTCTCGAAAGACCTCATATTAAGAGAGTTATTAACAATCAAACAGTGAATACATTTTTTGGGACACCCTGTATAATGGAAGTGTGATCTAGGAAGGAAATGACGGCCTGTGAATAAACAACATGGTCGGAAAACAATCGAAAACGTTCGGATGGACTCGAATTAGAACTACAATGCTTACTAGGTGGTTTGCTTAAGCTTGCACACTTTTGTGTAGTGATTATCATGATTTTGGGACTCAAAATGCAAGAAAATTTGGCTTTAGAAAAGCTCATAACTTTTTTCAGAACAACGCATCGCAGATATAGAAGATATATCCGAGATCAGTTTTTTAGGCTCTATGCACTGGTATAGATCTTCTTCCGAGTCGCCACTTCGACTAGGTGAACTTCCCTTGTTAGATCCCGTATAGGAAACAAAATCTTGATAGCAAATGTAGAAAAGGCATCTCACATGATTCATCTGCACAAAACTGAAAGGAACTTGGTAAGATTTTTATGGCTAAATGACCCCTCGCAACCACCGGTCAATGGAGATATAAGAATTTCACGATTTTGCAGGTTACCCTTTGGCATAAATGCTTCTCCCTTTCTTCTGGGTATGTCTATCAAATATGGACTATTCAAACAAGAAAATATCAAAAGGGAAACACATGACCAATTGCAGGCAAACCTCTATGTAGATAATGTCCTAATGATTGATGAAGAAACAAACTCACTTATTGAAAAATGTAGGACATGTAAACAAGTATTTTCGGAAATGTCCATGAATTTGCGGCAATTCTTAAGATCACGATTGCAATGTAGCTATTCGGAAAGAAGATTTTTCAACGAGCATATCACCCAAAATTTTGGGAATTGCATGGAACCCCAACACAGACAACTTGACAATCGAATGTAAATTACAATATGCACCACAAAACACAAAAAGAAAAGTAATACAAATTTCACATGCAACCTATGATCCCTTAGGTTACCTCATACCACTATTGGTCCCGGCGAAATTGTTTTTGCATGACCTTTGGAAACACAAACGCGCGTGGGACGACTTGCTGACTCCTGAAGAAGAGGGTGAATGGAAAACAATTTGCGAAAACGCGGCAGAGTTTGTAGCAATAATCCCTCGAATGATCCCACCATATCAGGCAAATTATCATTATGAACTCCACACATTTCACAGATGCATCTCTCAAAGCATACGCAGCAGTCGTCCACCCACGCTCCCTCACCAAAACAGAAACATTAAAAGCAAATTGTTTATGGCAAGGCAAAGACTGACTCCCATCAAAAATAAATTGCTGACAATCCCACGACTTGAACTCTTTGCAATACTCATAGGAGTTCACTTGACAGATTTCGTACTTAGAGAAATTTCTGTAGATATTAAAACTGTAAGCATTTATAGTGACTCCAAATGCGCCCTGCACTGGCTACAGTCACAAGAATACAATGGAACATTTGTGGAAAATAGGAATGGCTTCAAAACCATAAACAAGTCCATCTTCGATATATACCACGGCGGATAACCCAGCAGATTTTGCTACAAGTGGCCTATCCAAAATGCAAATGAACAATCATATCTGGTGGCATGGACCGGAATTTTTGAAAACAGAAAACGAAAAATGGCCCCCACTCGACAGTTTCGATTGGAAAAGCAAAGAAGTGAATAACTCCAACTCTGATAATGAGAAACCAACTCTGAATCAGCTACGAGCAACGGTAAAAGAACGGGTATATGTCAAGATGAACGATAGCTGGTACCAGTGGCGCGCGGGGTCATGAACTGGCAATAACGTGTTCGCTCGAAGCTCCGCCCTACTGCGGCGGACGAGTTTCTCGGATGATATCGTCAAGTAAAAATAACTTTTGATAGTGAGATATAAGCTTGTTGCAAGCTGGGGTGAAGCTTGACTATTTACAGAATCCTATTTTGATTTGATGTTTCTTTTTTTTGGCAGTCAATGAACAGCTAATGTGTTGGTCTGAAATTCGAGGGATTCGCTGATTTACCTGTGAATGACTGAGTGACTCCTGGCAGTGGCGTACCCAGGATTTTGGCTCGGGGGGGGGGGGGGGGGGAAAATTTTTCTAATGAAGGTGCGTGGCGTCAGCCACGCACTCCGAAAATTTTTTTGGGATGTTTCCTAAGATTTTTCCGGACCCCTGACCCAAAATTTCAGAAAAAGGGGGCGTGGCTGCCGCCACGCCCCGAAAAAAATTTTTTTACAAGGCTAAATTGAATTTTTAAAAAATTTTAAAAATGATTTTAATTATTAACAAGTAAAAAGAAGTCCTCTCCACAGTTTTATAATACATTTGAGTAACTTTCAAAAATTTCGCGACCAGCGAGCGCCCCCCCCCTCGGTACGCCACTGACTCCTGGATATCCAACTTTGAAGTGTGAAATCAATCTAGAACACCTCAGGCATGATTGCTTGAGTGACCTCACAAACGATTAGTTCGCACGCAAATTCGATTGAGTTCACATCGATTTATATTGGGGATAGCAGTTTTTGGAAGCAAAATAAAAGAATTTTGATATATCAAGCGGATCCGAAAATTTATAAGCAGTATGATTTTTTTGAAGTCTGATAAAATTTATGTGATATGACCGCATATTTGCAATACGAGTTAGTTTGCTTGAGACAAAATTCGCCTATAATGCTTGTTATGCATTTTCGTCGCAATGAAATCTGTATTTCTATTATCTAGTATTTCTCGATAAGCTGACTTCTTTTTGAACTAAGCTTGAGAGTGCACACAAAGCATATTCAATGTGGTAACAGATGTGAATAGAGAAAAACACTTTTCCAAACATTTTCGAAACAATTTCCTCATACCTGCAATAAAAAATCATTTTGGACAAGCCTAATAGGAACAAATAATTGAATACATTAGAAGAGCTTGCGAACTAATTCTTAATAAAAAATGATCTAAAAACTTCCAAGTTCGCTTATCTACAAATCTTGGCATCTTGATGAACAATTATGTGCAGTTGTTGAGCCTTATATAGCCAAGATTGTTGAAGTTCTTTATTAGGCTAACGTTTCGGCTTTTCGTCTTCGTCAGAGCCTAAAAAGCGAGGAGCAACTGAAAATTATCCACCAGATGTCTCATACACAAGGTAAAGTCCAAAGTTGCATTTCGCGTAGACAGCTCACCTCTTCGCCAAGCAAGGGACTGCCACCACCACTCATAGGCGTTAAATGATAAATGAGCTAGCGTGAGTATGGATGATGTTCTTATATCAAAACCCGCATAATTCCATAAATGGTGCGAGTTCCTTCGTTATAGCAACACACTCTTCCTTTCTATTCATTTTTGGATTCCTGGTAAGGATCCATCCGGCTTCTAAAGTTTTACGAGCTGCTGCCTCTGTTTCTCGCTCCAGAATCGACACCGAAATATCGAACTCTGCTTCTTCGTGGTGCAGCTTTCGATGCGTGCCCAGCGGAGTTGACATTCTTATGTTGCGCATCCCGTCCATGTGTTCCTTAATTCTGAGACGCAGTGGCCTACCTGTCTCCCCGATGTATTCATCGCCACATGCTTTACACTTCAAAAGGTAAATCACGCCCGAGCACATGCAATCGCCTTGTTTATTCGTGGCGCATATCAAGCAATCCGTTTCTGTGCAAGCTTTATCATTTGCTCTATTTCGTATCAAGCGCCGTTTAAGGTTTGGAGGGGGTATTTCGACAAGCCGCAATGAATCTTGCAACCCAGCCTTTCGAACACATTTTCTAATCGCGCTGCTCAATGTATCTGAAATGAAACGGAAACAGAATGATACTTTATCGCTAGGGTTTTCATGCGGTCTGATGACGCGATGTACTCTTCTGGGTTGACATCCGTTAGCTTCAGCGATTTGGAGTGCTTTCTTGACTGACACAGCCTTTAGCGTGCCGTCAGATGACACCATTTTGGCTCTTCGGATCATGTTTCCAATTATACTGATTTTAGTACGGATAGGATGCGCAGAAGAGTAGTGTACAAGGATATTTTTGTTACTGGGCTTTCTGTACCAGCTGGTCCTGTACTCTCCTTTGTTCAAGTTTATCTGAACATTGAGGAACGGAAGCTACTCGTCCTTTGGCTTTTCCCTAGTGAATCTTATGTTAGCTGATTGCTTATTGAGTAAATCGAAACAGACATCCATCTCTGTCTGTGTCGAACAAACGATGAGATTATCATCGATGTAACGACAATAGAGAGTGGGCCTGCGGGCTAAAATGCAATTTTCTATTTTCGACATGAAGCTTATAGCTAACGCGGGTGCCAAGCGTTGCCCCATTGCAAGGCCCCTGATTTGTCTAAAATGTGTCCTGACCAGCGGAAAATCGAACATGCGGGTTATGAGGTCCTGACCAGCGGAATTATGCGGGTTTTGATATAAGAACATCATCCATACTCACGTTAGCTCATTAATCATTTAACGCCTACGAGTGGTGGTGGCAATCCCTTGCTCTGCGAAGAGGTGAGCTGTCTACGCGAAATGCAACTTTGGACTTTACCTTGTGTATGAGACATTTGGTGGATAATTTTCAGTTGCTCCTCGCTTTTTAGGCTCTGACGAAGGCGAAAAGCCGAAACGTTAGCCTAATAAAGAACTTTAACAATCTTGGCTATATAAGGCTCAACAACTGCACATAATTGATCTGAAAACTGATTTTCAATTTAACTGAAATTTTGAAATCTACTGTTATCCAAATTGCAACCAACTGAAAACGCATGAAGTATCAGAGAGTTTTCCAACAGCTGCAGCGCATTCTTAGGCTAATTAACAAGGGGGGCGGAGCGATCAGCGCACCGCGTACGGCACCCAGCTGGCGGCTGGCACATGCTATCGTTCATCTTGACCGCCACTCTAAAAGAACAATCATATATGCGCATGGAACAATACTCAGGGTTTGCTAAGTGTAAAAGTGTAACATCGCTGGTAATTAAAGTGCTTAGAATCATGATATACGATAAACACACCAATAAACAAAGTAATACTAGAACATCCAGAAACTACTTATTCAATGGAACGAGGGAGACTTGAAGTTTGCTGAAGAAACGATCATAAAACTCATCCAAAAGGCAATTGGCGAAAATAACCGTAAATACCAAGAGCCGGGAATATTTAAAGACGAAAAGGGAATATGGCGTTGCAGTGGTAGAGTAAAAACTGATTACTGGCCAAGGGACACACAAGAACCAATTCTCCTAGATCCAAAACACCCCCTAACAAAAACTATAATTCAAGATTATCATAGGAAATCTGGTCATCAAGGCACTAATGCCGCCCTTGCAAATTTGCGCTTGAAGTTTTGGATACCGCGGGGGCGTCAAGTGGTAAAAAACTGCTTAAATAAATGTGTAATATGTAAAAGATGGAATAAAAGAACTTACCTATATCCTAGCTCCCCTCCCTTGCCTCCACAACGTACGGATCACTGCCGACCCTTTCAATATGTCGGTATCGATCTGGCGGGGCCATTCCGAACACTAACTGAAAACAAAGAAGTCAAAATTGGATCGTTTTAGTAACATGCATGACAACGAAGGCAGTGCATTTGGAAACCGTAAACAACTTGAGCGCAACGCAATTAATCGATGCATTACGAAGATTCACGGCGCGTAGAGGTCAACCGGAAACAATAATTTCGGACAACGCAACAAATCTAAAACTCGGACAGGAAATTATAGACTCAATAAAAAAGACTAATGGCAACGATATCGGTAAATTGTTGTTAGAGAAAAGCAAGAATGGAAATTCATAACTCCATTATCCCCCTTGGAAAGGAGGATTTTATGAACGACTCATAGGAACGCTAAAATCAGTCTCCAAAAAATTCTTGAGGCGCAAAACCCCAGAAACTTACAAATTTGACACTATAGTAACAGAATGTGAAGCAGTGGTAAACTCAAGACCCATGGCATACACAGGAAGTAGTTTAGAAGACTCACTCGTTCTTCGACCTGTTGACTTTTTAACGCCACAAGCGAAAATCGAACTTTTGCCAAAGCAAAACGACGAAATGCAAGATCAAGACAACACGTACATTCCGTCCATCAATCGCAAAACGCAAGCTATCGATTATTACGAACAAGTGAGAAACTATTTAGAAACCCTTTGGAAACTTTGGAATCAGCAATATCTATTGGAACTCAAAAATCACCACTAAAAAAGAATTCGTCAAAAGCAATTTACTCGCAAACATCCCAAGGGAGAAAAGTAGCGTTTGTTATGGACGATAATCAACCAAAAGGAGAATGGAGCTTTGGAATTGTAACAGAGCTAAGGAAAGACAATGATGGAGAAGTTAGATCGGTAAAATTAAAAACAGCAAAATCAAACATAGAGCGCTCAATAAATATGCTCATACCATTAGAATTAGACGAGGAAAACGAAGAAAATACCAAAAGAGTCGCAAAATAGTCAAATGAGCGAGACAGCGGCAATATTAGCGAAGCCGAGACACACGAAAAACAAACAAGTGAACAATCGACAACGCAAGCAAGACAGCGTCCATACTGCCACGCAAAGCCAAGGAAAACATAAACTACGCACAGTACATGACAACAACAGACCTAGCACAAAGAACGCCGTCATTACGATGGCATTCCTGGATGATGATGATATTGATTGCGTCATATGCAACTGTAACTAGCGCAGCATACAAGACACAAACTGAAATAGAATGTATCAAAGGAGGAGCAACTATATCGCTACCACACCCTCCAAAAAACGTAGAGGTCTGTGGGAACGAACATTGTTTCAAAATGAAAGAACCGTATTTCATAGGAAATTCTACTAAAACAACCTACTGGGCGTGCCCTCCCAGTCCATATTGTGAACAAATTGTAGTAGAACGCGTTGAGTCGTTGACGATTTATTAGAAAAACACAAGAGTTCCCCCTCTGCCTATCGGCGTACATGCCGAGGGTTCACTAGGAATAGCTAGAGAAAAACACACAAATATATCAAAGTTGCGGCGGGTAAGCCGCAATCACAGAGACCATATCGACCTAGCCTATAGTGAGCGAGCAAGTTCCAATATATGGGACGGCTCTACAACACCTCCCTCCTAAGATGAACAACGGTACATCTTACAATAAGGACTACTTTTAGACGTTCTGGTGGGCGACGATGGCGACTTGGTCTGGTTGATGTCGGCGGCGTAGACGAGATGGCTTGGTGTTCAGCAGCATCCATACCATTGTTACGTCGCCTTCGTCGGGGATGGACGGTGTTGAATCATGATGTCGATCCATACTTGCGGCGCGGCGCATCTGGTTCGCATGACGTCTCCATAACTGGCCATCTTCCGTAAGCACGTCATAGAGCGCTTCTCCATAGCGTTTCTTCACTCGTGCTGGAATCCATTTTTCACATCCAGAGCGAAAATCACGTACCCACACGGCTTCTTCTGGCTGGTAAGCTTTCCTTCGTGTTCCATGGTGGCGGTTAAACTGCTTCTCCATGGTTTCGTTGCCAATCTTTCCTTCTTCTTTGAAATCTTCATTCAACAGCGACAGCGGCGTCCTCATCCGACGTCCCAGCAGCAATTCGGCAGGTAAACGTTGTCCTGGAGCAGTTGTACAAGTGTGGTGCCCGCTAAAAAAACATCATGCACCAAAGTGCAATTGTGCAGCCGAGGTTGGAGGCGGAGCCTCAGCTTTGCAGCGGAGAGATCCGGCTGCAGGGCAAGCAGCTCCCCCGCCTCGAAGGATGGCACACCATCCTACGCCGCCGAAAGGCCTGGGCGGCTAGTAGTGCAGAAATGAGTCATCGGGTAATAACCATCTCAGTTTTCTCTCATGTATTTGTACCTCACTTATCTTATGTGACTATATCTCATCCATATTTGCTGCCTTATATGTAACCGTGATTGTAGTATAGTTATGTGTGTTGCTTTTAGTACTTTTTGAAGATAAAGGTGTGGCCAATATAGTTCTAGAAAC
The DNA here is from genome assembly GCA_958299035.1 of Cylicocyclus nassatus. Lineage (NCBI taxonomy): Eukaryota > Metazoa > Nematoda > Chromadorea > Rhabditida > Strongylidae > Cylicocyclus > Cylicocyclus nassatus. Next base: position 49,327,457 of record CATQJL010000112.1, on the reverse strand, counting down.
TGTTGGGAGAGGAGAAAATCAGCACGAAATGGAAGCCTGGAAGGGAAGAAGTGGTGTAGAAATTTTGAATACATGACGTCCGCTTGTCGAAATAAAGTTGTAACGTGTATGCGGAACCGCGGGCGTTATACAAGGCGTTCGTCGATACGACTGCAGGAACTCGGCAAGCTTCTCTGTCGTTCCTTCCTCCTTAATTTTCTGAAAGGTTCTCTCGAAGATATCCACAAACCTTTCCGCTTGTCCATTTGATTGTGGATGGAATGGGGGCGGACGCATATACTGGATTCCTCGTTCTTCACAAAAGTTTTGAAACTCTTTTGCTGTGAACTGAGTTCCGTTATCCGACACGATTACTCGCGGATTTCCAAATCGAGCGAATAGCAACCTAAGTTCTTTCAAGGTAGCTGTAGTTGACGATGAAGACATTTCAAACACTTCTGGCCATTTAGAATAAGCGTCAACTACCACGAGGTACATCTTACCATTCAGCGGCCCTGCGTAGTCAATGTGGAGACAATTCTATGGCTTTTCTTCCATCTTCCACGAGTTGAGCACTGTCTTGACTGGCATCTTGGCAGCTTCCTGGCACTTCCTGCATCGACGGACTGAATCCTCGATCCTCTGTTGATGCCCATCCAGTATGCAAAACCTCTTGCAAGCATCTTCATTCGTGTCATTCCTGGGTGTCCCTCGTGTAACTGCTTCATGACTGCTGATCGCAGTGAGGATGGAATGATTATCCTGTGGCCAAAGTACAACAACCATTCTGCACTGACAAGTTCTCACTAGTGCTTTCCAACTGCTGAACTCTTCTTTCGGTTTGGACGGCCATGCTCCCGATTTCAGCATGTATGATCTGCATGATGATTTCGTCCTTACCGGTTTCCTCTTCAATCTTATCCCTGGTAACTAGTAACGCTCGTATAGCTTCAGCTTGAATAGCTCGCACATCTTCTTCAATCTTTGCAATCACGACGTCCTCGGCTTGGAATGGCCTTGGAGGGATCAGTCGAGACAGGGCATCGGCTTGTCCAAACTCCGTCGTTTTCCGGTATTCCAGGTCGAAGTCGTATACAAGGAGAATTAGTTTTCATCGCTGTAACCTGTTTGCTGCATACACCGGCACCATCTTCTTCGGTCCAAAGATATGCAGCAGTGGCTTGTGGTCGATCAGCAATCTGAATCGACGTCCATAAATGTAGCGATGAAACTTACGGACTGCAAAGACCAATGAAGTCCTTCCTTCTCAATCTGTCCGTAATTCTTCTCCGCGGCAGTAAGACTTCGGCTTGCGTGACAGATAGCTTTTTCAGTTCCGTCCGGCATCTTATGCGGGATTACTGCCTCAATTCCATAATCTGATGCGTCGGCGGCAACGACTATCTGCAAACTCGGATCACAGTGTGTAAGTAGCAGATCCGAAACTAAAACTTCCTTGGCGTGCTTGAATGCCTTGTCGCATTCTTCAGTCCATTTGAAGTGAGCATTCTTCTTCAAGAGTTCGTCCATGGGCGCACGCAGCTGGCGCATTTCCGATACGAACGATCCATAGTAATTGATCATACCAAGGAATGAGCCAACATTCGCTATGTTCTTCGGTGCTGGCATTTTGTTGATGACCTCAATCTTCTTCGGGTCCGGACGGCGTCCATTTCTGTCGATAATGCAACCGAGGTAACGGATTTCTGGCATCAGGAAGCTACACTTTTCCAGTCTGACGTGGAATCCGTAGTCCTTGATACGCCTGAACAGCGATTCTAAGTTTTTACGATGTTCTTCATACGTCTTGCCCGTGATGATGATATCATCAAGATAAGCGGCCACGCCTTCCAGTCCGCTTACCATCGCATCCATTATTTGCTGGAAGATACCGGGAGCGGATTTTACTCCAAATGGCAGGCGATTGTAGCGATACAATCCCTTATGCGTGTTGATGGTTAACATCTCCTTCGATTCCTCCTCGACTTCCACTTGTAAATACGCTTCGGCTAAGTCGAGCTGTGTGAAGAGCTGGCCTCCGTTTAATCTTGTGAACACATACTCCACTGTGGGCAATGGGTGCTGATGCAACTGCAATGCATCGTTCAATCTTGTAGAGAAGTCGGCACATAGACGAATTTTTCCGTTCTTCTTCTTAACAGCAACTACCGGTGCGGCCCATTTTGAGTGTTCGACCGGAGAAATAACTCCTTCGACTACCAAGCGATCGATTTCGGCTTCCAGTTCCGGTGCTGAAGCGTAGGGCACCGGTCGCTTCTTCTTGAAAACAGGAACAGCATCGCTCTTCAAGACTAACTTTGCCTTACTCTTCGTGCATTTTCCTAAGTCGCTGCTAAAGACTTCCGCATAATTTTTCTTCAAATCGGCGACCACTTCGGCTCGGAATCTCTCTTCACTAGTCACCTTTCTGCAATGGTAGTTGTCCTTCAACCTTTTGTATGCGGCTGGATGCACCATTCCAGTCCTAGTAGATTCGAGCCTTCGGTGACGTAGCATGTGCCATTTCCATGAACCATGTTCCCTGTAACTCGATCTCTGACGGAAAACTTGGTCGAGAATTTACCATGAATCTGCATTGGCGTTCCATCTGCAGTTTTCACAGGCATCACACAGGGTTCCAGAATAGGCGAACCTATCTTCTTCCAAGCTCTACGCGATATCAAGCTTATGTCTGCACCCGTATCCAGTTGGAGCTTGAGAGAGCATCCTTTGAATACGACCTCGAGATAAGTCCGCGCACTCTCGGCGTCAAAAGCGACTACATTCCTGCACTGTCCTTTGCGACCCAAGTGTTTTGCGCCTGTCCTCCGTCGCTTCTTCCGAACAGTGCTGCCAGATTGAGGGCACTCCCTTCTGAAATGTGGTCCTCCGCATATGAAGCAGTTTACCTTTTTCTTCCATACAGCGTGGATGTCGCGCGTGCCTTTCATGTCTGTATTATCCATTTTCAGGGCAGTGAAGTTTTTACAGTCCATGACGAGGTCCTCTATTGTCTGCGGTGCTTCTTCTGTGTGAGCGTCCAGCCGCCGAATCATTCGAAGGCGAAGTTCCCTAAGTGAGGGATCTTGAAGACCTGCTACAAATTGCAGCGTCTTCATCGCCGTGTAGTCAACCTCCTTAAGCCGGGCGTCTTCGTCCATCCGCTTGATAGTGTTGGCGTACTCGCGAAACGGTACGTACGCTGGCGTGAGCGGAGGGCAGGTTATCCTCAGGCACTCATACCGTCTTCTGATGAGCGTCTTCTTGGAGGCGAACAGCTTTTGGAGATTTGCGACGGTGGTGTCGAAGTCCAAATCGTTCGGTTGCGCAAAACCTCATCGGCATACTTCCGGTATGCTTCTTCTTCCAGCTTCATGAGGATCAAGTCGCGCTTCTTCTGATCCGGAAGCTGAGAGTCGCAAATGACCGGTCCGTACCTGCCATACCAGTAAAGGGTGTGACCTGTTTCTTCGTTGAAGGTAAATCTCTGCACGTCCTTGCTCAGCTGATCGTATTGATCCTTACTGGCGTCCTGGAAGGCTATCCCTTGGTTACTGGTCAAAGTAGTGATCAGTCTTCATCTGCTCCTGTTGTGCTTGCAATTGCACCTGCATTTGCTCTTGTAAAGCTTGCGATTGCATTTGCATCTGCTCCTGCTGAGCTTGCCATTGTGCTTGCATGTGCTCCCGTTGGGCTTGTAGTCGGGTCTGCATCTGTTCCTGTTGAAGCTGCATATGCAGCTTCATCTCCTCCTGTTGGAGCCGCATCTGGTCGACCATGACCGACAGGACCTTCTCCAGGGAGTCATGGCCATGCCGTTCTTCACCACTAGCTTTCGGCATGGTAGACTTCCCTGGTGTCGACGACGTCTCTTGCTAAATCGATAACTTCTTAGTAGTCCTCGACCAGTGGTGGCTTCCTCCTCGATTTGAGCTGCAGCATTTCTTCTCGTCCTTGATCGATAGAGGCTTCTGGTCCTTGGTCGTTGGAGCTTCTTTTGGTCCTTGGTCGGTGGAGGTCTTCTTGTCCTTGATCCTGATCGCCAGTTGTAGTAGAACGCGTTGAGTCGTTGACGATTTATTAGAAAAACACAAGAGTTCCCCCTTTGCCTATCGGCGTACATGCCGAGGGTTCACTAGGAATAGCTAGAGAACAACACACAAATATATCAAAGCTGCGGCGGGTAAGCCGCAATCACAGAGACCATATCGACCTAGCCTATAGTGAGCGAGCAAGTTCCAATATATGGGACGGCTCTACAACACAAATCAAGTGCAACTTTTGCACAGCGATGATTTCCAACCCGGAATGTTGGCCACACATCGCAATTGGAGTATCAGCGCTGATTTTATACATATTTTTTACAACAATATACATGAGCAAAGGCAACCAAACGTGTAGCAAAGATGGGAATCAAACTCTTCCGCAAAATCTTATTACTTCGCTAGTTCATAACATCTTCTGGACAAATTACAACAGAAGACATGCCTCTTGTGGAAGTGCGCAATCGGGAAAGAGGAATTTGGAGACCATCGACCCTGGTGAGGATACTCGCCCTGACTACGACAATATGGTACTTTGCCGAAGCGTGTCAACAAAATGTAATCGTGCAATCGACAGTAACGCAATGCACAAACAATTACAAGAACTGCACAACAAGCAAGGTGATCGGCAAACTAAATCCTTTGCAACCAGAACTTTGTCTCCACTTGGAAAATGGGAAAAGCACGAAACACATAATGAAAATAACACTTCACGAAGCTGTACTACGATGCCTCAAAGAAAGTTTATACTTTACGGGAGACATAGAAGTAAAGGTTCAATATCGTAAAAGATGTCCGCACATGGGCTCTTGTACTGGTAAAAAATGTGCAGCAGTAACACCCGAAAGCAAGTTACAGGAACTAAAACCTGCAAATAATAATACAGGTATTACGTATTGCACAGAATCATGCGAAGGACTGGGACGTTCCTGCGGATACAAAGTAGAATTAGCACCGCATGTAAGGAAACATCTCGGAAACGCGAAAATTGAAATCAGAGTTGCGATAGTGGGAGCAGATTCTCCGGCTACCTTCACTTGTGAGCTGGTACAGGGCGACCACCCTCACTTTTGAAATAAAAATTTTTTTGCTGGACGATAAAGAAGGAAAATAAGCAAAACAAGCGCAAAAAAGATTCTTGAAAGCATATATTTATGTATACGGCGGCATATATATTTGAAATAAACGTGCTCAGTAAGGTGTATTTGGAAGTAAAACTTAGCGAAACTGTACGGATTTTATTAAGCAAATTTTGTTATAACGTACAGCGAAGAAAGTAGATCGATCCAGGCAGTAACGGCCGAGAACCAGAATTTTGAATAATTAAATAGTGAAAAATCATGCAAAGTTTCCACTGTTATATATCTGTTGTTTGAAGATGTCAGCAGTTACGACTTTAAGGGTTTTAAAGAGTAAAGGTGCTCTTTCAGCTGGTTAAAAAATCGAGTGGATTTGAGAGACAGTCGTTGAAAACCAGAATTCTAAAAATTTACGCCATTTTTGCGTGTTTTTTGACAGATGAGAGTTAAACTCATATAAATCTTGAATGTGAAAGTGTTTGATGTTGCGACTTTATAGGTTTTATAGAGTAAGGTTTGCCTTATCAGGATATATCTTAGCCGTTCCGATCCATTGAAACACCTCCGAGATCCAGAGTCTTGAAAAAGCAGGTAAAAAAGCGCTTTTTGAAATTCAACAGCTCATAACTTCTTCAGAACTGCATGAATCATGTTGCACTTCATAGGTTAGATTCTTCTCATCAAGAGCTTTTAGACGATATATAATATGTAGGGGTTTAGAGCCTCTTACGAATTATGCCCGTGCGGGGAGCCTTTTCATACCAAAGTCTCCCCTAGCCCACTTTAATGTATTGGAGATGTACTTTTATTAGGTCGTTCCGAAAGTAATGTCGCTTTTTTCAAATGAACGCCACGTTTCATGGAATCAAGGTTTCAAGAGATCTTAGGAGCATTCGATGCAGCATTTCATCCTCTTTCAAATGGTTCTAGTTCCATTGCATAATTCTCATTGATCTTTCGATAAATTAACAAAATCTGCGACTCGTGCTTTTTGCCATGGTCAAGTTCGGCTATTTTTCTTAATCTTTGTACCTACTCTCCGAAGAAGCACAAGTGGCAGGTAAATAGAGCAAACCCTATAGGACACATAGTAATTTTTTCTTTTCCTTAGCTTGCTTCTCAGAGTATCCGGAATCAGTTTTAAAATGCCATCAAATTCCGTATTTAGTCAACTCAAACTTCACAGAACAACAATCGGCAAGCAACTCGGGTGTCATTCGACGCAGCTTTTTCTCCTCTTTCTACCAGTTGTTTTTGGTTTACGATTCATCAAGTTTTCCGAGATAAAATCATCATAATTCAAGTTTTCCAGGGCGCCTTCGGCTGCACCCGGAACTTTCGAAAGTTGCTAATCTGAAGCAGTAGACGCTCATTTGCTTTGTAAAATTAATGTAAAACCGTAGTCCATCTTTGTAAGTTTCAAATCCCAAAGATTTCTTAGTGTTTGATGCATTTGAGTCTGAGACGAGCCTACTAGGATTCGATATTTCCATCGAAAAATCTGTACAGAAATTATGACGAGCTCTCAAAAGTAGGAAAAAGTTGTGCTGTTTCCCGTAGGGCTTGCTCTATCCATACATAACTTGGACTCCTTCCGGGGATTGTTATAAAAATTTAGGAAAATTGTGAAACTTGACCTTCTCAAAAAGCATGGGTCGCAGATTCCGATAATTTTTTCAGAGTTTGTTCAATTTTGTGCGGTAATTGTATAACCATTAGAAAGAGAATGAAATGCTGCATCAAATGCTACCAGAATCTCTAATATATCTTTGTTCCATGAGATGTGGCACACTTTTGAAAAAAGCGACATTACTTTCGGAACGACCTAATACTTCCAAATACACCATTTACCAAACACGTATATTTTAAATTTTTATTAGGTGGGTCACAAAGTTCGTTCGCTAGATTTTCAAAAAATCATAACTTCCTTCCTTCTTGGAGGAATTTCTTGAATTTAGACCTGTTCAAAAGAGGAAACCTTTCTTTTTACAACAGTACCTTTGGCATGAAATAGCGTGAGAAAGTTCAAGAGTTAACAGCAGTTGAATGAAATCACTCAAGATCGGCACTTTTCAAGCAGGGTCACGGAAAATTCTGGAAGTATTTTTACTTGATAGAGTAAATTTTGCTCATTACAGCGGTACCTTTTTCATGAATTAAAACGAAGTAGATCGAGAGTTCGAAGTAAATAAAGAGAATTTCTTCACTTTTGAAATTTTTGAGCATGCTCAAAAAAGCTTGAAAACGTTACAGAAAAGGCGAAAAAATCATAAACATGGGTTTTTTGACCTTCCCTTTCTAGCTGACCGAAAATCTTGCCAATCGGGAGCAATTTTCATTTTCGTGAAAAACGCAGACCCGAAAATCCGAATAAATCGCGAAAATGAAAATTGCTCCCGATTGGCACGATTTTCGCTCAGATAGAAAGGGAAGGCCACAAAACCCATATTTATGACTTTTTCACCTTTTCTGTGACGTTTTCAAGCTTTTTTGAGCATGCTCAAAAATTGCAAAAGTGAAGAAATTCTCTTTATTTACTTCGAACTCTCGATCTACTTCGTTTTAATTCATGAAAAAGGTACCGCTGTAATGTGCAAAATTTACTCTATCAAATAAAAATACTTCCAGAATTTTTCGTGACCCTACTTGAAAAGTGTCGATCTTGAGTGATTTCATTCAACTGCTTTTAACTCTCGAACTTTCTCACGCTATTTCATGCCAAAGGTACTATTGTAGAAAGAAAGGTTTCCTCTTTTAAACAGGAATAATTTCAAGCAATTCCACCAAGAAGGAAGGAAGTTATGATTTTTTGAAAATCTGGCGAACGAACTTTGTGACCCACCTAATATAAATAAAATTTATAAATATTTTTAATATGCATCGTATCTGTGGCCCTAAAGAAAGCCGCTGGGTCATAGTTCGACCTAGAAAGATAGCTCCGTTCGATCGTTAACCCCCCCCCACCTCCCTCCCCCTCCCTGTCGACGTTTTTGGGAGGTGAGTGTCCGACACTACCACCTCCACTTGGCCGGCCAGTGGTAGCTGGGACCACCTTCACTTTCGGTGGGTCCGGCTCCCCCTATCGCACCTCTACTTGAAATACTCGCAATGAGTTGGGAACCTATAACTCTTTTAGCAAAAACATTTATAACAAATGGAAAAAACACCGTATTTAGAGGAAAAAGCAACATTCAGTTATGCTTGCCAAAATTTCAACCACCCAAACGAAAGTTGCAACATTAGGGATACATGCAAATGTAACCCCGCGGAAGACTACATAAGTTGTTACTGCATGAATAACAATGCTAGCGACAGCATGCACCTTTGCAACACCTTACCGGTACCAATACCAAATAAAATAATTGACATCGAAAGCAAATACAATATTCCCACAATAAGGGCAAAAGCTATTTCAACTGAAAAAGCCATCATCCTCCACCCTTCAATCATCTAAGTAAAGCAAGAAATCACGCAATTTTCCTGTAATGTCGTCCCATAAGGAATGATAAGCTGCTACAATTGTTGGAAAGGAGCTATAGAGACTCTCAAATGTTACGCAAATATGAAGAAAATTACAACCCAAGTAAATTGCAACACAAACCAATTTTTAGTTGAATGTTCACAAGATGGCACGCAAAACGCAATTCGCCTTTATTTTAACAAGGCTCAAGTACGCGAACAATGTGAAGTAAAATGTGGTAATCAACAAATGTTTTTCAAAATCGAGGGAACGCTCAACTACATCAATGGAATTCAGCCATTCATGCATTATATCAAAAAATGGGGCATTACATCAGACAATGGTACTCCCTTTGATTTCTTACCAGACTTCTCACATATTCTTGATACTTACAAGACTCACGCGCTCTATACAGTAATCACACTTACAGCGCTGGCATTTTCTATAGTTAGCAGCACAATCCATCTGAGCAAGGGCTCCTCGAGTACAAGAAGATACAAAGGAAATGGAAACATCAGCTCTAGAATCTCAGCCATAAGCTTTTTTCCGCCGTTGCGAGCGGTCTTCTTAGCATTCTTTCTTTTCAAATTTATTTTCAAATTTCCTTTCATCATTTTTAAATTCTGTATTCGATCTATTTGGTAATGACTTCATTCGCATTGAGTGTTTAATTTGAAAGGGAACAGAAATAGTAAATTTCTTTTTACAGAGATCATGGCCGCTCCAGAAGCGCAACCCGAACTTATGGATGATGAAAATGAGCAACAATCTGCAATGGAAGGCAACGACGAGGCAAGGCAACCACTAGAAGTAAACGTCCACGAGCTATTCGCCGAGCCGGAACCGCCAGCACCCATTGAGTGGCAAGGACTCCTACCATTCATTGAAAACAAAATCAAGGAAATGGTAAAAGCCCAGGATACCAACTTCGCTAGAATCAACCGGCGTCTCGATTACTTGGTGGTAAGCGTTAACTTTTAGTAACTTTGCTCAATCTGATGGTGAAATTTTGTTATTAAAGAGCCGCAAAAGAAAACAAATTGAAAACTCTGGATTAAAATACGATAAAAAATTTAAGGTACTAGAAACTCAAAAAACAAATTACAATATTTGCTATGAGCGCATTTGATTTCAGGACACGGTAAATAAAGTTGCAAACCGGCAACACCGAATGAAAGGAAACTTACGGGAATTAGTGCCAGAACCTGAATTCGGAGCCAACATCCCACCGATGGAAGCACCAGAGCCAGCACCACCGCAACAACAAGGCAATCAAACTTGTGCAACAAGGTAACCAAAGGCGTGGTAATCCCGCACGCCCACCCCACAATTGTCTCTTTTGCAACGGGGAACACTGGGCCACTTTCTGTCAGCAGTACCTTACATTATCGGCAAGAAGGCAAAGGGCAATCGAAACGGATAAATGCGAACGCTGTCTGGGAAGAGCAGACCACTTGGCAACCTCGTGTAATGCAACAGCCGCTTGTTATTATTGCAGGCAATTGGGAAGGAGGGAAGTCACCACCCACCATTCGGCTTTCTGCCTCGCGCAATTTGGATTTTAAAAGATTGTAACTGAAAAGTAAAAAAAATTTTACAATTGTAATTTTGATGGCAACTTTCTAGTAATTGAAACTTCAAGCAAATTTTTCAAAAGCGGTAACTTGGTAATAACGGTAACATTGTGAGGCAACATTGTATTATTCTCGTTGCTATACAATTGCTTTTGTATTAGGTTGTCCGGAAATTAATGTCCGTTTTGAATTTCAACCGCAACAAGTCATACACTTTTCATTCCTAAATAGATTTCAAGGTACCATTTGATAGAGCAAAGCAAGCTCTACAAGATGGCAGTCTTGCTTTAGCAACAGCTCTGATCCACCTCGAGTATCGAGCCAAAAACTAAAAAGATATAACTACCCGAAAAATCAAGAAAAATTATAATTCAGTTCGTAAGAATTCTACAAAAATTCTAACTTGCTAACGTAAACACTATCCACATAAGACATATAAGTACGCTATTGCCGTATTTTTTCCTCTGTTAGAAATCGAAAAAATGAAATTTTCATACTTTTGCAAAAGTGATGCTGTGTCGTCCCAACATAAGTAGATGTATACTACAAATCTGTAGAAGTACAAACGCAAATTTTCAGCTCTCTACAAGCTTTAGTTCTCGAGAAACATCGAATATAGCTTTCATTAGTCAGGTAGTCCAAACTAAAATTAAAATTTCTCGAAAACTAAAGCTTGTAAAAAACTGAAGATCCACGTTTTTACTTCTACAGATTTGTAGTATACATCTACTTATATTGGGACGACACAGCACCACTTTTGCAAAAGTATGAAAATGTTCTTTTTTTCGATTTCCAACAGAGGAAAAAATACGGCAGTAGCGTACGTATATGTCTTATGTGGATAGTGTTTACGTGAGCAAGTTAGAATTTTTGTAGAATTCTTACGAACTGAATTATGATTTTTCTTGATTTTTCGGGTAGTTATATCTTTTTAGTTTTTGGCTCGATACTCGAGGTGGATCAGAGCTGTTGCTAAAGCAAGACTGCCATCTTGTAGAGCTTGCTTTGCTCTATCGAATGGTACCTTGAAATCTATTCAGGAATGAAAATTCTATGACTTGTTGCGGTTGAAATTCAAAACGGACATTAATTTCCGGACAACCTAATATTATCAATGCCTTATCATACTGCTGGTATTTTGTTGAATGCATTTATATCCTGGAATAAAAGTATGTAATGGAATAACTCTTTATCCTTTCTCAATATTGCAGTAACAACATCATCATGGTAAACGCAATATGAGGAAGTCGGAATCATCGGTAAACAGCATTGTTTATATAGAGTAAAGAAACAGAAAATAAACAACGGTGCAATGTCTACAACACAAAGAACTCAACGTCGACTTCAGGACGCCAAGATTGTGTGAAAATATACCAATTGTTTTGTATTTATTATCCTGTATAACAATAACAATATGGAAAGGGTTAAAAAAATAATAAATAAAAAAATAATAAAAGAATAATAATAAAAATGAAAAAATAATAATAATAAAAAGGAAACGTTTACGCCGGGAGTGCATGAGTCATGTGTATATCATCGCGCCATTCTCATAATAACGTCCCGTTATCTACTTCCATCTATCACACCCGAAGTGTTCTTAAGAAAGGACGAAGGACACCAGGAGATTCGGACCAATCGTACCTCCCTCGGAACGACGGTAACCCAAGGAGAGGAAACAGGTAACGCAGGTAATTTGTGTAAGGATAGTAGGGAAGGGAAATGTGCTAGTGTTATTGTGTAAGTGGATTGTCTGCAAACCTTTGTTTAATAAAGATGTTGACATTTAAGATGTGATGTGACCGCCAATAGATTATCGCACAATGATGTCGTGCGAACAATAACATCATGGAAAGTGAATATTATTAGAGCAATTCTCGGACTACAAGGCTACATTTTTAGATTCTCCTAATCTGCTGTTTATACCTTGAAAGAAATATTTCTTAAGAGGTCTCGATTCTTGCAAAGTCGTGAAACACGCACTGCAGCAAATACACGGAAAATCTCAAAGTCTCTGCAAATTGAAAAATGATTTTTATTAAAGATTATTTATGCAACATGACCAAGTTTGATTTGCCTTGAAAAAGCAGCTTTTTGAAATTTTCGGTACTTTTACGTGGTGAACGTAATCAAGTCGCGGTTTTTATTGAATAATTAATTATAACGGACCTGGTTAACGTGGCCCACGTAATCTGAAATGAAAGCAATGTAGCCAAAGGTATGGTCTACATAACAGTTGTCAGCGCTTTTTGAAAACATTAATATGAAAAATTTTCAAATTCAGGAAAGATTTGGCGTTTCTGCTGAGCCGCTCAAAAAGCCATCGCGATAACATTGCAAAGACAGGGTAGATCAGGGAGAAAATATAGCTGTATGAAAGAGGATAAAAATCTGAATCAAATAATATTTAGCATGCCCATGGATTGTTGTTCTGTGAGTTTCAGTGATCGGTGAAGGAAACCGGCAAAACTTTCGGGAACCTAATGCAGTGCTGAACATAATTATTGAGACACTCTGGAAATCGTCGTAATTTTCGTTCTTGACAGTGAATCTGTCTGAAACTTTGCAGTATGGTGCGCATGTAAGCCTACCATAACTCCGCGGAACGGCTTTTAATTTCGTTGATTTTGAACGGAGAAAAATAGAAAAATTCGAAAAAGCCTGTTTTGCAAGCTTGACATAATTATAAGGACACTAGCCTTTTTAAACATTATCGCATTCCTTGATGCCCAAATTTTTTTGTAGAGTTACATCCCAGAATATAAAACTTCTGCAGCATTTAAAACCTGTCATGCTACTTAAGGAAAGATGATCCTTGCATTTTTCGTTTCCAGCATCAGAAGTCAAACTGCGGCAACAAACAGCTGATTTGAGGAGTTTTCAAGCCCGCTTTCATTTCAAATGACAGTCCTAAAATGCACTTAGCCTTTTTATAGATAAGGTGAAGAGCGCATTCGTAAACTCCGCGTAATCGCTGATATTGACAATCAGACTCCAACCTTACCGTAGGGCTGTCGCGCTTTTGCACCACAAAACTCGATTTTCAAGTTACAGAAAGCGCTGCAATGTAGCCGCAACAATACACGTACAACAATAAACTTGTGTGCCTAATCAGGAAAAAATTTCGGGGTTACACATTCTGGTTCAGCCGCAGTTGTCATATATTGAGAGTTGAGTCGAGTACCCTGCACAATCAAGCAGCGTCTCCATGTGGGCAATGTAATAAATCGAGTCCATCACTTCACGAACATTGGAAAATGAGTTTTGTGTTGTAAAAGCGTGACAATCTTATGATGGGGTTGAAGTCTGATTGTCAATATCAGCGATTACGCGGAGTTTACGAAAGCGCTCTTCACCTTATTTATAAAAAAGGCTAAGTGTATTCCAAGACTGTCATTTGAAATGCTCAAAAACTCCTCAAACCAGCTCTTTGTCGCAGTTTGACTTCTGATGCCTTTGGAAACGAAAAATGCAAGGATCATCTTTCTTTGAGTAGCATGACAGGTTCTAGGTGCTGCTTCATAATCTGGGATGTAACTCTACAAAAAAATTTGGGAGTCAAGGAATGCGATAATGTTTAAAAAGGCCAGGTGTCCTTGTAATTATGTCCAGCTTGCAAAACAGGCTTTTTCGAATTTTTCCATTCATCTCCGTTCGAAATCAACGGGATTGGAAGCCGTTCTGAGGAGGTTATGGTAGGCTTAAATGCGCACCATACTGCAAAGTTTCAGACAGATTCACTGACAAAAACGAAAATTACGACGATTTCTAGAGCGTCTCCATAATTATGTTCAGCACTGTATATATATATACAGGGTGTCCCAAAAAATGTTAACACTGTTTGATCGTTAATAACTCCCTTCTTTCAAGTCTTTCGCCGAGCTTTAGGTACCATTTTGTGAGCGAAGATAAACTTAGATTTACAGTACCGAGCGAATCATCTAACGCTCCTCGTTACTGTAGAATTACGGTAGGAAATTCCAGCATGTGGAACCGTCGTGAATTATGCCCTCTGACAACATTTGTTTCAAAAAATCTGAAAATTCTTGTACTAGGGTTTTCGCGCACGCTGATTTTACTACAAAACTTTTTACGAGTGTTTTCAGCTTTTTTGACGGTGTAATCACATTTTTAACACATGCTGGGAAGTCAGTTATCGCACTTTACCTAGGATAACTTTGAAAAGAAGTATCGTAATGAAGTGAAAATTGCATATCCGAAATCAGCAGCTTCCATTATCATAGTACAACAGATTTTGGCTTGGTTGGCTCTGTTCCGAGGCAGAAAATGGGTTTCAATAGCCTAAAATCCTTGTCAAATTTCCTACCGTAATTCTACAGTAACGAGGAGCGCTAGATGATTCGCTCGATACTGCAAATCTAAGTTTATCCCCGCTCTACAAAATGGTACCTAAAGCTCGGCAAAAGACTTGAAATCAAGGGAGTTATTAACGATCAAACAGTGTTAACATTTTTTTGGGACACCCTGTATATACAGGGTGTCCGTAAAAAATGTGCCTACTGTTTGATTGTGAATAACTCTCTTTTAACAAAGTCTTTCGAGAAGCTTTAGGCGCCATTTTGTAGAGCTGGCTTTAACTTAAATTTACTGTATAGAGCGAATCGCCGATCTCTCATTCTTACTGTAGGATTACGGTAGAAACTTTGAACTCATTTTCAGCCTTTCACAGCCAGAAAACTCTTGCGAAAAAAAAACAAAAATTCTGAGAAAGTTCATAAGGTTCTTGAGGATGCTGACTCTAATTGCAACATCCCCATTACCGTACTTTGTCGATAAAAATTACGGTATGCGTACTGTGCATACTGCACCTTCGCTTAACTCAAAAAATACGCGAAAAAAAGCCAATCACTATTACAGACAATGAAGGCGTCCCTTCTAATCTCAAGAAATTT
Source organism: Cylicocyclus nassatus (assembly GCA_958299035.1). Lineage (NCBI taxonomy): Eukaryota > Metazoa > Nematoda > Chromadorea > Rhabditida > Strongylidae > Cylicocyclus > Cylicocyclus nassatus. Next base: position 49,312,412 of record CATQJL010000112.1, on the reverse strand, counting down.
TCCAAATCAACAAGACAAAGTTTATCCAGAAAAAAAGCAAACTTCACAATTTTACAGAAATTAAATTTACGAAAAACTTATCTAAACTAACAATGCCCACAAAATTGTGGATTCTTGCTAACCTATCGCATACTAAAAGCTGTCATCTAACGCAGGTGTTCGAAGTGTCCTCCGCTGTTTTCTAGGCATAGCTGACATCCCTTTGCCGCCGAGAAAACTCATTGTTGAAGATAATTAAGAGCATCATCTTAACCACAATTATGAGTTTCTTGCACATCCTATCCCCCGTATACTTCAAGATACAGCACCTAAGGATTTAAAAAGGAACGAAAATGAGTTCAAAGTTTCTACCGTAATCCTACAGTAAGAATGAGAGATCGGCGATTTGCTCTATACAGTAAATTTAAGTTAAAGCCAGCTCTACAAAATGGCGCCTAAAGCTTCTCAAAAGACTTTGTTAGAAGAGAGTTATTCACAATCAAACAGTAGGCTCATTTTTTACGGACACCCTGTATATTAGGTTGTTCCGAAAGTTCGTTCGCACCATTTTCAAAAAATCATAACTTCTTTGCATCACAACCGTTTTGAGCAATCTAAATTTTATTAGAAAGCGTAAAACATGTGGTTTCCAAAAGCTCTCTGGGGAGCTTTTGACATGCTCATATGGCAGAGATAAAAATGAAAGAACGAAAACATCCGAAATTTCGAATTTTTGAGCGAAAATTCTAGAAATCTAGAAACTGCGCGACAAAATCCAGAAAAGCCATTATCCTAATTTTTCCTATACTTGATTACTAACTGAGTTAAGTCTGGGCTGATCGAGCTCTTCTTTCAAAAGTTATGATTTTTTGAAATAGAATGCCGAAAAATCAATTTCGAAGTAATTCTTAGGAAATTGATTTTCCGGCATTTTATTTCAAAAAATCATAACTTTTGAAAGAAGAGCTCGATCAGCCCAAACTTAACTCAGTCAGTAATCAAATATAAGAGAAATTAGGATAATGGCTTTTCTGTATTTAATCGCGCCGTTTCTGAATTTTTAGCATTTTTGCTCAAAAATTCCGAATTTCGGATGTTTTCGTTCTTTCATTTTTATCTCTGCCATACGAGCATGTCGAAAGCTCCCCAGGGAGCTTTTGGAAACTACATGCCTTACGCTTTCTGATAAAATTCAAACTGCGCAAAATCGTTATGAGGCAAAGAAGTTATGATTTTTTGAAAATGGTGCGAACGAACTTTCGGGACAACTTAATATATATATTAGGTCATTCCGAAAGTAATTTCGCTTTTTTCAAACGGGCGCCACATATGATGGAACAAAGATTTCTAAAAGATCTTGAAAGCATTCGATGCAGCATTTCATCCTCCTTATAATGGTTATGAAAAGGCTGCAAAGCGGTCAACTAGCTTTCAGAAAATAACCAAAATCTGCGGCCTTTTTTGAGATGGTCAAGTTTCACGATTTTTTAAAACTTTCGTATCATCCTCAGAAGGAGCTCAAGTAACGATTCGATAGAGCAAACCTCATAGAATACAGTGCTACTTTTTTCTCCTTTCCATAGCTTGTCATACATTTTTAACAGAATTTTAAGTGATGCTACCGATTTCCAAACTTGGGCAGCTAAATCCTCGTAGAACATCAAAAGAAAAGCAGTTAGGGCAATATTCGATGCAGCATTTTCTCCCCTTTCTAACGGTGTTTTTTGTTTCCGATTCGTTTAGTTTCCAGGGAGAAATCATCATAACTCATTTTTTTAGCGAGCCCGAGGCTGTACCCGAAAAACTTGAAATTTGATATTTCGAACCCGTAAACCTTCACTTGCTTTGTAAAATTAATACTAATTCATAGTACCATCTTGGTAGTCTCAAATTCCGAAAAATTATGATATTTGATGCGATTGTGGCTGAGGTGGGCCTGCCAAAATCCAATGGTTCTGTCAGAAAATCTTTTAAAAAATTACGGTGAGCTACGAGAAAGAGAAAAAAGTAGTGCTGTATTCTGTGAGGTTTACTCTTTCGAAGCGTTACTTGAACTTCTTCTAAGGATTGATATGAAAGTTTTGAAAAATCGTGAAACTTGACCATGTCAAAAAGCATAGGTCGCCGATTTTGGTTATTTTCTCAAAGCTCATCGACTGTTTTGCAAAAATTTCATAACTTTTGGAAAGAGAATGAAATTCTGCATCGAATGCTTCCAAGATCTCTTGGAAATCTTTGTTCCATCAAAAGTGGCGCCCGTTTGAAAAAAGCGAAATTACTTTTAAAACGACCTAATATATATATATATATTAGTGTCGCGGATTGCGCGACTTCTTCAAGGAGTCCGCTTCTCGTGCGCGAAGGGGTCCCAAAACGCCAGTCCTCGCGCGCTGCCCCGCCCTCTCGCTCGCTACTTATGCCGCAGCCTACCTTCAAACAGTCACGTACGCCACATGTGTCTACTCGCGAGCGGTCGGCTTCAACTCAGTCCAATTATCGATCGATGCTGCAGCGCCGTCTTACCAACTCACGCGAAGAACACCACCACGCATGGAGGACTGGCCCGTCGCCTCGAGGTAACCCGGTTGGTGCTTCTTGCTTGCCGCAGGGCAAAGGAGTACCTCCGCGGGGGGTTTTCTTTCTATCGGCCCCTAGGTAACATCTGGCCGGCGTGTTCTCTTCCCATTGTATTGAGTTGTTTGTGTGTTGGTGAAGATCCGGATAAATGGTGGGCACCTTTAGAGTCCTAGTGTTTTGATGCGAGTGTTGGGCTTAGGGCTTAGGCCTTAGCCCCAGGAATATCTATGTGCTGTTTATGTTTGTTGTGGTTTTACGATGTGTTGTGTCCTGGAAGGTTCCATCAGTCGGAGGACGGGCATGATCCATGGTAGTGCCCAAGTTGCTGAGAATCCACAACTGCCGACGGTGTGTGGGGCGGCTCGAGAAGCTGGCAGTTGAGATTGGGGGGTTAGGTTGGTAGCCTAGGGCCTCTGAGATGTATTGTGTATCCGTGTTTGGCAGGCCATAAGAGCGTGGCGCAAGCTAGCTACCCTTCCACACGTGTCGTTACTTCAATCACGGATGGCGTCCTCAGCTCCCCTCGCTGATGCAGGAGAGCACTTACCACTGACGTTGGGAGCTGGGGATCCCAATCCGCGACATGGTGCATCGAGACGAGTTAGCCATGGGGATAGTAAACCCATGTCTAGCTTTTGTGATCGGACCTTGCTTGCGTATGCCCGCAGATACACGTTTCGCATGTTGGCGTCCCTAGCTAGCAATGCAAATTGTAGTTTAATTCCCCTTTTCAGGTGTTTGCACAGTGTATACATATTTGTGTTCTTCGTCTTCTCGTTAGATCACATTCATCGTGCAGTAGCCGGATCCGATGAGACTGGGCTGACGCGAGTGAGCGACTACCGCCAGTACACTTAGCTGAGAGTAGGGTGATCCCTCACATGCCTTGAGTGGCACAAGCCGTGTGATATCTGCCTATTGTCCGTGCTGCCGGTGCCCTCTGGTGACCAGATTTTTTTGCAGACATCGAGGCCCTTGGTAGGCACTAGCTCTGTCCGCCTTGAAACACGTCATCAGGCCTGCGGAGGAATCCCCTGCTGTGATCTTGGATGGGTATCTCCCCTAAAACCTCATCGCCACCACATTTATGCTCGCATTTTGCATCCATCTTCGTCAACGGGATCTGCCCCGCGCTGTTTGTGGTTAAACCCGCCTAATTTCCTGCCTAGCATTCTCGCTGTTAACTTATCACTGTTGGCAATAGCATCGGGTGCTTTAAGGTCCTTTGTTTCTTGCTTGACGCTCGTTTTCTTACCTTTGACTCTTTGTGCTCATCATTTGTGTGAATACAATCCGGAAGTATTCACACGCCCTTCGAATACCTTCACATATCTCAATTACAGAGGTTGAGTCCACAGATACCATCATCCCCAACTTTACCGAGTGCGACGTCATCGATCGATATGGACCAATTGCGAAATCCCATGGTACTCAAGTCATCGAGTCCAACGAGGATGAGGAAGTCGACAGGAAGCAGATGAGTTCCAACTTTCTTCTGCGCTACTATCAGACGCCTCGCTAGTGAGCAGTACGATCAGCTCTAAGAGTTAGACACCTTCACAACTTCCTGTAAGCAGACTAAGACTTGTGCCTTTACATCTGCGCGAACGTCGAGTTTATGTTTGTATTATGCCATCAATCAGTCGACGGATAGTTTGTGACGGATTTGTGGATAAGTGGCATAGTGCGTGATCAACACTAGAGCTTCTTGCCATTTGTGGAATATGTAGGAAGCGCGCAGCACGGTCAAAGTCTTTGTACTTGTTATTTGTTCGCCTTAATGCCACCTGCGACAGTAACGAGGCAATCAGTCGAAGCTGTGACTAGTGACGTTCCCCCCAGTGACACGAACGTATCTTCACAGATGACTGTATCTAGTGTCACATTATTGCTGGGCATTGTGCAACATTTTGTAGCTTGAATCCACACAGAATGTCTTCTTGGCCTCACCTCCATCGTAGCACTTAGCAATCCATTAGGAAAAAGCTAAGTTGTGGTCCTTGGATGGAGATGTTGCCACATTTGGTCTTCGGTGTGCGTTTGAGTTAGCTGTGCATAATGAACAGCATCCACATGAAACATCTCTGTTCGCGAGCAGTGTATGTGGAAAGTGCTAAATTGGTGCTTAATGAGTTCTGGACTAACTCGGAGTGATAATCATTCTTTGATGAGCGTTGCGGAACCAGTAGGATGGAAGATTAGAGCTTATTCTATCAACAGCGCGAGGGATGGACGTCGATCGCATTGGTTCTCAGTGGGCGCAACACTTCGTTTTGAGTTTAGGATTCTTTGTGCCATCAAGCATTTCAAAGATCTTTATCGATTTCTTTCCATCATCGATTTGAGGACCGCGGATTCCGTGTGACATCTAGGAACGCTTACTCGAACTAGATCTTTGATAACCTGTTCCCGTATTACCCTTGCTGCTAATAGAGATGTCCCACAGCACTTACAGTGCCTAGTTTTTCAGGGTTTTGTACAGGACGATTGCGAGTGTCCATATCGTAGAGGATCTCGAAGTCAACTCCATCGACTTCTCTGTAGACTTCCGGAGGAAGAGGGATGTACCCGAGGACGTCATCGGTCATCTAGTTTATCTAGTTGTCGGAGTCGTCATCGGAGACGCAGCAAGCTGCTGAGGAAGATTATCCGTCAGGAGAGTCCTCTGAATCGCAGCGAGCCATATACTATGTTATAATTTGATCTTCGTCTTGACACGTATAAGCCAGAGGATCGCCAAACGTTTCTCTTTCGCCGGTACCCGTACAACGACATCGTCGGGATATCATCAGTCTTCTACATCAGATGCCGGAAACATCAAGGACGTCAGGACTCCGAAGTGGATACGTGAACTTTTGCCCCGTACTTACTCTCCCTATCAATACCCCACAGGACTATCGCTAGTCCCAGATTTCTAGTCTTACAGCTCACCCACATGTTGCTACTGTGATTCCCTGCTCTGTTCGTTCCGTAAACGTGGTCAACAGACTGACTATCACGCACTAGAAAATCACGCAGTCTTTGGAGCTTCGATCGCCAGTATCCCAAGATGCTTAGCGTAAGACCAGTGTGATAATTCTACCTGTAGAGACTGTTCAGGCCTTTACAATGGATTGTTTGTGGATACGGCTGAGAAAATCTCGCTCCTTGAAAGCCAGATGGTTGATATGTGGATTGTGACCAGCCATGGAAAGCCGTCGCTCTTCATTTACCCTTCTAAGAAGATCAGAAGGTACGATGTAGGATTTTGATTTTGTTTCCTAATCGTTACCATCACCTGCGTGGATAGGAGGTTATTGTGGAGAATTAGCTTTCGAATTTACGTCTGGCTTGTATTTATCGTTCCTCGGAGAGGTTTATTATACCATCTACCTTTATCGGAACATTATGGAGGAGAGGATCAGGATTTTAGACTGCTAAAGAGTGTAACTTTGTCAGTACTGTCGAGCACTAAATGCCACGATAATATCTAGTGATGTCCACAGGATCCGTGGTAGTAACAAATAGGTTAAGAGCTGATGAGACTTCTTTGGGTTTTCTGAGTCCCTTGTGGCTTATTGTGTTTGGATCGTTTCGTTGGAATAGCCAAGTGGACTAAGAAACCCAAATGATTACCCCACGCTTGTAGGAACGCTTGGTTTGCACATCCCGGATGATGTGGTGAACAAGTGCTGCTACTTGCGCATGTTTCAGATTTCAACGATCTTATACTGCAAGGCACGATTTGGCATCCAAGGACTTCGCATTTTGACATATTGTTCGACCACATTTTTCAGACTCCTAGGTTTATACTTCATCGGACTAATTCAATCCAGCCAATGAAGTCATTTGCCCACAAGAAGCGAATCTTCAATCGACATCTGTCACACTGTGCTCCTGGAGACAATCTTAGGACAAAAGGCGCCTGGTCCGACGGTGGAGACAAATTTCGGCCGTGCATGACAAATTGGATTACCTTTCGACAGTCGATTTTGGAATCGAACATCGTTGTGGATATTGCAATCCTGCTAGTAACATCAGAGCAGCATTAGGAGTTAGGATGCGTTGCAAGTTTCGGTTCGATGCCGTTGGAAGAACCACCTTTGATTTGGCGTTTAGGATTGTTGATCTCTTCACATTCGTGGTTGAACATAGTCCTCACGAAACTTTTGGATTTCGTCTACTTCGTTTGCTATTAAGATCGTCGCAAGGAGTATTGCTTAGAGGACTTTGCTCACACACGAACACTATATTGATTCCACAGTGTCTATGGGAAAGTTTTGCCTTGAGCGATTTAGAAGCATACGGCAAGAGCACTCACGAGATATCTCATTTCACTAAACACGCTCTCTACACCACAAATGCTCTAGATTTGTAATTCCACAGACCCATACTTCCTACTACATTTTATACCAACATCAAGCACTACCATCAGGAGATTTATGGGCTTCAATTGAATTGTGTGCATTGCGCTATAGATTGTTCCCCTTCTTTGCATTGATTACATCAGTCTAGTTGTCGTCATCTGAACGTCAGCTACTGGAAAACAACGGAACGATTTTGGAAAGAACGAGGTTTCGAATGGACGCAACTGGCTGTATGATTGCAGAGATGTGGCAAATGAGAATTGTGAATCGTCACTCAGCATACTATCCTTTCCCCACCTTTCAGCGACTTCGTGACGACAGTTAACATCAAGTGTCAATTGTGGCGACATTATCGATTACACCCATTTGGAGGAAGACGCTATTAACATCTAGCTGTCTATATTTCATAGATGGATAACATCGGCGGATGTGTCGCCAGGAAGTTTCTTTTGATACGTTCGTCACTCGTTTTAGCACTTACAGGACGATGGGAAGGTCACTGCTGAGAAAGATACTTGTGGATGCGCAGAAATGGAACAGTTATCCCTTCGGCGCACAACATCTAAACGACGAAAGGATACTACCGCGATTTGTGGTTTATTTGTTTCATTCTGCTGGAATTCCATCTCCATAACCCACAAGTGTACGATTCACATAGCCACATATGCCTAAGGTTACAATCTTATCAACTGCGCAGAACAACTAGCTCACAGAATGGTGGAAAAAGGAAGTCGTGGTCCAACTTTGTATTTTCGATGATAACACTTCATTGTGTGATCATCAGAGAGTGTTTAGTGAATATCTTACTCTATTCCACAGGGATGCAGTCTTTGGTGAAAACGCAGTCCCCCATCCACAAGCGCTTGACAGCGCTCTCTTTTGCGATCGTCGCGGCTTCGCGTTGCTTTTAGGCTTTGCGTTTCGCTTGCCTTGCATCGCACTCCACAGAGCACGATATTTATCGCGCTCCTCTACGCGTCGATGAAGTTCGAAGGTCCCGTCGCGATCGTCGTGCGGTCATCATGTGCAAAGATTGCATCATATGGCTGTTAGTTGTAATTTTCCTACCTTTTCGTCAATTGTGGTCTCTTTTTAGTTTTCTTTCCCTCTTTCTTCCTTTTTCACTCTATTGTGTGCCACGTCTTTCATTTGTCCTTCGTCCTTATAGTTTCTTGCTTCCTTTTCTATCCTTTTGATCAAATTTTGATGGCTCACACCTTTTGGATAATCTTCTTCTCATATTCATTCATTCTTCTCTCTTCATTTTTTCTTTCTTTGTTTTTGCGCTGCTTGTGTAGGTAAGGTTAGTTGCGAAATTTAATATCGTGCGCACTGTTTTATCTACACGTGTAGCTCACTTTCTGTTTATCTTATTTCTCATACTTAGCTTTTTCTAACTCCTTTCCTGTCTTCCTCGCATGTATCTTATTTTTCTATTCACACCTTTCTTTATGACCCCGCGCGTTGCCACCCACTAACATCCACAAATGTCATGATCCGTTCTATATCCTCTTTATCTAATTAACACCTCTTTTTCTTCGTTTTTTATTTTCTTACCTTTGTTCTTTTTCCCCTCTCTTTTCATTCTTTATTCCCTTACTAACCCTCAGACTTGTCTGTTGTGGTTTCATTGTGGCGCGCCCTCCCTTTCCTCTATCATTCTTTCTCCTTCTTTCAGGGTAAAGCGATAAAGTAGACCAACCATCTACACTATGACGATTTGGCGTACGAAGACAAGAAGAGGCGAACCCGTATCGAAGTCCCACCAATACCGAGGACGGAAGAGATCTTATTCGAAGTCGCCATCAACTTCATCGGAGAGGAAGCCGGCACGAAGGGCAAAGCGGAGCGAAAGCCCCGCTCAGTCCGAGCTGCTAGCTGAAGTCATCCATGAGCTTGCCATTACGCGAGCTCCAGAACCCTCTCGCTCCACAGAGGCAAAGCCTCCAGTTCCCGAGGAAGCCCACACTCGAGCACCCACCATGCTCGAGCTTATTTCAGCTATTGCGAATGGACGCGACGTCACCGGAGACTTCCCGTTCCAGGCGGAGGAAGATTCAAAAACGACTGTAGTGCCGAGAGAGTATCGACCAGCTGTCCAATTACTCCATCAGATGACCATGGCACTCTCGACGGACTACATCTTCAGTTCGGCGCAGCTGAGTCACGCAGATCTTGTCGCTCTTGACAATTTCATCCACAAGGACTTCTTCGAACAGGTTCAGGTTAAGTCGATCCATCCGCAGAAGAGGCAGGAGTTCGGAGATAGTTCCTCACAATTGAGCGCTCTACTCATTTCTGGCTCTATGGAAGGACTTGTGCGGATGACCGCAGATGCCACCAACTATCTGCAGGAACTGAGTCATAGGCCGCAGCCAGGTCCAGAAGATATTATCAACTGTATGGACATTCTCTTCACGAACATCTACAACATCAACTTCCGCCGATACGAAATCTTGAGAGAAGTCATGCGTGTGTTGTATCTGAGACCTGAGCAGATCCAGTCCAGACTTGATCTTTTGGCCAAGTATGACCTCACGTTTCGCAAGTTGGAGACTACCATCCATGCAGCGAACTTGATCGTAGCACAAATGTCAATTGTGCATGAGTGCTACCGTGTGGTTCTCAAGGAACAGCTGCAAGTCAGAGGTGTTGTAGACCCCATACTACTACCATTACCAACCGCAGTGACTCCAGCCGCACCGCAACTTCCGAAGCCACGGAAGAGGAAGACCAAACCGAAGCCACAGCCGGTACAGGCACCTCAACTTCCACCGCCACAGCCGCCACCTAGCATCCTGCAACACACGGTTCAGGAATTGCTTCAACGACCTTCTACTTCCACAGCATACTCCGACTTGCAAAGGGCACTCGAAGCCATCGTCCATCAGGAAGGTTCGACAACGTCATCAGTCCCTTCTACGCCCCGACAACGCCCTGGCGCCCCCCAGGATGGGGCCCCACCGCCCATTTCCCAAAGGCAACCTGAGCGGAGAGGACAGTCTAGGAGAAGAACTCCAGAACGGCGTGCAAGCCGACGGGCAGAGGAAACCACTCGTTGTCACTTTTGTATGGAACGACATTCGCCCTCAAGATGTGACGTCTATCGGCGACTGAGTAGGAAGATGGAGTTGAATGCGACGCGAGGAGGTTATTTCCTTTGTTGTGCCAGACATGCTGAGGAGGACTGTCCTCACCGCGGAAGGGAATGCAGGAGATGCAAATCCACGGAACACGAGACGTCCTTCTGCTTCGAGAACCCGCATGGAATCAATGACATTGGTCGCTTGGAGTATGGTTTGCATCTCGAGCAGTATAAGGCCTTGGCGGAAATGAACCGGCGAGGGGCAAAGGTCAAGAGATCGCCTCGCAGGTAAGTTGCCTTTCCCACACTATACGTTTACCTCATTTGTCTTTTCTTTCCCCAATTTACGGCCTTTGGGGTGAGCCTTAAGCTCACTCCTTTGTTTCTTGTTGTCAACTTTATTTTAGGTTGACACTATGGAGCACTCATGGAGAGTGCTGCCCTTTGGTTCTTCCCCACTGTGCTGATCTAGCCACAACTCACGGTTTTTTAGTTTTTCTCTTAGTTTTGCTTTGTTTTATATTTGTTTGTGTTGTTTTTGGCGGACCTTAAGTTCGCCTTATGTGTCGTTGTCAACTCTAGTTTAGGCTGACTACGATGCCCACACTCTGCGTCTATATCCGTTACCACAACTGTCGATTTTTGGGGCCACGGAGGGAGACCGTGTTGACTCTTTTTGGATTTGGGATTCCCCTCTTTTGCTCCTGACTTGACCCTGGGTTCTTTTGTGTCGCGAGGAAAACTCTCCCCCTCGCTATCTAAATTCTTCCCCCTGGCGTGAAAAACCGCGCCACGTAGGCAAAATTAAAACTTTTTGGTTTTTAATTCGTCGTCACCTGTCACCTTCACGCCAATGTCGAGCCGCTGAATGTCACGTCAACGAAGTCCACGTCAACGTCGTCATGGTCGTATGGTCCAGATGTCGATGCGCAAGTGTCTCAACGTCGTCGAGTCAATCGCCGTCGTCACCGCAACTGCCGTACCACAACCGCCGAAGAAGACCCACCAGATATCCAACGTAGTGCCCCCGACGACTCTTCTTGCCTACCCACGAGGCAGCCGGCTGTCAGCTGTCACCGCGACAGGAAGTAGGCCCGCGCGAATAATCTAGGGTTTCTTGACTCGTAGGTTGTTGTACGTTTAACTCGTAGGGTCGTAGGTGACGTGGTAGATCGAGAGCCTACCTCGGATTCTTTTTCTTGTTGCCCGGAGTGTCGCGGATTGCGCGACTTCTTCAAGGAGTCCGCTTCTCGTGCGCGAAGGGGTCCCAAAACGCCAGTCCTCGCGCGCTGCCCCGCCCTCTCGCTCGCTACTTATGCCGCAGCCTACCTTCAAACAGTCACGTACGCCACATGTGTCTACTCGCGAGCGGTCGGCTTCAACTCAGTCCAATTATCGATCGATGCTGCAGCGCCGTCTTACCAACTCACGCGAAGAACACCACCACGCATGGAGGACTGGCCCGTCGCCTCGAGGTAACCCGGTTGGTGCTTCTTGCTTGCCGCAGGGCAAAGGAGTACTTCCGCGGGGGGTTTTCTTTCTATCGGCCCCTAGGTAACATCTGGCCGGCGTGTTCTCTTCCCATTGTATTGAGTTGTTTGTGTGTTGGTGAAGATCCGGATAAATGGTGGGCACCTTTAGAGTCCTAGTGTTTTGATGCGAGTGTTGGGCTTAGGGCTTAGGCCTTAGCCCCAGGAATATCTATGTGCTGTTTATGTTTGTTGTGGTTTTACGATGTGTTGTGTCCTGGAAGGTTCCATCAGTCGGAGGACGGGCATGATCCATGGTAGTGCCCAAGTTGCTGAGAATCCACAACTGCCGACGGTGTGTGGGGCGGCTCGAGAAGCTGGCAGTTGAGATTGGGGGGTTAGGTTGGTAGCCTAGGGCCTCTGAGATGTATTGTGTATCCGTGTTTGGCAGGCCATAAGAGCGTGGCGCAAGCTAGCTACCCTTCCACACGTGTCGTTACTTCAATCACGGATGGCGTCCTCAGCTCCCCTCGCTGATGCAGGAGAGCACTTACCACTGACGTTGGGAGCTGGGGATCCCAATCCGCAACAATTAGGTTGCCCCATAAGTCTTTTCATTTCTGAGTTTTCGCTATAATAAGTCACACACTTCTTACTCTAAATAGACATTAGGATACTATTCGATAGAGCAAAGCAAGCTCTATAAGATGGAGTTTACGCTTTCGCACAAGCTTTGATCTATCTCGAGTTTTAAACCAAAATCTAAAAAGTTTCGGATGGCCAAAAAACCAAAAATTTTTCATATCTTGGTTCAAAAAGTCCTACAAACCTCAAACTCGCTCACGTATATACATTCCACATAAGACATTCATATGGCTGTTGCTGCATTTTTTTATCAGCTAGAAATCAAGAAACCGAAAATTTTCCTGTTTTTACCAAAGCGATGCTGTGCTGTTCTTACACTGACAGTTGTATACTACAAGCCCTTAGAAGTACAACTGTAATTTTTTAGCTCTATACAAGCTCTGGTTCCCGAGAAATGTGGATTTAAGCGTGAAAAACCCAAGTGAAGAAAGCTAAATTTGATATTTCTCGTGAACTAGAGCAAATAGAGAGCCAAAAATCTACTGCAGTACTTCTGAGAGCTTCTACTATGCAACTGCTAGTGTAAGAACAGCGCAGCATCACTTTGGTAAAAACGTGAAAATTTTTGGTTCCTTGATTTCTAGCTGATAAAAAAATGCAGCAACAGCACACATGAAGGTCTTATGTGGAATGTATATACGTGAGAGAGTTTGAGGTTTGTAGGACTTTTTTGAACGAAAATATAAAAAATTATCGGTTTTTGGCTTGGCCGAAACTTTTTAGATTTTGGTTTAGAACTCGAGATAGAGCAAAGCTTGTGCAAAAGCGTAAACGTCATCTTATAGAGCTTGCATTGCTCTATCGAATGGTATCCTGATGTCTATTTAGAGTAAGAAGTGTGTGACTTATCATAGCGAAAACTCAGAAATGAAAAGACTTGTGGGACAACCTAATATACAGGGTGTCCCAAAAAGATGTGCACACTGTTTGATTTTGAATAACTCTCTTATTATGAGGTCTTTCGAGAAGCGGTAAGCGCCATTTTGTAGGGCTGGCTTCAACTTAGATTGCAGTATGGAGCGAATCACCGATCGCTCTTCGTTACTGTAGAAATACGGTAGAAACTTGACAGAGGGTTTTGGCCATCAAAGGCCATATTTTGCCTCAGAAAGGAATCAAAACAGCCTGAAAACTTTTACACTAGGGCAATTAGAGTTGCTGATTCTAACTGTAAAGTTCCCAACCTATTATAATGTTTCACCGAAGAGTTATGCGAGGTAAGCAGTAGCGGCCATTTTCTCAATGTTCCTAAAAAGTGCGGCTACACCATTTAAAAAGCTTCGCAATCTTGAGAATAGTTGAGTATTGAACTCAGCGTCCCTAAAAACCCTATTACACAAGTTTTCACATCTATTTGAAAATTTTTGAAACGGCAGCTTTTTACACATTGACACCATATGTTCCAAGTTTCTACCGTATTCCTACAGTAACGAAGGGCGGTCAATGATTCGCTCTATACTGTAAATCTAAGTTGAAGCCAGTTCTACAAAATGGCGCTTACCGCTTCTCGAAAGACCTCATAATAAGAGAGTTATTCAAAATCAAACAGTGTGCACATCTTTTTGGGACATCCTGTATATATTAGGTCGTTTCAAAAGCAATTTTGCTTTTTTCAAACGAGCGCCACATTTGATGGAACAAAGGTTTCTAGGAGATCTTGGAGGCATTCGATGCAGAATTTCATTCTCTTTCTAATGGTTATAAAAATGTTGCAAAACAATCAATGAGCTTTCGGAAAATAACCAAAACTTGCGACCCATGCTTTTTAAATTGGTCAAGTTTCACAATTTTTTAAAACTTTCATATCAATCCTCAGAAGAAGTTCAAGTAACGATTCGACAGAGTAAACCTCATAGAATACAGTGCTACTTTTTTCTCTTTCTCATAGCTCGCCGTAATTTTTTAAAAGATTTTTTAATAGAGCCATCGGATTTTGGCAGGCCCACCTCAGCCACAATCGCAGCAAACATCATAATTTTTCGGAATTTGAGACTACCAAGACTGTACTATGAATAAGCACTAACTTTGCAAAGCAAGTGAGGGTTTACGGGTTCGAAATATCAAATTTCGTGATTTTCAGGTACAGCATGAGGCTCCTTGAAAAAATGAATTGTGATGATTTTATCCCCGAAAACCAAAAGAATCGGAAACAAAAACCACCTGTTAGAAAGAGGAGAAGATGCTGCGTCGAATAGTGGCCGAGCTGCTCTTCCTTTGATGTTCTACGAGGATTTAACTGCCCAAGTATGAAATTTCGGTAGCATCAGTTAAAATTCTGTTAAAATTGTATGACAAGCTACGGAAGGGATAAAAAAGTAATTTTGCATTCTATATGGTTTGCTCTATCGGACAGTTACTTGAACTTCTTCTGAGGTTTGATGTGAAAGTTTTAAAAAATTGTGGAACTAGACTATCTCAAAAAGCATGGGTCGCAGACTTTGGTTATTTTCTGAAAGCTCATTGACGGTTTTGCAACACTTTCACAACCATTAGAAAGAGAATGAAATTCTGCATCGAGTGCTTCCAAGATTTCTCAGAAACCTTTGTTCCATCAAATGTGGTGCCCGTTTGAAAAAAGCGAAATTACTTTTGAAACGACCTAATATATACAGGGTGTCCCAAAAAAATGTGAACACTGTTTGATTGTTAATAACTCCCTTGCTTTCATGTCCTTCGCCGAGATTGAGGCACCATTCTATAGAGCGAGGTATAACTTAGATTTACAGTATGGAGCGAATCATCTACCGCTCTTCATTACTGTAGGATTACGGTAGGAACTTGGACAAGAATTTCAGGCTATTGAAGGCAACACTCTGCCTCGGAACAAGACCAAACAAGCCAAAAACTTCTATACTACGGTAATGGAAGCCGCTGAATTCGAATATGAAATTTCCACTTTACTGTGATGCCTCTTTCCAAGGTTATCCCAGGTAAACCGAAATAATGAATTTCCAGCATTTGTCAGAAATGTGAATACACCTTCAAAAAAGCTAAAAACATTCATAAGAAGTTGTGTAATGGAATCAGCGTGCGCAAAAACCCCGGTACACGATTTTTCAGATTTTTTGGAAAAAATTTTGTCAAATGGCATATTTCACTGTAGATCCACATGCTAGAAGTTCATACCGTAATCCTACAGTAACGAACAGCGATCGGTGATTCGCTCCATACTATAAATCTAAGTTGAACCTCGCACTATAGAATGGTGCCTCAAGTTCGGCGAAAGACGTGAAAGCAACGAAGTTATTAACGATCAAACAGTATTCACATTTTTTTGGGACACCCTGTATATATACAGGGTGTCCCAAAAGTAAGTACACACTTTTCAATCGTTAATATCTCTCTCCCCATTACGTCTTTTTCTGCCATTCAAATACCATTCTATAGAGGAAGCTTCAACTTAGATTTACAGTGTTGAGCGAATAACCGATCGCTCTACTGTAGGATTACTGTAGGAACTTCGACAAGGATTTTAGGCCAATAGAAGCCATAATCTGCCTCGAAACAAAACCAAACAAGCCAAAAACTCTTACACTATGGTAATGGAAGCCGCTGACTTCAAATATGAAATTTACACTCAACTGTGATGCTTCTTTTCAAACTTATCCTACGTGAACCGTAATAGCCGAATTCCCAGTATTTGTCAGAAATGTGATTAGACCGTCAAAAAAGCTGAAAACACTCTTAAAAAGTTGTGTAATGGAATTAGCGTGCGCGAAAACCTTAGTAAACAAATTTTCAGATTTTTAGAAAAAAAGTTTTGTTAGTTGGCATATTTCACAATGGTTCCATATGCTGGAAGTTCTTACCGTAATCCTACAGTAACGAAAAGCGATCGGTGATTCGTTCAACACTGTAAATCTAAGTTGAAGTCTCCCCTACAGAATGGCACTTGAACGGCCACACAAGACCCATTGGGAAGAGAGATATTGACGATTGAAAAGTGTGTACTTACTTTTGGGACACCCTGTATATATTAGGTTGGTCCGAAAGTTCTGTCCCACCATTTTCAAAAAATCGTAACTTCTTCCTAACATAATGTTTTTGCAAGAGTAAAACCGCATTAGAAAGAGCAATTCATGAACTTTCTAAAACTGAATTGGCTGCTTTTAACTAAGCTCTGAATGCAGAGATAAAATTGGGGGAAGGAGTTCATTTCAATTTCGGGATTCTTAAGCAAGCCCGTTAGAAAATCCAAAAGTGTGCCATAAAATCCAAAACAGCCAGTATTCTAGGTTTTTTTGATCCCCTTTTTCCAACTGAGCAAAATTTGCGCTGATCGAGCTCTTTTGAAAGAATTAATGATTTTCAAAAAAAATGCCAAAAAATCAGCTTCTTAATTTAATATTTTGACATTTTTTTTCAAAAAAATCATAACTTTTCGAAGAACAGCTAGATCAACGCGAGCTTTGCTCAGCCAAAAAGAGGGGGTGAAATAGTCTAGGATAGTGGCTGTTTGGGATTTTATGGCACACTTTTGGATTTTTCAACGGGCTTGCTTAAAAATTTTGGAATTGAAATAAATTCCTTTCCTCAATTTTATCTCTGCATTCAGAACTTGATGAATAGCAGCCAACTCAGTTTCAGAAAGTACATAAACTGCTCTTTCTAATATTGTTTCACTCTTGCAAAAACATTGTGTTAGGAAGAAGTTATGAGTTTTTGAAAATGGTGGGACAGAACTTTCGGACCAATCTAATATATTAGGTCGTTCCGAAAGTTCTTTCCGTTTTTTCAACTTGTCATAAAAACACGTGGAATGAAGCTAGGGAAACGCTTCAGGCACTATCCGATGCATCCTTTTTTCCTCTTTTTAGACGATATATTTCTGTGCTCTTGTGGTCAGTGAGATAATGGCCGAAATTTCGAACCCATGGTTTTTACCATGTCTAACTTTGGCAATTTTTCACAATCTTCTTTCTTGACTTTTGGGAAAGCTTTGATAGCAGTCAGATAGAGTAAACAAAGTGCAATCTAATGGAATTTTTTGGCAACTTTAACTGGCTTCTTGATATTTTTTGAGATAACTTTTCCAGAAGTCTTCACTTTTTCGAAGTCACAAAGCACACAAACGCTCCAAACATTAAGAAATCTTCGGATTTCGACACTTTCAAAAGTCATTTATGATTGTACACTATTTTTACAAAGTAACTGATTGTTTATCGCCCCGAAATTTGAGATTTCGCATTTCACGTGTACACCCTTAGACAGGTTCAAAATCAAGAATTATGGAAATTTTATCGCCAAAAACTCCCACAAATTGGAAAGAAAAATACTCAGAAGAAAGAGGAAGAAAAGGTGCATCGAATGACACCTTAGTTGTGCGCCGTTTCATGTTCTATGGTTCTTTACATCACCAAAAGCGGAATTTGATAGCATCAGAAAAATAATTCTAAAAAATTTTTAAGGCTGGCTATAGATGCCAAAAAATTCCATTAAATTGCACTTTGTTTACTCTATCTGACTGTTATCAAAGCTTTTCGATAAGTTAGAAAAGAAGATTGTGAAAAATCGCCAAGTTAGACATGGTAAAAACCATGGGTTCGAAATTTCGGCCATTATCCCACTGACCACAAGAGCTAGCGGCAGAGAAATATAACAGCTGAAAAGAGGAGGAAAAGATGCATCGGAAAGTCCCTGAAGCGTTTCCCTAGCTTCATTCCACGTGTTTTTATGACAAGTTGAAAAAACGGAAAGAACTTTCGGAACGACCTAATATATATATATATATCAGTGGCGGTCCGAGAAATTTTTTTCGGGGGGGGGGGGGACAAAAAATTTTTCTTAAGAAGGTGCGTGGCGTTAGCCACGCACTCCGAAAAAATTTTTGGGGTGCTTCTCACAATTTTTCCGGGTCCCCGACCCCTAAAATCTGGAAATAGGGGGCGTGGCGTCAGCCACGCCCCCGAAAAAAATTTTTTTATAAGGCTAAAATGAATTTTTAAAAATTTTCAAAAATTATTTTAATTATTTTCAATACAACCCATATAGTAAGTTTCAAAATTTTCGCGACCCCTTCTCGGGGGGGGGGGGGGCGCACCCCCCCCCCCCCTCGGTCCGTCATAAAGATCTAACAAATTTGCCTTGAGCTTGACATGTGAAGAGAGTTTTATCTGACAAGAAAATAAGGAATATAACTTTTTTTATGCATCATTTGTTTTACTTTTTCCACGCTGATCCATGTTTTTTTTTATCTGAATGCAGCATTCAGCCGGCGCCAAACAATAGCTCTTAGGTTCGAACATGCTTTTACTGCTCTATCTTTCTTTGTAGTGAGAAGCAAGTTAGCACGCAGTGATCGAACAAATAATCAAATAAGTAAAAACATTTGCTCTGCTCTTGTAGTCCTTGTGCTTTACTTATTTCTTCCATATACTACAAAAGTAACTTTTTACATTTTAATGTCGTGTAAATTGAGCTAAATTGGATACGTTGTTCTCACGCTTCTCGTTCAAATGTATGGGATCTGGCCTTAACTGCTACTTTGTCATTTCTGGCGAAGAAACAATTATCAACTTTACCGGTAATCTACTTTCATTAAAACTAATTTTAATAATAATATGTACGTACTTGAATATCTAACTCTGCCAATTTTCTTCCCTCAGAATTAATTCTTAGCATTCTCTCTCTCTCGTGACCTGCTGGCTACCGATCAACATTCGTGATTGCATGTTTCGATTATAGTTATACCAGTCCGAAGCGCCGCTTCGCTGCGCTTTGGACTGGTATACGCAAATTTTGTGCAGCGTTTTGCTCTCCGACCCCTTTGCTTCCCCCGTCCTCTCACCTCCTTTTTACCCAGGAGCAAGCGCTCAAACCCGACAATCTTTTATCAGCCATGTACTTCCCACTTAGGCCCTGTTTCACACTGAAAGATCCTCTTCCCCCCCCCCCCTTCCCCACCTGCCCTATGACCTCCAGTCCTCCCTCAAAAGTTCTTACTAACATGGGAATGGTCAGAAGTCGAAGTGGCCAATCCAAGCAAGCTGCCTACAATTCAATGCGCGTTGTACGCTGGTTTCCAATCTGTATTCCACATCTGCTTAGCGACTTTGTGGACGAAGTTATGAGCAGTTTTATTGCGAGAAAACCGTACGCAAAAATTGCGAAATTGGGCACACCGTTGCACTTTCAGTTCACCATTGGGCTTTAAAAGTGTTAAGTAACCTAGCTGCGTGGTTGGCCCAGCATTTAGCCGAACATGGCTCTGTACTGCTAAAAATATGCTTTTCATACACGATTTCTTAGCAAATTAACGGCCTTCAACCGCCAACTTCGCCCACAAAGGCGCGCAAATGTGGAATTCAAATTTGAAGTCAGAATTTTATGCTGCACCTAGTAGTATGCAGCTTGTCTAAGCTAGCTTGCCCATAGATTTCTGACTATTCCCGTGTCAGGCTACTCTTATCTCTTTTCGAAATTAAAGTAGCGGAAAGTTCGGATTGACATCCTCGAAAATTAGCCAACATAACTACCAAATCTAGAGTTTTTCAAATTCAAACACTTTCTGTTTCTCTTCCAAAGTATTTTTGATAGAAGCGTCAGAACTCCTCCTCCACTTCAAAAAATTTTACATCGAAATTCTAATTGTGTTTTATAAGGGCTTCCCAAACTGTCCAGCATCCTTGCAATTTATACAGAAGTGCTTCAAAATCCGTTCAATTTTCAGGTTATCTTATTAATAACATATAAGATTTTTGAAAGGCGCGAATTTTTTATTTTTCTGAGGCCACAGTGGGAGCTATGATGGACTAAAATGCAACCTTTAACACCTTTTGAATAGTAAACATTTGCAGAATGAATGATGTTTGTGAATACCTTTTGAATGGTATGGTACAATTCTCCGGGATCTAAAGGTTTAACTGAGGAATTCGTGTCAATCTCTGATTTCTTGCACAGAGTCGACAATGTTTTATAGAGAAATTTCGCGAAGTACTTTCCAACAAAGTGTTGCACGATCAAGGCTGTGCTTGAATTACTGCTAAAAACAGAATAAATTCGATGAATGAGCAGACGTGAAATTCGAATTATTGCAACTGTTCTGCCGAAATACCTGACAATTTTAAACGAAATTCTTATTGAAAAATTATAAACAGAGATTGTCTGAAGAAAGTAAAAGTATTTGCGAGAAATTTTCAAAGCAGATTTAGCGCAGTTTCTCTGAAGTAAAGATAATTACTAAGCATTTTATGCAGGAATTCTGATAACTTCAACTTTCTTGCTGAGATATATTAGCGAAAAAATAGAAAGCAGAACCATCGAACAAAGACATGGCGCAACTGCTCTAGGATGAGAAAACATATTAAGCACTCGAGAAATGAATTATGGGAGACCGCAACATGCTGAAATATCTGACCTTTCTGAAAAGCTATGATGCACTTCGAGCTAAACGCTCCAGCGTAGAAGTACAAAAGCTTGAGATGTCAAAAAAAAATGAAAATAAATCTTCTAACAATAATGTGTTGGTAGCACTTGTTGAAACTAAAAAATGCTAATTGTTCGATAGAAATCTTGTAAGAGTTTGTGCTTAAATCAAAGGATTGGAAAGCAAATATTCTAAAGACGGATTCGTTGCAATTTTCTGTACGAACTCATCAGAGGTTTTGGAATAAATCAAATATAAGGGAATCATCCTAATAAGTTGCTTCTTGCAAAGTTATTGTGGAACGAAATGTGCAGATTTTTGGTTCATGGAATATTGCATCTACATCTGCAATCTTTTGAAGTAATTGAAGGAATTTGACGGTTCAAGAGAAATGGAAACTAACTGTTCTACATTAATCGAAATTGAATTGCTATAAACGGCTCGAACTATACGGAAGCTAGCTTGTCTAGTGATTGCACTTTTTGGGTCATGCCACTTGATCAACATTGTCTGGGACAGGCATCATTGCCATGAGTCATCAACTCGGTAATCTCGCACCGGCACAGAACGATGGTCGGTTGTTTACACCTCTGCCGCGAGCGATGACGTCAGATGGGGGTGCTTGCGCTTTATATATAGTATGATGATTTATCACAGAATTTTTTGTTTTATATGATATTAAGATAAAATGCTAAACGCTAGGATTGTCTTGAAATGCTGATATAAATACCTATAAAAAATAATAAAGCCCCAAACTTCTGATGGAAAATCATCAGGCTCCCTTTTGTTTCAGCCCGAGGGGATCGAAGAATTTGCATTTATTCCTCGAAACTTTTAGCAAGGTACGAATGCTCGATCTAATTATTTTGAGTACGTAGAGCTAATTTATATTTTGGACTAAAAATTGTGTAGCTGTTTGAAAGATTAGGAGATTTACTCTTATTTCCTAACCCGTTCCCTGGACGTTGTAAGTGCAGATGTTTGTTCGCCCAAATTTGGTCTAGTTTTTCATAGCTTCAATGATGGTTTTGTTGAAATTAATTTATAAGTCATCCTTATATGTACAGCTAATTGTAATTTTAGTGCCTGTTCTGACCAATTTTCTTAGAGAATCCGCAGATTTCCAGATTTAACATCTGCGGACAAAATTGGATAAAATCGGATAAAGCCTGATAAAATTTCGAATGTCACGGTTACAAACTGGATTATTTACATTATTTACCTTTGCGAAAAAAATCATTGAGTCCAGCAATTTGTTTATTTATATCAGATATAAACATTTTTTCTCTTATCCTCAATCTACCATCATACCTTTGATAGTCTAGAGACAGGGCGTTAAAAGTGAAGATTGTTTGAACATCTGACGTCACAAGTAGTGAAGGTGTTCAAAGAAAATTAGAGAAGAGAAAATGAGTAAAATAGATATAAAAAGCAAAAGAAACGGCTGAAAACCGGATAAAAACGCTGCAATGAGATTTGAAATCTTTCATTTGGCGGCTTTTCAAAGTGCAAGTTTTCGCTCCAGGACCAGCCATGCGCAACACGGGTTTTGATTTTGATGCGTCCTTTGAATTTTTACCCCCGCATTGACGTTCTTGTTTCCTGGGACGTTGTCTGGATTGTTGCGCTTATCGTTCTGAGCAACAATCTCCAAGCTGGAAAAAAATCGATGCGAAAGCACTGAAACAGAAACAAGATAAAGAAAAACGCACTTTTTACGATTTTTCGCAAAAAATTCCACTATAATCGAAGAGATAAGGGCTGGGTGGTTGTCTGCATTATAAACAGACAAATATAGAATGTACGAAAAAACCACGTGAGTTAAACTAGGAAAAAAACAAGAGATTTACGAAAACAAGGTTTTTGCCGGATTTCTCGATCAGATCAAAAAATGTGGTTATGGGACGTTGTCAGCGTGAAAGTAGAAATCAAGAGCTTCAAAATGATATATAGCTTGCTAAATTTGGGTTTGAAACAGCGAAGAAAAGGGTATCAGAGCCAAATGCCCCGCTCCCCGCGTTTGGGGTAGCGAGGTAGCGCGCAGCGCGCGGAGACGCAGACGAGCAGCGGAGACAGACCAGAGCACGGGGCATTTGGCTCTGGTAGTAGATCGTCGCGAGATCTCAACAAAACCCTGCAACATTATATATCATTCTGATCGTCATGACACGGTGAGGAGCACTGCCAACGTCCCAAGCTGTGAAAATCACTCATTAACGAGGTAGACCAGCGTTTTTGCGCGCGATCCTCTGCGCAAGATTTGAGCGCAGTTTCTCATTTTTATGTAACTCCAGTAGCTTTCTTAAACTTCTGAAAATCAATTTCGGTCAATCGAGAGGTTAGCTGAGAAATTGTGTCCTGAATTCTGGCGAAAATTTCACAAAAACCTTCTTTTTAACGTAAAAAAGGCAACGAAGACGCAAGTTCTCGGTTTCGCTCAAATAAGCTAAAGATATTATTCCCTATATTTGTTTCATCAACTTTCGTTCCAATATAGTCAGGATAATTACATTCGGGCTTTGTCCTTCTGTTTTTCCAGGTGAAGGTTGTGTCCCCTCATAGCCCTCAAAGTGAAGGCTGCCAGAATACGTGGTTCTATGTATCGAGGGTATGTCTACATTGATCATCGGTATATAGTTAAGAAAATACGAAGAGCGCCGCGAATTTGTGACCGTAACTGGCATGGCGCGGGCGACGCACTATGCTCTTGGATTCTTCTTGAGTTTAACAAGACGTTTGGAAATTTCGGCAGTTGGTCACTCCTGATGTTGAACTGAAAAAATTGAAAATCGTGCCTTTGTTGTGAAGACAGACGATCTTTTCGCTATTCAAATTCTATAGGAGCTATTTGCTAATCAAATTCGCCTTATGCGGAAAGTTCCTTTTTACTCCAAGTTCCGCTTTTGCGTCGCTCATAATTTTTTTCACCAACCTTCATTTGTACAACATTTGTAGAAATCAATGCGTGCTAGGGCCAATTTTTTAAAGCTCCTTAGCAGTTATTATTCCCACGATTTTTGGGAAAGAAGTGTCTTATAAACTTTATATTCTGACAGTTCACTGAAATATGATGTTATATAAGATAACCCTCTTGCATTCCAGCTGACGCCAACTAACAAGGCTGGAGTGTTGAACTCAGTTGTCGACTATTCCATTCTTCTTCGGAGTATCTCTGATTGGTCAGATGAACGTGGTAGCTGCTATTGTCAGTTTCTCTCGCTACCGTATCCCTAATATGGTATTTTCAAACTACAGTTCAATATGCCGTAGTTGTATTAGGTTGTCCGGAAATTAATGCCCGTTTTGAATTTCAACCGTAACAAGTCATGCACTTCTCACTTCTAAATAGGTTGCAAGGTACCATTCGATAGAGCAAAGCAGGCTCTACAAGATGGCTATTTTGATTTTGCAACAGCTCTCATCTACCTCAAGTTTTGAGCCAGAAACTAAAAAGATTTAACTGCCCGAAAAATTGAGAAAAATCGTAATTCAGTTCATAAAAAAAACCTACAAAAATTCTAATTTGTTCACGTAGATACTATTCACATAAGACATTTATACACGTATATACCTTTGCCATATTTTTTCTCCGTTGGGAACCAAGAAACCGGAAATTTTCGTGCATTTGCTAAACTGGTGTTGTGCAGCTCCCACATAGGTAGTTGTGTACCACAAGTCTGTAGAAGTACAGACTTGAATTTTCAGCTTTCTACAAGCCTTAGTTTTCGAGAAATACCGCGTATAGCTTTCCCTAGTTAGGTGTCCCAAACTAAAATTCAAATTTTTGGAGAACTAAAGCTTGTAAAGAGTTGAGAATTTGCGTTTGTACTTCTACAGGTTTGTAGTATACAACTACTTATGTGGGAGCTGCACAACACCACTTTGGCAAATGCACGAATATTTCCGTTTTCTTGATTCCTAACAGAGGAAAAAATACGACAAAGGCGTATATAAATGTTTTATGTGATAGTGTTTACGTGAGCAAGTAAGAATTTTTGTAGGATTTTTATGAACGTTACGATTCTTTTCGATTTTTCGGGCTGCTGAGTTTTTTTAGTTTTTGTTTCAAAACTCGAGGTGAATGAGAGATGTTGCAAAAGCAAGATGACCCTCTTGTAGAGCTTGCTTTGCTCTATTGAATGGTACTTTGCAACCCATTTGGAAATGAGAAGTGTATGACTTATTGCGGTTGAAATTCAAAACGGGCATTAATTTCCGGACAACCTAATACTTACAGGCAAGTCCATACTTGTGTAATAGATTTTTCGTAATTACTTTTTAGTAGCACATGCATTTCCTTTCTCGACAATGATCCTGAATTTGATTTTGATTTTCAGCGAGAAAACACAAAATATGCACCTGTTAACGTTTTTGCAATTTTCCAGAAACAGCTTTTCCCGAATTCAAGTTTTTGAGGAACTAGTCTGTGGTTGAACCTACATCTATAGTCAATTTTCAGAAGTATATTAGCTTACTATAGATGGTTATGCATCGTTGTAGCTGCTTTACTCTTTATAATGGTAGTGTAACTCATTTGTCAAAGACTGTGTTCATCCTTTCAGTAGAGCAACGACTGTACCTTAGACTAATATCAAACGTAAGTAGATTATGTTATAACAAGCTTCAATCAGCTAAAGATGTCTCGAAGATGATAGTGTAATTACTACGACTTCGTCATGTATGTTTAGATGATGTTTCGATGTTTAGCCCAGCACCCATTTTGAACTTGCTGTAATTAGAGTACAACAGCACTCTAGCAAACCCAGACGTTAATATAATTGTCACTATGGTCTAGAACAAGTCATTCTGTCGTGAGTGTTGTACTAACAAAAGTATATGGCGCCTTGAAGCAAATAAAAACCGCATTGAAAAATGTTCTCAGATCTTTATCGTAACCACAAGACTAGGCGAGATGATTGGATAAAATCAATAACTAATCTACTTAACAGTCTAGTCTACTCAGCACGACTTCATAAAGGTTCCTCCTTTAGCGCAAGCACACGGTTAGGTTGCTGGCTGTCTACCGCGGCACGGAGGCAAAGCTGTCTACCGTGGCACGAAGGTGCTCTACATCCACGCATTTTGAAAGGCCGTTGCAAAGACTCCACAGTTTTGTGTGGGTGAGAGGAGGCTTTAGTCTCAAGATGAGCGCAGGTTGTAGTCGCGAGATTCATATTCGTTAGTTTTCTGCGTCTGATAGAGCTTTATTCCAAGGTTAACTTTCAAAATGTCCGAGACACCTTCAGACTTCACAACTGATGGCAGCTTTGTTGCTAGCACAGTCAGGCTCCGCTATCGATTTCGACGTATGTCCCTCCGGATTCTAGGCTTGTTCGCAACGGCTGGCGATTCCACTAGCCAAACGCATGAGCACCTCTGCGGGTGTCCATCAATGGACGATTCCCGCTGAAAGGCAAGCTTGTCAGGGGTGATTTCTTGAAATCAGACATGATTTTAGAAACTCTGGTTTTTAGAGGACCCGAATTTGAAGCTCTAACTCCAGTTTACCAACAAAAACACATTATAAACACGATTAGTGCATAAACCTGTGTACACACAGTTTCAAGTTTTATAACACAATCTCCATGTACAAAAAGATAAACAACAAGTTTCTCTAGAACGCACAATCATTATTGAGCCACTAAGATGATGTGCACCTTAGCCCTAAGGCTTACCTCCCGCGATCCCAGTCGCGCCGCAAGATTCCAACTCACACAAGCGCTTCCTCTCTGCATGAGGAGCCTGGACCAGAGCCCGGCACGCGTTGTTTTGGAGGTTTTTAGAAAACGAAGTCCCCCATGACTTCACGAGAATTTACAAAGCCCCTCTCGACGTGAACATTTTATTCAACCAAAATAGCAACAAAAAAGCGAAAAAAGCGCATCTTGAGGTATGCAATATAACAAAAAAGCAAAAAGAAAACATTTCGAGTCGATTAAAAGCTATGCCATTGGGTATAGTACCATTTCGATGCTGGGAATGTCGAAAATCTCTTAGGCCAACCAAATCTGTAGCGTCAACAATCCTGCGATGCATTTTTCGCCACGTATTTCAAAGGACACTGCAAGTGATTGGAGCGCGATATTTATCAACGCGTAGATTTATACTACTTTTGAATCAAAAAACGGGAGAGGCAACGGTTTGATCCGCTCTCTTCACTATATGATAGCTTTTTGACAGTTCTAATCGTCCAAATCAAAAAGGTCCAAAACTTATGTGAACTCTCCGATATTTACGCTCCGAACCAACCCAGTTGGTTTGGTAGTTGGTCTAAAAACCAACAAATTCGAGAACGGATATTAGGACACATAAGTCTTGGGAACTTTTTACATAACATAGTTTGGAGTAATATTGTATACACATAGCCCAAATTCGGAGCCATGTGATTGTTTGTGCGCTGTAAACAAGCCATTTGTTTGTTTGAGCCTTGCATTTGAAATTCGCGCGCTTGCGAAAGAACACGTTCAACTCGTGAAACCTGACATGTTCGTCGTGTTTTTTTGGCGCTTCCTCCAGGACCTCATAAAAACGATGTCCCCGTTGCTTCCAACTCTAAAAACGAAGTCCAGTTTGACTCCAAAGCATCGGTACCGGGCCCTGGCCTGGACAAGTGTTTCTATTGCAATCCTTGTCGAAACCAATATTAACAGGTAGATACTATATGTTCCATCTTGTTTGCTGCGTGAAAACCGTCAAGCGCTGAGAAGAGTTCGTCCAAGGAGGCATCCCGTTAGAGAGAGAATGGCGAACGGCCCGCCCTCCTTGAACAAACTCTCCTCAGGCCTTGACGTGTTTTCACATGCAAACAAAATGGAACACATAGTGTCTAGCGGCTAATGCTTGGTTTCGACACGGATAGCATTAGGAGCATTCATCCACGGTTCTTACAATGCCTCAAAAATGGTGTGTTTTGAAAAACGACTGCCAAATTTGGAATCAGCGCCATGAAGAGGCTTGGATAAGGCGAAAAAAGAGAATCGAGATTTTGCCTTGACGCTGCCTTTAAGTGTTAGGTTGTTGCGTAAGTTTTGTTACACTTTGAATTCTTATGGCAATAAGTCATGCACCTCATATTCTTTACAGGTCTCCAGGGTACCATTATATAGCGCAAAGCAAGCTTTACAAGATGGTATTTAAAAGTTTGCACCAGCTCCGAACCACCGTAAATTTCCATCCAAAAACTGAGCCGTGCTGAAGGCTTGAAAAATTGCGAAAAAATTCATATCTTTGTTTAAAAAAATTCCACAAATCTCCAACTTTCTCATAAAAATTGCACACTATATCATACAATCACATCTGCTGTATTTTTTCCTCATCTCGAAATCGAGAAAATGAAAATTTACTTGGTTTACAAAAACGAAGCTATACTGTTTCTATTCTTGTAGCTGTATAATACACGTCCTCAGAAGTATCACCGTAAATTTTCAGCTTTCGAGAAGCCGAAATTTAGTTTTCGAAAATTGCCTAATTTAGTATTGAACACCCAAGTGAAAGAAAGCTAAATTCTGTATTTTTCGAAAACTAGGACTTTTGAAAAGCTGAAAATTTACGATTATACTTCTAAAGGCTTGTGGTATACAGCTACATGAATAAAACAGCATAGCTCCGTTTTTGTAAAAACAAAAAAATTCATTTTCTCGATTTCTAGATGAAGAAAAAATACAGCAAAAGCAAATGTGAGTGTATGATATAGTGTGCATTTTTTATGAGCAAGTTGGAAATTCGTAAGATTTTTTGAAGAAAGATATGAATTTCTCGCGATTTCTTGAGCCTCCTAGGACTCAGATTTTGGAATACCAACTTACGATGGGTCGGAGCTGGTGCGAACTTTTGCACACTTTTATGTAGAGCTTTTTTCTCTTTCGAATGGTATCTTCAAAGCCTGTAAAGAATATGAGGTACATGAGTCATCGCCGTAAGACTTCAAAGTGTAAGAAGACATATGTAACAACCTACTATTACTAAAATATTATCCTACTCTGCCTATTTTGTTGAACGGTAAAAATCTCGATTTCGACAGAATTTCAGCCACAGAAAATACCTTTGCTCCCAGAACAAAGACCCAGCATGGAAGCTGTGGTCTCGCTGGTTGAGCTCCGGTAGGCCTTTTATCTGGCCAGTTTTTGGAACGAAAAGTTTTGTTTTCCCCCACAATTTTCACCAAAAACGGTAAAAATCTCGATTTCGACAGAATTTCAGCCACAGAAAATATTTTTGCTCCCAGAACGAAGACCCAGCATGGAAGCTGTGTTCTCGCTGGTTGAGCTCCGGCAGGCCTTCTATGTGGCTGACCAGTTTTTGGGACGAAAAGTTTCGTTAAATGGTAAAAATCTCGATTTCGACAGAATTTCAGCCACAGAAAATACCTTTGCTCCCAGAACAAAAACCCAGCATGGAAGCTGTGGTCTCGCTGGTTGAGCTCCGGCAGGCCTTCTATGTGGCTGACCAGTTTTTGGAACGAAAAGTTTTATTAAACGGTAAAAATCTCGATTTCGACAGAATTTCAGCCACAGAAAATACCTTTGCTCCCAGAACAAAACCCAGCATGGAAGCTGTGGTCTCGCTGGTTAAGCTCCGGCAGGCCTTCTGTGTGGCTGACCAGTTTTTGGAACGAAAAGTTTTGTTTTCCCCCACAATTTTCACCAAAAACGGAAAAATCTCGATTTCGACAGAATTTCAGCCACAGAAAATACCTTTGCTCTCGGATGAAGACCCAGCATGGAAGCTGTAATCTCGCTGGTTGAGCTCCGGCAGGCCTTCTATGTGGCTGACCAGTTTTTGGAACGAAAAGTTTTATTAAACGGTAAAAATCTCGATTTCGACAGAATTTCAGCCACAGAAAATACCTTTGCTCCCAGAACAAAAACCCAGCATGGAAGCTGTGGTCTCGCTGGTTGAGCTCCGGCAGGCCTTCTGTGTGGCTGACCAGTTTTTGGAACGAAAAGTTTTGTTTTCCCCCACAATTTTCACCAAAAAAGGTAAAAATCTCGATTTCGAGAGAATTTTAGCCACAGAAAATACCTTTGCTCTCGGATGAAGACCCAGCATGGAAGCTGTGTTCTCGCTGGTTGAGTTCCGGCAGGCCTTCTATGTGGCTGACCAGTTTTTGGGACGAAAAGTTTAAAAATCTCGATTTCGACAGAATTTCAGCCACAGAAAATACCTTTGCTCCCGCAATGAAGACACAGCATGGAAGCTATGGTCTCGCTGGTTGAGCTCCGGCAGGCCTTCTATGTGGCTGACCAGTTTTTGGAACGAAAAGTTTTATTAAACGGTAAAAATCTCGATTTCGACAGAATTTCAGCCACAGAAAATACCTTTGCTCCCGCAATGAAGACATAGCATGGAAGCTATGGTCTCGCTGGTTGAATTCCGGCAGGCCTTCTATGTGGCTGACCAGTTTTTGGAACGAAGCCTCCTATGTGGCTGACCAGTTTTTGGAACGAATAGTTTTGTTAAACGGTAAAAATCTCGATTTCGACAGAATTTCAGCCACAGAAAATACCTTTGCTCCCGCAATGAAGACACAGCATGGAAGCTGTGGTCTCGCTGGTTGAGCTCCGGCAGGCCTTTTATGTGGCTGGCCAGTTTTTGGAACGAAAAGTTTTGTTTTCCCCCACAATTTCCACCAAAAACTGTAAAAATCTGATTTCGACAAAATTTCAGCCACAGAAAATACCTTTGCTACCAGAACGAAGACCCAGCATGGAAGCTGTGTTCTCGCTGGTTGAGCTCCGGCAGGCCTTCTATGTGGCTGACCAGTTTTTGGAACGAAAAGTTTTATTAAACGGTAAAAATCTCGATTTCGACAGAATTTCAGCCACAGAAAATACCTTTGCTCCCGCAATGAAGACACAGCATGGAAGCTATGGTCTCGCTGGTTGAGTTCCGGCAGGCCTTCTATGTGGCTGACCAGTTTTTGGGACGAAAAGTTTAAAAATCTCGATTTCGACAGAATTTCAGCCACAGAAAATACCTTTGCTCCCAGAACAAAGACCCAGCATGGAAGCTGTGGTCTCGCTGGTTGAGCTCCGGCAGGCCTTCTATGTGGCTGACCAGTTTTTGGGACGAAAAGTTTCGTTAAACGGTAAAAATCTCGATTTCGACAGAATTTCAGCCACAGAAAATACCTTTGCTCCCAGAACAAAAACCCAGCATGGAAGCTGTGGTCTCGCTGGTTGAGCTCCGGCAGGCCTTCTGTGTGGCTGACCAGTTTTTGGGACGAAAAGTTTCGTTAAACGGTAAAAATCTCGATTTCGACAGAATTTCAGCCACAGAAAATACCTTTGCTCCCAGAACAAAAACCCAGCATGGAAGCTGTGGTCTCGCTGGTTGAGCTCCGGCAGGCCTTCTGTGTGGCTGACCAGTTTTTGGAACGAAAAGTTTTGTTTTCCCCCAATTTTCACCAAAAACGGAAAAATCTCGATTTCGACAGAATTTCAGCCACAGAAAATACCTTTGCTCTCGGATGAAGACCCAGCATGGAAGCTGTAATCTCGCTGGTTGAGCTCCGGCAGGCCTTCTATGTGGCTGACCAGTTTTTGGAACGAAAAGTTTTATTAAACGGTAAAAATCTCGATTTCGACAGAATTTCAGCCACAGAAAATACCTTTGCTCCCAGAACAAAAACCCAGCATGGAAGCTGTGGTCTCGCTGGTTGAGCTCCGGCAGGCCTTCTGTGTGGCTGACCAGTTTTTGGAACGAAAAGTTTTGTTTTCCCCCACAATTTTCACCAAAAAAGGTAAAAATCTCGATTTCGAGAGAATTTTAGCCACAGAAAATACCTTTGCTCTCGGATGAAGACCCAGCATGGAAGCTGTGTTCTCGCTGGTTGAGTTCCGGCAGGCCTTCTATGTGGCTGACCAGTTTTTGGGACGAAAAGTTAAAAAATCTCGATTTCGACAGAATTTCAGCCACAGAAAATACCTTTGCTCCCGCAATGAAGACACAGCATGGAAGCTATGGTCTCGCTGGTTGAATTCCGGCAGGCCTTCTATGTGGCTGACCAGTTTTTGGAACGAAGCCTCCTATGTGGCTGACCAGTTTTTGGAACGAATAGTTTTGTTAAACGGTAAAAATCTCGATTTCGACAGAATTTCAGCCACAGAAAATACCTTTGCTCCCGCAATGAAGACACAGCATGGAAGCTGTGGTCTCGCTGGTTGAGCTCCGGCAGGCCTTTTATGTGGCTGGCCAGTTTTTGGAACGAAAAGTTTTGTTTTCCCCCACAATTTCCACCAAAAACTGTAAAAATCTGATTTCGACAAAATTTCAGCCACAGAAAATACCTTTGCTACCAGAACGAAGACCCAGCATGGAAGCTGTGTTCTCGCTGGTTGAGCTCCGGCAGGCCTTCTATGTGGCTGACCAGTTTTTGGAACGAAAAGTTTTATTAAACGGTAAAAATCTCGATTTCGACAGAATTTCAGCCACAGAAAATACCTTTGCTCCCGCAATGAAGACACAGCATGGAAGCTATGGTCTCGCTGGTTGAGTTCCGGCAGGCCTTCTATGTGGCTG
The DNA here is from genome assembly GCA_958299035.1 of Cylicocyclus nassatus. Taxonomy (NCBI): domain Eukaryota; kingdom Metazoa; phylum Nematoda; class Chromadorea; order Rhabditida; family Strongylidae; genus Cylicocyclus; species Cylicocyclus nassatus. The sequence goes on along the minus strand of CATQJL010000112.1, from coordinate 49,280,426 downwards.
ACCAGTTTTTGGGACGAAAAGTTTAAAAATCTCGATTTCGACAGAATTTCAGCCACAGAAAATACCTTTGCTCCCAGAACAAAGACCCAGCATGGAAGCTGTGGTCTCGCTGGTTGAGCTCCGGCAGGCCTTCTATGTGGCTGACCAGTTTTTGGGACGAAAAGTTTCGTTAAACGGTAAAAATCTCGATTTCGACAGAATTTCAGCCACAGAAAATACCTTTGCTCCCAGAACAAAAACCCAGCATGGAAGCTGTGGTCTCGCTGGTTGAGCTCCGGCAGGCCTTCTGTGTGGCTGACCAGTTTTTGGGACGAAAAGTTTCGTTAAACGGTAAAAATCTCGATTTCGACAGAATTTCAGCCACAGAAAATACCTTTGCTCCCAGAACAAAAACCCAGCATGGAAGCTGTGGTCTCGCTGGTTGAGCTCCGGCAGGCCTTCTGTGTGGCTGACCAGTTTTTGGAACGAAAAGTTTTGTTTTCCCCCAATTTTCACCAAAAACGGAAAAATCTCGATTTCGACAGAATTTCAGCCACAGAAAATACCTTTGCTCTCGGATGAAGACCCAGCATGGAAGCTGTAATCTCGCTGGTTGAGCTCCGGCAGGCCTTCTATGTGGCTGACCAGTTTTTGGAACGAAAAGTTTTATTAAACGGTAAAAATCTCGATTTCGACAGAATTTCAGCCACAGAAAATACCTTTGCTCCCAGAACAAAAACCCAGCATGGAAGCTGTGGTCTCGCTGGTTGAGCTCCGGCAGGCCTTCTGTGTGGCTGACCAGTTTTTGGAACGAAAAGTTTTGTTTTCCCCCACAATTTTCACCAAAAAAGGTAAAAATCTCGATTTCGAGAGAATTTTAGCCACAGAAAATACCTTTGCTCTCGGATGAAGACCCAGCATGGAAGCTGTGTTCTCGCTGGTTGAGTTCCGGCAGGCCTTCTATGTGGCTGACCAGTTTTTGGGACGAAAAGTTAAAAAATCTCGATTTCGACAGAATTTCAGCCACAGAAAATACCTTTGCTCCCGCAATGAAGACACAGCATGGAAGCTATGGTCTCGCTGGTTGAATTCCGGCAGGCCTTCTATGTGGCTGACCAGTTTTTGGAACGAAGCCTCCTATGTGGCTGACCAGTTTTTGGAACGAATAGTTTTGTTAAACGGTAAAAATCTCGATTTCGACAGAATTTCAGCCACAGAAAATACCTTTGCTCCCGCAATGAAGACACAGCATGGAAGCTGTGGTCTCGCTGGTTGAGCTCCGGCAGGCCTTTTATGTGGCTGGCCAGTTTTTGGAACGAAAAGTTTTGTTTTCCCCCACAATTTCCACCAAAAACTGTAAAAATCTGATTTCGACAAAATTTCAGCCACAGAAAATACCTTTGCTACCAGAACGAAGACCCAGCATGGAAGCTGTGTTCTCGCTGGTTGAGCTCCGGCAGGCCTTCTATGTGGCTGACCAGTTTTTGGAACGAAAAGTTTTATTAAACGGTAAAAATCTCGATTTCGACAGAATTTCAGCCACAGAAAACCTTTGCTCCCGCAATGAAGACACAGCATGGAAGCTATGGTCTCGCTGGTTGAGTTCCGGCAGGCCTTCTATGTGGCTGACCAGTTTTTGGGACGAAAAGTTTAAAAATCTCGATTTCGACAGAATTTCAGCCACAGAAAATACCTTTGCTCCCAGAACAAAGACCCAGCATGGAAGCTGTGGTCTCGCTGGTTGAGCTCCGGCAGGCCTTCTAAGTGGCTGACCAGTTTTTGGGACGAAAAGTTTCGTTAAACGGTAAAAATCTCGATTTCGACAGAATTTCAGCCACAGAAAATACCTTTGCTCCCAGAACAAAAACCCAGCATGGAAGCTGTGGTCTCGCTGGTTGAGCTCCGGCAGGCCTTCTGTGTGGCTGACCAGTTTTTGGGACGAAAAGTTTCGTTAAACGGTAAAAATCTCGATTTCGACAGAATTTCAGCCACAGAAAATACCTTTGCTCCCAGAACAAAAACCCAGCATGGAAGCTGTGGTCTCGCTGGTTGAGCTCCGGCAGGCCTTCTGTGTGGCTGACCAGTTTTTGGAACGAAAAGTTTTGTTTTCCCCCACAATTTTCACCAAAAACGGAAAAATCTCGATTTCGACAGAATTTCAGCCACAGAAAATACCTTTGCTCTCGGATGAAGACCCAGCATGGAAGCTGTAATCTCGCTGGTTGAGCTCCGGCAGGCCTTCTATGTGGCTGACCAGTTTTTGGAACGAAAAGTTTTATTAAACGGTAAAAATCTCGATTTCGACAGAATTTCAGCCACAGAAAATACCTTTGCTCCCAGAACAAAAACCCAGCATGGAAGCTGTGGTCTCGCTGGTTGAGCTCCGGCAGGCCTTCTGTGTGGCTGACCAGTTTTTGGAACGAAAAGTTTTGTTTTCCCCCACAATTTTCACCAAAAAAGGTAAAAATCTCGATTTCGAGAGAATTTTAGCCACAGAAAATACCTTTGCTCTCGGATGAAGACCCAGCATGGAAGCTGTGTTCTCGCTGGTTGAGTTCCGGCAGGCCTTCTATGTGGCTGACCAGTTTTTGGGACGAAAAGTTTAAAAATCTCGATTTCGACAGAATTTCAGCCACAGAAAATACCTTTGCTCCCGCAATGAAGACACAGCATGGAAGCTATGGTCTCGCTGGTTGAGCTCCGGCAGGCCTTCTATGTGGCTGACCAGTTTTTGGAACGAAAAGTTTTATTAAACGGTAAAAATCTCGATTTCGACAGAATTTCAGCCACAGAAAATACCTTTGCTCCCGCAATGAAGACACAGCATGGAAGCTATGGTCTCGCTGGTTGAATTCCGGCAGGCCTTCTATGTGGCTGACCAGTTTTTGGAACGAAGCCTCCTATGTGGCTGACTAGTTTTTGGAACGAATAGTTTTGTTAAACGGTAAAAATCTCGATTTCGACAGAATTTCAGCCACAGAAAATACCTTTGCTCCCGCAATGAAGACACAGCATGGAAGCTGTGGTCTCGCTGGTTGAGCTCCGGCAGGCCTTTTATGTGGCTGGCCAGTTTTTGGAACGAAAAGTTTTGTTTTCCCCCACAATTTCCACCAAAAACTGTAAAAATCTGATTTCGACAAAATTTCAGCCACAGAAAATACCTTTGCTACCAGAACGAAGACCCAGCATGGAAGCTGTGTTCTCGCTGGTTGAGCTCCGGCAGGCCTTCTATGTGGCTGACCAGTTTTTGGAACGAAAAGTTTTATTAAACGGTAAAAATCTCGATTTCGACAGAATTTCAGCCACAGAAAATACCTTTGCTCCCGCAATGAAGACACAGCATGGAAGCTATGGTCTCGCTGGTTGAGTTCCGGCAGGCCTTCTATGTGGCTGACCAGTTTTTGGGACGAAAAGTTTAAAAATCTCGATTTCGACAGAATTTCAGCCACAGAAAATACCTTTGCTCCCAGAACAAAGACCCAGCATGGAAGCTGTGGTCTCGCTGGTTGAGCTCCGGCAGGCCTTCTATGTGTCTGACCAGTTTTTGGGACGAAAAGTTTCGTTAAACGGTAAAAATCTCGATTTCGACAGAATTTCAGCCACAGAAAATACCTTTGCTCCCAGAACAAAAACCCAGCATGGAAGCTGTGGTCTCGCTGGTTGAGCTCCGGCAGGCCTTCTGTGTGGCTGACCAGTTTTTGGGACGAAAAGTTTCGTTAAACGGTAAAAATCTCGATTTCGACAGAATTTCAGCCACAGAAAATACCTTTGCTCCCAGAACAAAAACCCAGCATGGAAGCTGTGGTCTCGCTGGTTGAGCTCCGGCAGGCCTTCTGTGTGGCTGACCAGTTTTTGGGACGAAAAGTTTCGTTAAACGGTAAAAATCTCGATTTCGACAGAATTTCAGCCACAGAAAATACCTTTGCTCCCAGAACAAAAACCCAGCATGGAAGCTGTGGTCTCGCTGGTTGAGCTCCGGCAGGCCTTCTGTGTGGCTGACCAGTTTTTGGAACGAAAAGTTTTGTTTTCCCCCACAATTTTCACCAAAAACGGAAAAATCTCGATTTCGACAGAATTTCAGCCACAGAAAATACCTTTGCTCTCGGATGAAGACCCAGCATGGAAGCTGTAATCTCGCTGGTTGAGCTCCGGCAGGCCTTCTATGTGGCTGACCAGTTTTTGGAACGAAAAGTTTTATTAAACGGTAAAAATCTCGATTTCGACAGAATTTCAGCCACAGAAAATACCTTTGCTCCCAGAACAAAAACCCAGCATGGAAGCTGTGGTCTCGCTGGTTGAGCTCCGGCAGGCCTTTTATGTGGCTGGCCAGTTTTTGGAACGAAAAGTTTTGTTTTCCCCCACAATTTCCACCAAAAACTGTAAAAATCTGATTTCGACAAAATTTCAGCCACAGAAAATACCTTTGCTACCAGAACGAAGACCCAGCATGGAAGCTGTGTTCTCGCTGGTTGAGCTCCGGCAGGCCTTCTATGTGGCTGACCAGTTTTTGGAACGAAAAGTTTTATTAAACGGTAAAAATCTCGATTTCGACAGAATTTCAGCCACAGAAAATACCTTTGCTCCCGCAATGAAGACACAGCATGGAAGCTATGGTCTCGCTGGTTGAGTTCCGGCAGGCCTTCTATGTGGCTGACCAGTTTTTGGGACGAAAAGTTTAAAAATCTCGATTTCGACAGAATTTCAGCCACAGAAAATACCTTTGCTCCCAGAACAAAGACCCAGCATGGAAGCTGTGGTCTCGCTGGTTGAGCTCCGGCAGGCCTTCTATGTGTCTGACCAGTTTTTGGGACGAAAAGTTTCGTTAAACGGTAAAAATCTCGATTTCGACAGAATTTCAGCCACAGAAAATACCTTTGCTCCCAGAACAAAAACCCAGCATGGAAGCTGTGGTCTCGCTGGTTGAGCTCCGGCAGGCCTTCTGTGTGGCTGACCAGTTTTTGGGACGAAAAGTTTCGTTAAACGGTAAAAATCTCGATTTCGACAGAATTTCAGCCACAGAAAATACCTTTGCTCCCAGAACAAAAACCCAGCATGGAAGCTGTGGTCTCGCTGGTTGAGCTCCGGCAGGCCTTCTGTGTGGCTGACCAGTTTTTGGAACGAAAAGTTTTGTTTTCCCCCACAATTTTCACCAAAAACGGAAAAATCTCGATTTCGACAGAATTTCAGCCACAGAAAATACCTTTGCTCTCGGATGAAGACCCAGCATGGAAGCTGTAATCTCGCTGGTTGAGCTCCGGCAGGCCTTCTATGTGGCTGACCAGTTTTTGGAACGAAAAGTTTTATTAAACGGTAAAAATCTCGATTTCGACAGAATTTCAGCCACAGAAAATACCTTTGCTCCCAGAACAAAAACCCAGCATGGAAGCTGTGGTCTCGCTGGTTGAGCTCCGGCAGGCCTTCTGTGTGGCTGACCAGTTTTTGGAACGAAAAGTTTTGTTTTCCCCCACAATTTTCACCAAAAAAGGTAAAAATCTCGATTTCGAGAGAATTTTAGCCACAGAAAATACCTTTGCTCTCGGATGAAGACCCAGCATGGAAGCTGTGTTCTCGCTGGTTGAGTTCCGGCAGGCCTTCTATGTGGCTGACCAGTTTTTGGGACGAAAAGTTTAAAAATCTCGATTTCGACAGAATTTCAGCCACAGAAAATACCTTTGCTCCCGCAATGAAGACACAGCATGGAAGCTATGGTCTCGCTGGTTGAATTCCGGCAGGCCTTCTATGTGGCTGACCAGTTTTTGGAACGAAGCCTCCTATGTGGCTGACCAGTTTTTGGAACGAATAGTTTTGTTAAACGGTAAAAATCTCGATTTCGACAGAATTTCAGCCACAGAAAATACCTTTGCTCCCGCAATGAAGACACAGCATGGAAGCTGTGGTCTCGCTGGTTGAGCTCCGGCAGGCCTTTTATGTGGCTGGCCAGTTTTTGGAACGAAAAGTTTTGTTTTCCCCCACAATTTCCACCAAAAACTGTAAAAATCTGATTTCGACAAAATTTCAGCCACAGAAAATACCTTTGCTACCAGAACGAAGACCCAGCATGGAAGCTGTGTTCTCGCTGGTTGAGCTCCGGCAGGCCTTCTATGTGGCTGACCAGTTTTTGGAACGAAAAGTTTTATTAAACGGTAAAAATCTCGATTTCGACAGAATTTCAGCCACAGAAAATACCTTTGCTCCCGCAATGAAGACACAGCATGGAAGCTATGGTCTCGCTGGTTGAGTTCCGGCAGGCCTTCTATGTGGCTGACCAGTTTTTGGGACGAAAAGTTTAAAAATCTCGATTTCGACAGAATTTCAGCCACAGAAAATACCTTTGCTCCCAGAACAAAGACCCAGCATGGAAGCTGTGGTCTCGCTGGTTGAGCTCTGGCAGGCCTTCTAAGTGGCTGACCAGTTTTTGGGACGAAAAGTTTCGTTAAACGGTAAAAATCTCGATTTCGACAGAATTTCAGCCACAGAAAATACCTTTGCTCCCAGAACAAAAACCCAGCATGGAAGCTGTGGTCTCGCTGGTTGAGCTCCGGCAGGCCTTCTGTGTGGCTGACCAGTTTTTGGGACGAAAAGTTTCGTTAAACGGTAAAAATCTCGATTTCGACAGAATTTCAGCCACAGAAAATACCTTTGCTCCCAGAACAAAAACCCAGCATGGAAGCTGTGGTCTCGCTGGTTGAGCTCCGGCAGGCCTTCTGTGTGGCTGACCAGTTTTTGGAACGAAAAGTTTTGTTTTCCCCCATAATTTTCACCAAAAACGGAAAAATCTCGATTTCGACAGAATTTCAGCCACAGAAAATACCTTTGCTCTCGGATGAAGACCCAGCATGGAAGCTGTAATCTCGCTGGTTGAGCTCCGGCAGGCCTTCTATGTGGCTGACCAGTTTTTGGAACGAAAAGTTTTATTAAACGGTAAAAATCTCGATTTCGACAGAATTTCAGCCACAGAAAATACCTTTGCTCCCAGAACAAAAACCCAGCATGGAAGCTGTGGTCTCGCTGGTTGAGCTCCGGCAGGCCTTCTGTGTGGCTGACCAGTTTTTGGAACGAAAAGTTTTGTTTTCCCCCACAATTTTCACCAAAAAAGGTAAAAATCTCGATTTCGAGAGAATTTTAGCCACAGAAAATACCTTTGCTCTCGGATGAAGACCCAGCATGGAAGCTGTGTTCTCGCTGGTTGAGTTCCGGCAGGCCTTCTATGTGGCTGACCAGTTTTTGGGACGAAAAGTTTAAAAATCTCGATTTCGACAGAATTTCAGCCACAGAAAATACCTTTGCTCCCGCAATGAAGACACAGGATGGAAGCTATGGTCTCGCTGGTTGAGCTCCGGCAGGCCTTCTATGTGGCTGACCAGTTTTTGGAACGAAAAGTTTTATTAAACGGTAAAAATCTCGATTTCGACAGAATTTCAGCCACAGAAAATACCTTTGCTCCCGCAATGAAGACACAGCATGGAAGCTATGGTCTCGCTGGTTGAATTCCGGCAGGCCTTCTATGTGGCTGACCAGTTTTTGGAACGAAGCCTCCTATGTGGCTGACCAGTTTTTGGAACGAATAGTTTTGTTAAACGGTAAAAATCTCGATTTCGACAGAATTTCAGCCACAGAAAATACCTTTGCTCCCGCAATGAAGACACAGCATGGAAGCTGTGGTCTCGCTGGTTGAGCTCCGGCAGGCCTTTTATGTGGCTGGCCAGTTTTTGGAACGAAAAGTTTTGTTTTCCCCCACAATTTCCACCAAAAACTGTAAAAATCTGATTTCGACAAAATTTCAGCCACAGAAAATACCTTTGCTACCAGAACGAAGACCCAGCATGGAAGCTGTGTTCTCGCTGGTTGAGCTCCGGCAGGCCTTCTATGTGGCTGACCAGTTTTTGGAACGAAAAGTTTTATTAAACGGTAAAAATCTCGATTTCGACAGAATTTCAGCCACAGAAAATACCTTTGCTCCCGCAATGAAGACACAGCATGGAAGCTATGGTCTCGCTGGTTGAGTTCCGGCAGGCCTTCTATGTGGCTGACCAGTTTTTGGGACGAAAAGTTTAAAAATCTCGATTTCGACAGAATTTCAGCCACAGAAAATACCTTTGCTCCCAGAACAAAAACCCAGCATGGAAGCTGTGGTCTCGCTGGTTGAGCTCCGGCAGGCCTTCTATGTGGCTGACCAGTTTTTGGAACGAAAAGTTTTATTAAACGGTAAAAATCTCGATTTCGACAGAATTTCAGCCACAGAAAATACCTTTGCTCCCAGAACAAAAACCCAGCATGGAAGCTGTGGTCTCGCTGGTTAAGCTCCGGCAGGCCTTCTGTGTGGCTGACCAGTTTTTGGAACGAAAAGTTTTGTTTTCCCCCACAATTTTCACCAAAAAAGGTAAAAATCTCGATTTCGAGAGAATTTTAGCCACAGAAAATACCTTTGCTCTCGGATGAAGACCCAGCATGGAAGCTGTGTTCTCGCTGGTTGAGTTCCGGCAGGCCTTCTATGTGGCTGACCAGTTTTTGGGACGAAAAGTTTAAAAATCTCGATTTCGAGAGAATTTTAGCCACAGAAAATACCTTTGCTCTCGGATGAAGACCCAGCATGGAAGCTGTGGTCTCGCTGGTTGAGCTCCGGCAGGCCTTTTATGTGGCTGGCCAGTTTTTGGAACGAAAAGTTTTGTTTTCCCCCACAATTTCCACCAAAAACTGTAAAAATCTGATTTCGACAAAATTTCAGCCACAGAAAATACCTTTGCTACCAGAACGAAGACCCAGCATGGAAGCTGTGTTCTCGCTGGTTGAGCTCCGGCAGGCCTTCTATGTGGCTGACCAGTTTTTGGAACGAAAAGTTTTATTAAACGGTAAAAATCTCGATTTCGACAGAATTTCAGCCACAGAAAATACCTTTGCTCCCGCAATGAAGACACAGCATGGAAGCTATGGTCTCGCTGGTTGAGTTCCGGCAGGCCTTCTATGTGGCTGACCAGTTCTTGGGACGAAAAGTTTAAAAATCTCGATTTCGACAGAATTTCAGCCACAGAAAATACCTTTGCTCCCAGAACAAAGACCCAGCATGGAAGCTGTGGTCTCGCTGGTTGAGCTCTGGCAGGCCTTCTAAGTGGCTGACCAGTTTTTGGGACGAAAAGTTTCGTTAAACGGTAAAAATCTCGATTTCGACAGAATTTCAGCCACAGAAAATACCTTTGCTCCCAGAACAAAAACCCAGCATGGAAGCTGTGGTCTCGCTGGTTGAGCTCCGGCAGGCCTTCTGTGTGGCTGACCAGTTTTTGGGACGAAAAGTTTCGTTAAACGGTAAAAATCTCGATTTCGACAGAATTTCAGCCACAGAAAATACCTTTGCTCCCAGAACAAAAACCCAGCATGGAAGCTGTGGTCTCGCTGGTTGAGCTCCGGCAGGCCTTCTGTGTGGCTGACCAGTTTTTGGAACGAAAAGTTTTGTTTTCCCCCATAATTTTCACCAAAAACGGAAAAATCTCGATTTCGACAGAATTTCAGCCACAGAAAATACCTTTGCTCTCGGATGAAGACCCAGCATGGAAGCTGTAATCTCGCTGGTTGAGCTCCGGCAGGCCTTCTATGTGGCTGACCAGTTTTTGGAACGAAAAGTTTTATTAAACGGTAAAAATCTCGATTTCGACAGAATTTCAGCCACAGAAAATACCTTTGCTCCCAGAACAAAAACCCAGCATGGAAGCTGTGGTCTCGCTGGTTGAGCTCCGGCAGGCCTTCTGTGTGGCTGACCAGTTTTTGGAACGAAAAGTTTTGTTTTCCCCCACAATTTTCACCAAAAAAGGTAAAAATCTCGATTTCGAGAGAATTTTAGCCACAGAAAATACCTTTGCTCTCGGATGAAGACCCAGCATGGAAGCTGTGTTCTCGCTGGTTGAGTTCCGGCAGGCCTTCTATGTGGCTGACCAGTTTTTGGGACGAAAAGTTTAAAAATCTCGATTTCGACAGAATTTCAGCCACAGAAAATACCTTTGCTCCCGCAATGAAGACACAGCATGGAAGCTATGGTCTCGCTGGTTGAGCTCCGGCAGGCCTTCTATGTGGCTGACCAGTTTTTGGAACGAAAAGTTTTATTAAACGGTAAAAATCTCGATTTCGACAGAATTTCAGCCACAGAAAATACCTTTGCTCCCGCAATGAAGACACAGCATGGAAGCTATGGTCTCGCTGGTTGAATTCCGGCAGGCCTTCTATGTGGCTGACCAGTTTTTGGAACGAAGCCTCCTATGTGGCTGACCAGTTTTTGGAACGAATAGTTTTGTTAAACGGTAAAAATCTCGATTTCGACAGAATTTCAGCCACAGAAAATACCTTTGCTCCCGCAATGAAGACACAGCATGGAAGCTGTGGTCTCGCTGGTTGAGCTCCGGCAGGCCTTTTATGTGGCTGGCCAGTTTTTGGAACGAAAAGTTTTGTTTTCCCCCACAATTTCCACCAAAAACTGTAAAAATCTGATTTCGACAAAATTTCAGCCACAGAAAATACCTTTGCTACCAGAACGAAGACCCAGCATGGAAGCTGTGTTCTCGCTGGTTGAGCTCCGGCAGGCCTTCTATGTGGCTGACCAGTTTTTGGAACGAAAAGTTTTATTAAACGGTAAAAATCTCGATTTCGACAGAATTTCAGCCACAGAAAATACCTTTGCTCCCGCAATGAAGACACAGCATGGAAGCTATGGTCTCGCTGGTTGAGTTCCGGCAGGCCTTCTATGTGGCTGACCAGTTTTTGGGACGAAAAGTTTAAAAATCTCGATTTCGACAGAATTTCAGCCACAGAAAATACCTTTGCTCCCAGAACAAAAACCCAGCATGGAAGCTGTGGTCTCGCTGGTTGAGCTCCGGCAGGCCTTCTATGTGGCTGACCAGTTTTTGGAACGAAAAGTTTTATTAAACGGTAAAAATCTCGATTTCGACAGAATTTCAGCCACAGAAAATACCTTTGCTCCCAGAACAAAAACCCAGCATGGAAGCTGTGGTCTCGCTGGTTAAGCTCCGGCAGGCCTTCTGTGTGGCTGACCAGTTTTTGGAACGAAAAGTTTTGTTTTCCCCCACAATTTTCACCAAAAAAGGTAAAAATCTCGATTTCGAGAGAATTTTAGCCACAGAAAATACCTTTGCTCTCGGATGAAGACCCAGCATGGAAGCTGTGTTCTCGCTGGTTGAGTTCCGGCAGGCCTTCTATGTGGCTGACCAGTTTTTGGGACGAAAAGTTTAAAAATCTCGATTTCGACAGAATATCAGCCACAGAAAATACCTTTGCTCCCGCAATGAAGACACAGCATGGAAGCTATGGTCTCGCTGGTTGAGCTCCGGCAGGCCTTCTATGTGGCTGACCAGTTTTTGGAACGAAAAGTTTTATTAAACGGTAAAAATCTCGATTTCGACAGAATTTCAGCCACAGAAAATACCTTTGCTCCCGCAATGAAGACACAGCATGGAAGCTATGGTCTCGCTGGTTGAATTCCGGCAGGCCTTCTATGTGGCTGACCAGTTTTTGGAACGAATAGTTTTGTTAAACGGTAAAAATCTCGATTTCGACAGAATTTCAGCCACAGAAAATACCTTTGCTCCCGCAATGAAGACACAGCATGGAAGCTATGGTCTCGCTGGTTGAATTCCGGCAGGCCTCCTATGTGGCTGACCAGTTTTTGGAACGAATAGTTTTGTTAAACGGTAAAAATCTCGATTTCGACAGAATTTCAGCCACAGAAAATACCTTTGCTCCCGCAATGAAGACACAGCATGGAAGCTGTGGTCTCGCTGGTTGAGCTCCGGCAGGCCTTTTATGTGGCTGGCCAGTTTTTGGAACGAAAAGTTTTATTAAACGGTAAAAATCTCGATTTCGACAGAATTTCAGCCACAGAAAATACCTTTGCTCCCGCAATGAAGACACAGCATGGAAGCTATGGTCTCGCTGGTTGAGTTCCGGCAGGCCTTCTATGTGGCTGACCAGTTTTTGGGACGAAAAGTTTAAAAATCTCGATTTCGACAGAATTTCAGCCACAGAAAATACCTTTGCTCCCAGAACAAAGACCCAGCATGGAAGCTGTGGTCTCGCTGGTTGAGCTCCGGCAGGCCTTCTATGTGGCTGACCAGTTTTTGGGACGAAAAGTTTCGTTAAACGGTAAAAATCTCGATTTCGACAGAATTTCAGCCACAGAAAATACCTTTGCTCCCAGAACAAAAACCCAGCATGGAAGCTGTGGTCTCGCTGGTTGAGCTCCGGCAGGCCTTCTGTGTGGCTGACCAGTTTTTGGAACGAAAAGTTTTGTTTTCCCCCACAATTTTCACCAAAAAAGGTAAAAATCTCGATTTCGACAAAATTTCAGCCACAGAAAATACCTTTGCTCTCGGATGAAGACCCAGCATGGAAGCTGTAATCTCGCTGGTTGAGCTCCGGCAGGCCTTCTATGTGGCTGACCAGTTTTTGGAACGAAAAGTTTTATTAAACGGTAAAAATCTCGATTTCGACAGAATTTCAGCCACAGAAAATACCTTTGCTCCCAGAACGAAGACCCAGCATGGAAGCTGTGTTCTCGCTGGTTGAGCTTCGGCAGGCCTTCTATGTGGCTGGCCAGTTTTTGGAACGAAAAGTTTTGTTTTCCCCCATAATTTTCACCAAAAACGGAAAAATCTCGATTTCGACAAAATTTCAGCCACAGAAAATACCTTTGCTACCAGAACGAAGACCCAGCATGGAAGCTGTGTTCTCGCTGGTTGAGCTCCGGCAGGCCTTCTATGTGGCTGACCAGTTTTTGGGACGAAAAGTTTAAAAATCTCGATTTCGACAGAATTTCAGCCACAGAAAATACCTTTGCTCCCGCAATGAAGACACAGCATGGAAGCTATGGTCTCGCTGGTTGAATTCCGGCAGGCCTTCTATGTGGCTGACCAGTTTTTGGAACGAAGCCTCCTATGTGGCTGACCAGTTTTTGGAACGAATAGTTTTGTTAAACGGTAAAAATCTCGATTTCGACAGAATTTCAGCCACAGAAAATACCTTTGCTCCCGCAATGAAGACACAGCATGGAAGCTGTGGTCTCGCTGGTTGAGCTCCGGCAGGCCTTTTATGTGGCTGGCCAGTTTTTGGAACGAAAAGTTTTGTTTTCCCCCACAATTTCCACCAAAAACTGTAAAAATCTGATTTCGACAAAATTTCAGCCACAGAAAATACCTTTGCTACCAGAACGAAGACCCAGCATGGAAGCTGTGTTCTCGCTGGTTGAGCTCCGGCAGGCCTTCTATGTGGCTGACCAGTTTTTGGAACGAAAAGTTTTATTAAACGGTAAAAATCTCGATTTCGACAGAATTTCAGCCACAGAAAATACCTTTGCTCCCGCAATGAAGACACAGCATGGAAGCTATGGTCTCGCTGGTTGAGTTCCGGCAGGCCTTCTATGTGGCTGACCAGTTTTTGGGACGAAAAGTTTAAAAATCTCGATTTCGACAGAATTTCAGCCACAGAAAATACCTTTGCTCCCAGAACAAAGACCCAGCATGGAAGCTGTGGTCTCGCTGGTTGAGCTCCGGCAGGCCTTCTATGTGGCTGACCAGTTTTTGGGACGAAAAGTTTCGTTAAACGGTAAAAATCTCGATTTCGACAGAATTTCAGCCACAGAAAATACCTTTGCTCCCAGAACAAAAACCCAGCATGGAAGCTGTGGTCTCGCTGGTTGAGCTCCGGCAGGCCTTCTGTGTGGCTGACCAGTTTTTGGAACGAAAAGTTTTGTTTTCCCCCACAATTTTCACCAAAAAAGGTAAAAATCTCGATTTCGACAAAATTTCAGCCACAGAAAATACCTTTGCTCTCGGATGAAGACCCAGCATGGAAGCTGTAATCTCGCTGGTTGAGCTCCGGCAGGCCTTCTATGTGGCTGACCAGTTTTTGGAACGAAAAGTTTTATTAAACGGTAAAAATCTCGATTTCGACAGAATTTCAGCCACAGAAAATACCTTTGCTCCCAGAACGAAGACCCAGCATGGAAGCTGTGTTCTCGCTGGTTGAGCTTCGGCAGGCCTTCTATGTGGCTGGCCAGTTTTTGGAACGAAAAGTTTTGTTTTCCCCCATAATTTTCACCAAAAACGGAAAAATCTCGATTTCGACAAAATTTCAGCCACAGAAAATACCTTTGCTACCAGAACGAAGACCCAGCATGGAAGCTGTGTTCTCGCTGGTTGAGCTCCGGCAGGCCTTCTATGTGGCTGACCAGTTTTTGGGACGAAAAGTTTAAAAATCTCGATTTCGACAGAATTTCAGCCACAGAAAATACCTTTGCTCCCGCAATGAAGACACAGCATGGAAGCTATGGTCTCGCTGGTTGAATTCCGGCAGGCCTTCTATGTGGCTGACCAGTTTTTGGAACGAAGCCTCCTATGTGGCTGACCAGTTTTTGGAACGAATAGTTTTGTTAAACGGTAAAAATCTCGATTTCGACAGAATTTCAGCCACAGAAAATACCTTTGCTCCCGCAATGAAGACACAGCATGGAAGCTGTGGTCTCGCTGGTTGAGCTCCGGCAGGCCTTTTATGTGGCTGGCCAGTTTTTGGAACGAAAAGTTTTGTTTTCCCCCACAATTTCCACCAAAAACTGTAAAAATCTGATTTCGACAAAATTTCAGCCACAGAAAATACCTTTGCTACCAGAACGAAGACCCAGCATGGAAGCTGTGTTCTCGCTGGTTGAGCTCCGGCAGGCCTTCTATGTGGCTGACCAGTTTTTGGAACGAAAAGTTTTATTAAACGGTAAAAATCTCGATTTCGACAGAATTTCAGCCACAGAAAATACCTTTGCTCCCGCAATGAAGACACAGCATGGAAGCTATGGTCTCGCTGGTTGAGTTCCGGCAGGCCTTCTATGTGGCTGACCAGTTTTTGGGACGAAAAGTTTAAAAATCTCGATTTCGACAGAATTTCAGCCACAGAAAATACCTTTGCTCCCAGAACAAAAACCCAGCATGGAAGCTGTGGTCTCGCTGGTTGAGCTCCGGCAGGCCTTCTATGTGGCTGACCAGTTTTTGGAACGAAAAGTTTTATTAAACGGTAAAAATCTCGATTTCGACAGAATTTCAGCCACAGAAAATACCTTTGCTCCCAGAACAAAAACCCAGCATGGAAGCTGTGGTCTCGCTGGTTAAGCTCCGGCAGGCCTTCTGTGTGGCTGACCAGTTTTTGGAACGAAAAGTTTTGTTTTCCCCCACAATTTTCACCAAAAAAGGTAAAAATCTCGATTTCGAGAGAATTTTAGCCACAGAAAATACCTTTGCTCTCGGATGAAGACCCAGCATGGAAGCTGTGTTCTCGCTGGTTGAGTTCCGGCAGGCCTTCTATGTGGCTGACCAGTTTTTGGGACGAAAAGTTTAAAAATCTCGATTTCGACAGAATTTCAGCCACAGAAAATACCTTTGCTCCCGCAATGAAGACACAGCATGGAAGCTATGGTCTCGCTGGTTGAGCTCCGGCAGGCCTTCTATGTGGCTGACCAGTTTTTGGAACGAAAAGTTTTATTAAACGGTAAAAATCTCGATTTCGACAGAATTTCAGCCACAGAAAATACCTTTGCTCCCGCAATGAAGACACAGCATGGAAGCTATGGTCTCGCTGGTTGAATTCCGGCAGGCCTTCTATGTGGCTGACCAGTTTTTGGAACGAATAGTTTTGTTAAACGGTAAAAATCTCGATTTCGACAGAATTTCAGCCACAGAAAATACCTTTGCTCCCGCAATGAAGACACAGCATGGAAGCTATGGTCTCGCTGGTTGAATTCCGGCAGGCCTCCTATGTGGCTGACCAGTTTTTGGAACGAATAGTTTTGTTAAACGGTAAAAATCTCGATTTCGACAGAATTTCAGCCACAGAAAATACCTTTGCTCCCGCAATGAAGACACAGCATGGAAGCTGTGGTCTCGCTGGTTGAGCTCCGGCAGGCCTTTTATGTGGCTGGCCAGTTTTTGGAACGAAAAGTTTTATTAAACGGTAAAAATCTCGATTTCGACAGAATTTCAGCCACAGAAAATACCTTTGCTCCCGCAATGAAGACACAGCATGGAAGCTATGGTCTCGCTGGTTGAGTTCCGGCAGGCCTTCTATGTGGCTGACCAGTTTTTGGGACGAAAAGTTTAAAAATCTCGATTTCGACAGAATTTCAGCCACAGAAAATACCTTTGCTCCCAGAACAAAGACCCAGCATGGAAGCTGTGGTCTCGCTGGTTGAGCTCCGGCAGGCCTTCTATGTGGCTGACCAGTTTTTGGGACGAAAAGTTTCGTTAAACGGTAAAAATCTCGATTTCGACAGAATTTCAGCCACAGAAAATACCTTTGCTCCCAGAACAAAAACCCAGCATGGAAGCTGTGGTCTCGCTGGTTGAGCTCCGGCAGGCCTTCTGTGTGGCTGACCAGTTTTTGGAACGAAAAGTTTTGTTTTCCCCCACAATTTTCACCAAAAAAGGTAAAAATCTCGATTTCGACAAAATTTCAGCCACAGAAAATACCTTTGCTCTCGGATGAAGACCCAGCATGGAAGCTGTAATCTCGCTGGTTGAGCTCCGGCAGGCCTTCTATGTGGCTGACCAGTTTTTGGAACGAAAAGTTTTATTAAACGGTAAAAATCTCGATTTCGACAGAATTTCAGCCACAGAAAATACCTTTGCTCCCAGAACAAAAACCCAGCATGGAAGCTGTGGTCTCGCTGGTTGAGCTCCGGCAGGCCTTCTGTGTGGCTGACCAGTTTTTGGAACGAAAAGTTTTGTTTTCCCCCACAATTTTCACCAAAAAAGGTAAAAATCTCGATTTCGACAAAATTTCAGCCACAGAAAATACCTTTGCTACCAGAACGAAGACCCAGCATGGAAGCTGTGTTCTCGCTGGTTGAGCTCCGGCAGGCCTTCTATGTGGCTGACCAGTTTTTGGGACGAAAAGTTTAAAAATCTCGATTTCGACAGAATTTCAGCCACAGAAAATACCTTTGCTCCCGCAATGAAGACACAGCATGGAAGCTATGGTCTCGCTGGTTGAATTCCGGCAGGCCTTCTATGTGGCTGACCAGTTTTTGGAACGAAGCCTCCTATGTGGCTGACCAGTTTTTGGAACGAATAGTTTTGTTAAACGGTAAAAATCTCGATTTCGACAGAATTTCAGCCACAGAAAATACCTTTGCTCCCGCAATGAAGACACAGCATGGAAGCTGTGGTCTCGCTGGTTGAGCTCCGGCAGGCCTTTTATGTGGCTGGCCAGTTTTTGGAACGAAAAGTTTTGTTTTCCCCCACAATTTCCACCAAAAACTGTAAAAATCTGATTTCGACAAAATTTCAGCCACAGAAAATACCTTTGCTACCAGAACGAAGACCCAGCATGGAAGCTGTGTTCTCGCTGGTTGAGCTCCGGCAGGCCTTCTATGTGGCTGACCAGTTTTTGGAACGAAAAGTTTTATTAAACGGTAAAAATCTCGATTTCGACAGAATTTCAGCCACAGAAAATACCTTTGCTCCCGCAATGAAGACATAGCATGGAAGCTATGGTCTCGCTGGTTGAGTTCCGGCAGGCCTTCTATGTGGCTGACCAGTTTTTGGGACGAAAAGTTTAAAAATCTCGATTTCGACAGAATTTCAGCCACAGAAAATACCTTTGCTCCCAGAACAAAAACCCAGCATGGAAGCTGTGGTCTCGCTGGTTGAGCTCCGGCAGGCCTTCTATGTGGCTGACCAGTTTTTGGAACGAAAAGTTTTATTAAACGGTAAAAATCTCGATTTCGACAGAATTTCAGCCACAGAAAATACCTTTGCTCCCAGAACAAAAACCCAGCATGGAAGCTGTGGTCTCGCTGGTTAAGCTCCGGCAGGCCTTCTGTGTGGCTGACCAGTTTTTGGAACGAAAAGTTTTGTTTTCCCCCACAATTTTCACCAAAAAAGGTAAAAATCTCGATTTCGAGAGAATTTTAGCCACAGAAAATACCTTTGCTCTCGGATGAAGACCCAGCATGGAAGCTGTGTTCTCGCTGGTTGAGTTCCGGCAGGCCTTCTATGTGGCTGACCAGTTTTTGGGACGAAAAGTTTAAAAATCTCGATTTCGACAGAATTTCAGCCACAGAAAATACCTTTGCTCCCGCAATGAAGACACAGCATGGAAGCTATGGTCTCGCTGGTTGAGCTCCGGCAGGCCTTCTATGTGGCTGACCAGTTTTTGGAACGAAAAGTTTTATTAAACGGTAAAAATCTCGATTTCGACAGAATTTCAGCCACAGAAAATACCTTTTGCTCCCGCAATGAAGACACAGCATGGAAGCTATGGTCTCGCTGGTTGAATTCCGGCAGGCCTTCTATGTGGCTGACCAGTTTTTGGAACGAATAGTTTTGTTAAACGGTAAAAAATCTCGATTTCGACAGAATTTCAGCCACAGAAAATACCTTTGCTCCCGCAATGAAGACACAGCATGGAAGCTATGGTCTCGCTGGTTGAATTCCGGCAGGCCTCCTATGTGGCTGACCAGTTTTTGGAACGAATAGTTTTTGTTAAACGGTAAAAATCTCGATTTTCGACAGAATTTCAGCCACAGAAAATACCTTTGCTCCGCAATGAAGACACAGCATGGAAGCTGTGGTCTCGCTGGTTGAGCTCCGGCAGGCCTTTTATGTGGCTGGCCAGTTTTTGGAACGAAAAAGTTTTATTAAACGGTAAAAAATCTCGATTTCGACAGAATTTCAGCCACAGAAAATACCTTTGCTCCCGCAATGAAGACACAGCATGGAAGCTATGGTCTCGCTGGTTGAGTTCCGGCAGGCCTTCTATGTGGCTGACCAGTTTTTGGGACGAAAAGTTTAAAAATCTCGATTTCGACAGAATTTCAGCCACAGAAAATACCTTTGCTCCCAGAACAAAGACCCAGCATGGAAGCTGTGGTCTCGCTGGTTGAGCTCCGGCAGGCCTTCTATGTGGCTGACCAGTTTTTTGGGACGAAAAGTTTCGTTAAACGGTAAAAAATCTCGATTTCGACAGAATTTCAGCCACAGAAAATACCTTTGCTCCCAGAACAAAAACCCAGCATGGAAGCTGTGGTCTCGCTGGTTGAGCTCCGGCAGGCCTTCTGTGTGGCTGACCAGTTTTTGGAACGAAAAGTTTTGTTTTCCCCCACAATTTTCACCAAAAAAGGTAAAAATCTCGATTTCGACAAAATTTCAGCCACAGAAAATACCTTTGCTCTCGGATGAAGACCCAGCATGGAAGCTGTAATCTCGCTGGTTGAGCTCCGGCAGGCCTTCTATGTGGCTGACCAGTTTTTGGAACGAAAAGTTTTATTAAACGGTAAAAAATCTCGATTTCGACAGAATTTCAGCCACAGAAAATACCTTTGCTCCCAGAACAAAAACCCAGCATGGAAGCTGTGGTCTCGCTGGTTGAGCTCCGGCAGGCCTTCTGTGTGGCTGACCAGTTTTTGGAACGAAAAGTTTTGTTTTCCCCCACAATTTTCACCAAAAAAGGTAAAAATCTCGATTTCGACAAAATTTCAGCCACAGAAAATACCTTTGCTACCAGAACGAAGACCCAGCATGGAAGCTGTGTTCAGTACTCTGCGTTGATACCACTGCTTA